>ONZH01030987.1:0-210789 GCA_900303285.1 Rhinella marina | reverse complement strand
GCTTCTGTTCTGTTTTCTGCATGCAGTACTTTTTCTACCATCAAAATAATAATCTCCGACGCAACTGACACAAACTGATTATAACGGATACTCAAAATAAAGGATCAGTTATTTTTGTATGTTCTTCAGACGGATCATCAGAACAGAAAGCTAGATGGTGATATACACTCAGCCTAAGGGCTTATGCACACAACCATTGCCCAGCCTTTTCTTGCACTGGGGACGACAATTTGCAGTCCCCCATGCACGGTAAACATCCGTGCAGCTGCCGGATTCAACTTGAATGGGTCTGTGATCCGCCCACACCACAAAAAAATAGAACATGTTCTTTCTTTTTTTTTTTGAGGTAAGGAGGCACTCCGTAGTGCTTCCATGGGGTTATGTGCCTCCGTTCCGCACCCACCTTCCGGATTGCGGACCCATTCAAGCGAATGTATCTACATCTGTGATGTGGTGCACAATCAGCCGATGCTCGTATAATCGCTGTTTGCGGGCCACAATACGGGCATGGCCGGGGAACAGCCGTCATCATGAGCCCTTATTCTGTATATATCCACACTACACAGAGCTCTGTCGAAGGGAATGTCCAGCAGTTTATTTCACATGGTGCTGCCATTGTTTGTTTGTTTTTTTTGGGGTGGGGGGGTTTGCAAGATTTTGATGCTGTGTATGTGCTTGCAGATGCTATATGTGTGTGTTGTATGTGTGTATATGCTGTGTATATACTGTGTTTGTGTATATATTCAATGTATTTGTGTATATCTGCTGTGTACTCCCCTTGAGTATGTGACCCCACAGCTATTCCTGATTGTCTGGTAGGATCTCTGGATTCAGCTCTTAGTTGTGGACCAAGGATTGGTGCATCATACAGCTCTGGAGCCTGAGGAGGCGAGTAACCGCTGGACAGTAGGTCTCATACTCTTCCATAGACACCTAAAGGGGTTGTCTGCAGCGATGCAGGCCTCTTGCGGCCTGTGTCCCGCGCAACACCAAGCCCGACTCAGGCGGAAGCGATGACGTCATCGCGCCGCCTGCGCCGGCCTCTGATAGGCTGCAGGCCTAGTGCCTGCAGCCTATCAGAGGAACAGGAGAGGAAGACTCCTCTCCCTGCTGCAGTGTTCATCTGTATCGCCGTCCTGACGATGGCGATACAGATGAATGTAGGGAGATGAGCGCTTCCACAATGGATGGGCTCATCTGCTGCCGCACCGGATCGGGATTCAGCTGGTAACCCAGTTCTCCGATCTGGCTATAATTTTAACAACTGGATCTGGAGAACCGGAGGGAACTGGCTGAATCCCATGCCTGGTTTTTCCGGGTTCAGATCTGAACCCAAACATATCCCCATCTTCATCCCTCTGGCCCCTCGCCTGATATGAGCATTGGAGAACTTCATGCTCTGATGTCTCCTTGCCCTGCTCTCTCTCTCTCTTGTTTATGATCCACTAGTACTAAGCGGAGGCTTCTGCCCAGCAGTGTTCCCGTTGTTTTTTTTTTTACAGGCTAGGGCAGTGCTAAAGTCCCTCTATTAGTGCTGGTGACGTCACTGGGCTCACTGCTAGGCGGAAGCCTCCGCCTAGCAGTCCCTATGGCGAGCCCAGTATGTCACTGGATCTAGAAAAAATGCCTTTGCCCAAGTTTGACCATAGATTTTACCCTTTGTATTGTGAAGTCTAAAATCTAAGGGCAGATCTGCAACTAAATACAGTGGTCTGCACTTTATCAGACCTGAATTCCATGGAAACCTATGGGATCAACTGAGTCGCCATGTAGAAGCTCATAACTGTACCCCAGAATCTCAATGACCGCCCTTCAAGAAGAGTGGGATGCCATGCCTCAGCAGACAATAAGTCCACTTGTAAAGAGCGTGAGACGTTGTCAAGCTATCATTGATGCTGAAGGCCACATGACAAGTTATTGAGACACTGACATTTTTGTGGGGGTATACCTACCAATGTTATTGACTTTTGTTTCAATAACTTGTTTGAGATGAGGAAATCACCACTTCATGCTTCTACTTAAATGCCCTACTTCCATGAAATAATATCACTGTAGGTTGAGCTTTTTACGTTTTCTATAAATTTCACCCAAAAGCCAAATATCCCTAACTTTTTATTAGTAGTGTGTATATGACTCTTTCAATAGGTGATACAATAGTTAGCTCATTACCAGAACCCCCTTTAACAATACATCACAGTCCTGAGCTGACAATACATAGCTGCATTCTCCTCTCCTAGGACACCCAGGATACATTCTATGCTCCGAAGGCAAGACTCCTCCGGGCCTTAACGGTGACGTCATAAGCGCTGCCCGCCACTCACAGCCTGTCCATAACTCACTGAAGCCTCTCAATCACCACCGGCGAAACTAATTGCATGCATTGGCTCCGATGCACCGACTCTCCTTTAAGAGGAACAGACTGCATAGCTGGCTTCGGACACATTTCCCGACAGCCTTCAGGACAGGGCTTGCCTTGGCTGCCAGTTCCCGCCCTCCCTGACGCTTCCCGCGAATTTCATGCAAACTGCAAGAGTCATAAGAGGCAGAGAGAGGGGGAGCGCGGCGGGGCTGGTGTCCGGGCAGGAGACACACGTGCCATGAGAGGGTTGGAGGGAAGAAGAGCCCGGCGTGAGGACGGCTCATGACACTGCGGTAGAGCCGTGGAGGAGACGCGCTTTGTCACAGACATACAAGGGGCGGGGAGGAGGCCGCTGCGACCACATGTACCGGAGCTGACTGGTCTGGTCGGGACTGGAGATGTGCCTGTGTCCTGCCGTTTTCTCCGCGGCATCCAGCCATATTACCGGAGCTGGCACCGCGCGGCTAGGGGCTTTCTGTCATCTGCTATACGTGCCGCATCGCCCTCATTGTAAGTTACCATCAGCTGGTGCCAGGGGGATCGGGATGAAGGATGGTGCAACAAGCCTTGTAGGTTCTGTACCCGCTTCTCTCCAGAGGAGGGCGCCAGCACCACTACAGACATTTTTGGGGAGGTGGGGACAGCACTGCTGCACATGGCTCTCCTGGGGTAGATGATAGAGGAGATTTGGGTCTAAGAGAGCGCTGAGCCGGGCTTCTATCTGGTGGAAGGGGATGGGTCTGGGAGTGCAGGGTCCTGGTCTGGAGTGTGCAGAGACAGTGTTCCTGGTGGAGGGTGATGGGGTCTGGAGGAGTGCAGAGACAGTGTTCCTGGTGGAGGGTGATGGGGTCTGGAGGAGTGCAGAGACAGTGTTCCTGGTGGAGGGTCTGGAGGAGGCAGTGTTCCTGGTGGAGGGTGATGGGGTTCTGGAGGAGGACAGTGTTCCTGGTAGAGGGTGATGGGGTCTGGGAGGGTGAGAGACAGTGTTCCTGGTGGAGAGTGAAGGGGTCTGGAGGAGTGCAGAGACAGTGTTCCTGGTGGAGGTGATGGGGTCTGGAGGAGTGCAGAGACAGTGTTCCTGGTGGAGGGTGATGGGGTCTGGAGGAGTGCAGAGACAGTGTTCCTGGTGGAGGTTGATGGGGTCAGGAGGAGTGCAGAGACTGTTCATGGTGAAGGGTGATGGATATCTGAAGGAGTGCAAACTGGTGTTCCTGGTGGAGGGTGATGGATGTCTGAAGGAGTGCAGAACCAGAGTTCATGGTGGAGGGTGATTGGTAACTGATGGATTTCTGAAGGAGTGCAGAACCAGTGAATGGTTGTCGGGACAGAATGGGTACATATCCTGCTCCTCTGAAGAGTTATGGAATTTGCTGTGTAGATCTACCCTTAAAGTTTAAAGCATGTTCTAGCTGTGATATATTGTTAGTGGGCTCTTGGGTGATTAGGTGAAAGGGTTATGATGGTTTAGAGGAGTTAGTAGGTGTGCACGTCATTGAATGAGTGGGTCAGAAAGGTGTATGGAGAGCTTCTAGTGGAGATGGTAAAGTCGGGAATAGGAGATGTTGCTGTCATAGGCAGTGAGGAGTGATGTGGAGGGCGGCACAGAACATTCCTCATGCATTCCATGTCTTCCAGTGACCTTGATCCCAGTGTATGCCTTACACAGGAAAGTAGAGTGTGAGCCCCACTGGGGCAGGGACTGGTGGAGGTGATGGGATTAGGACAGAGCTGCATGCTGGCGTCGTGGTCTTCCGAGAGGAGACTCTACATCAGCAGCAGCAGTGCTGTCATTCTGTACAGTGCACACATCTCATGAATGAAGGTATTGTAGCATCTGTAGAGATGTCCACAGTGTCATGACAAGGGCAGGCCGCACTCTGGAAGATAAAGGACCAAGGCAGCAGCATGTGTCTCGATTAAGGAGTGAATGTGCTAACCCTGGCATGTGCTCCAGTCCTGGCTGAGGTAGTAGTTTGTGCTGTTGGTCGGGTTGTGACATTGCCCGCTGTGGAGATAACTGCGCAAGCTACTGCCTTGCTAGTGCTGGGGATGAGCTACAGATGGAGACTAGCACAGAGCTCCTGTATGGTCCATACGCTGGGGACAGGCTGGTATCCTGTTAATGTATGTCGTATTAGCTGCTGCTGGTTAATGGAGATGTGGACAAGCTAACATGAAGCACAGATGTAATCTGCTGTATTTCTCATCTTCTATAACCGCTATTTATGGAGTGCATCCAAGCAGGAACTTGCTGTGTGGCACATTAAATATTTACAGTGCCCTGGCATCCATCACCCAGCATGCGATGCCACTTCACAGTAATACCAGCACTTGTAATCTACAGATTCACAATTGTCGCTCCACTACGTACTGAATGATTGCCTTTCCTCACCAGGAGGTTTGTACTTAAACCAGTTACAATTCCTTGTAGGACATTGCGTTATTCAGGAGAAAAAGCACTATTAAAGGGGTTTTCTGAGTAATATATATTGATGACCTATCCTCTAGCCTCCCATACAAGTCTATGGAAGCGATTCTTCCCATAGAAATGAATGGGGCGGTGAGGTGTAATTACACCTACTCACCACTACCCAGTTACTGGCAGCATGTAAACAGTGAAGAGGAGGCAGTGCTGGTACGGCGCGCGCCTCCTCTTCAAACAGCTGATCGGCGGGGGTGTCAGGTGTCGGACCCCCACCGATCTGATATTGATGACCTACCCTGAGGATAGGTCATTAATATATAACTCGGAAAACCCCTTTAATCCATATGCACTAGAGCAGGTAAGTCCACCTAGGCCCAGTCCACTTTCTGCACCCTTGTTGCTCCTGCTTCCTTTGCCAGCTTCTACCTCTTCTTGATTGCTAGTACCAGATTCCTGCATAGTCCTCTCACCTGGTCCTGTCAATCAGGAATGGGAGGAGCCAGTGTGCACAGAGTGACTTGGACCCACCTACTGTGCACTTAACTGTTCATTTGCATATGGATAAACAGACCCTTTTCTGCAGGAAAAAAAGCAATGGATACATGGTATTTCCACCACAGATGGGACATGCGTTTTCAGCAATTCTAAGTTCTTGAGTTTTTTTTGTGCAAGGATTTTATGACTGACCCATTGGCTTAAACCAGGGATCAGTGACCTCTGGTATGCCACCTGTTCTGAAACTACAACTCCCAGAATCCTTCAAGAGGTACAAGAACAGCCAAGTAAGTGTGCATGCTGAGAATTGTAGTCTCACAGCAGCTGGAGTGGTGAAGGTTGCTGATACCTGTATTAAACTGACCAGTTCCCATCATGTGCTGTTCACTACTTCAGGTTGTTCCCCTTGCTGCTGAGGAATAAGTATCCCCTTATGGATTTTATATTGTGCTCCCTTGCGGCTGATCTGCTTACATTAGTTCCAGGTTACATCCTATAACTCCTAGAGATGGAACTGAGCATGCTCGACCAACAGTTGAAGCTGGACTTTAGTACACCTACCCACACTAACACCACCAAAAGCTCATCTGGTGACAATAGTTGTCGCTCCCCTTGAGGTCTTCAGCATCGTTGGCGGTCATCATTTCTGCTCAGTGTAAATCTACTTTCATCGATGAACAGCACTGAGGCCCACTGGTCCCTCGTACAGCGTAGATGCTCCCTGGCCCATGCAAGACGATGATGCCTGTGGGCAGGTACCCTTGCAGGTCGGCCAGCAGACAGACCACACTGATGTAAATAATTTTGAATGTTCTGACATGACACTTGGGTGACTTTAACCTCCCTTAAAAGTGCCTGGAGTTGTGTGGCATTCATCATCCGGTTCCACAGGGCATTTCTCACAATGAAGGGGTCATCATGTGTGGGATGTGGCCAAAGGACAACCTCTTCTATGCCTTTCTGTGACTCTTCCAGTCTCTGTTGCAACCTGCTGATGACACTCGGTGACACTCTAAGCTCAGTGGCCACTTCTGCCTGAGAACATTCTGCTTGAAGCCTTGCAATTGCGAGGTACTGTTGATCAGTTGTTGGGTGTCGTCTTTGCCTCATAATGTCAAAATGTGAACAGCACGATGAGGAGAACTGTTTAAATACCAATTCTAATTGAGCCAGGAATTTTATTGGGTGTAAGCCCATTATTAGAGAACAGCAAGTTGTGTAAAAAGTACTGGAACATTGAACAGTTGGACATGTGCTTTCAAAAGTTAGGAGAAGGTTATATGAAGTTCACATGTAAAGGTTAGAGTGCATTTTAGGTTCATTCTGAAATTTCACCCACAAGCCAAATCTCCTTAACTTTTGATGAGTAGTGTATAGAGCAGAGATAAGGAGTCCATCTGCTCCAGGTTGGACGGAAAAGACAAAATCCACAGGCAGCTACTAGAGCATACTGGCTCTGTACAGATAAAAGGATTCCATTTTTTTTTTTTTTTATAAATACCAATTTAAAAAAATATTTTTAGCTCAAAATGAGTACCATGCAATAATAAAAACATGTTCCCAAAGGCCTACATGGATTAAACCTTCTCTGGTGGTTTAATGAAGTGGAGGAGTCTAGTTTGTGTGTTAAGGGGAGGGGGTGAATGGTTAACTTGATGTGTAAGTGCTGAGCATTGTAACAAACACAATGGTGCATGTGGTCACCTGATTAAAAATCCCTATCCAAATGAATGTTTCTCCTGTCATGCTTGTTCTGGTAGATTAATATTTTTATTTTTTGCTCTCCATGATCATGACATCATACAAATTCACCCACGCAGCATTCCAGTATGCACATTAAAGGGCTATACCAAAATTTGATGTAAGAAATTAAAATCTTTCTACCAAAGCTAGAACCAGCCTTTGTCCTCTCATGGATCCATAGATTTCCCCATTCATTGCTCCAATTCTACTAGATCAGGGATCAGCAACCACTTGGCACTCCAGCTGTTGTGAAACTACAATTCCCAGCATGCTCTATTCTTATAGTTCAGGGGAGGTGTCCTTTCTGCTGTAGCTTGTTCTCTAACTGCCACAGCATCTAACAGAACATATGGCTGGTGACAGTTGAAGATTTAAACTGAACATCGACCAGCTTAGTGAGGTGGACAAAAAATGAAAATAAACAGCAGGTGGTGCCATACAGATATATTTCAATGAATAGCTCACTGGCTATACCAAATTATTAATCGCATGCAGTTACGAAAGTATTCAGATCCAATTCCAGGTTTGAGAAATAACATAGTAACATAGTTTATTAGGCTGAAAAAAAGACATCTGTCCATCCAGTTCGACCTGTTTTCCTACAAGTTGATCCAGAGGAAGGCAAAAAAACCCTGTGCGGTAGAAGCCAATTTTCCTCACTTTAGGGGAAAAAATTCCTTCCCGACTCCAGGCAATCAGAATTACTCCCTGGATCAACAACAACCCATATCTAGTAACTATAACCTATAATATTGTTACCCTCCAGAAATACTAGGCCCCTCTTGAACTCTCTTAGTGAACTTACCATCACCACCTCCTCAGGCAGAGAGTTCCATAGTCTTCACTGCTCTTATCGTAAAGAATCCTCTTCTATGTTTGTGTACAAACATTCTTTCCTCCAGACGCAGAGGATGTCCCCTCGTCATGGTCACTGTCCTTGGGATAAGGAGATCATGGGAGAGATCTCTGTACTGACCCCTGATATATTTATACATAGTTATTAGATCTCCCCTCAGTCGTCTTTTTTCTAAAGTGAATAAGCCTAATTTTGATAATCTTTCTGGGTACTGTAGTCCACCCATTCCAGTTATGACTTTAGTTGCCCTCCTCTGAACCCTCTCCAGCTCTGCTATGTCTGCCTTGTTCACAGGAGCCCAGAACTGCACACAGTACTCTATGTGTGGTCTGACTAGTGATTTGTAAAGTGGCAGGACTATGTTCTCATCACGGCCATCTATGCCTCTTTTGATGCAACCCATTATCTTATTGGCCTTGGCAGAAGCTGTCTGACACTGGTTTCTGCAGCTTAGTTTGCTGTTCACTAAAATTCCTAGTTCCTTTTCCATGTCAGAGTTACCCAATGTTTTACCATTTAGTATGTACTGGTGACTTGCATTATTCCTTCCCATATGCATAACCTTACATTTGTCAGTGTTAAACCTCATCTGCCACTCCTCTGCCCAAGCCTCCAGTCTATCCAGATCCATCTGTAGCAGTGTACTGTCCTCTTCTGTGTTAATTACTTTACACAGTTTAGTGTCATCTGCAAAAATTGATATTTTACTGTGCAAGCCTTCTACAAGATCATTAATAAATATATTGAAGAGAATAGGGACCAATACTGACCCCTGTGGTACCTCACTAGTTACAGTGACCCAATCTGAGTATGTGCCTTTAATAACCACCTTCTGTTTTCTATCACTGAGCCAGTTACTTACCCACATACAGACATTTTCTCCAAGGCCAAGCATTCTCATTTTATATACTAACCTTTTATGTGGTACAGTGTCAAATGCTTTGGAGAAGTCCAGATATACGACATGATTCCCCGCGGTCAAGTCTAGAACTTACCTCCTCATAGAAACTGATTAAATTGGTTTGACATGACCGATCCCTCATGAAGCCATGCTGATATGGAGTTATTTGCTTATTTTCATTGAGGTACTCCAAGATAGCATCTCTTAGAAAACCCTCAAACTGTTTACCCACTACAGATGTTAAACTTACAGGCCTATAGTTCCCGGGCTCTGTTTTTGGACCAATCACTTTAGATACACAGCTCTGCAACACACATAGATGCCCACAAACATTATACGCATGCAGAGGTGAAAAAATACAATGTTTCAAAGGGGCAGTTTGTAAAATTGGGTGATGACCCATTCTTAATTTCACAGCAGTTCTCATAAGTCCAGTGTTTCCCTCTTCTATTGCATGAAGCATGGAGGCACTGCTCAGAACAAGCTTTCTTTGGTATGCAGAATGTAGATCAACTCAACATCCAGTCCACGTTTCCCCAGCCTTCCCACAATGAAGAGGAATGGTGAAGTATCCAAACTAGTGAGAAAGAACTTAATGGGTTGTCTTAATACAAACCCTTATCTAAACGATGAATAAGTGATTGGCTGGACCCCAACTGCTTGGGGCCTCCACTGATAAAGAGAAGGGGGGGTCCTTATTGAAGGTGGTGGCCCTTCCGACTGGACATTTATCACCTGTTATAAAAGATAAGGGTTTGTAATTGAAAAAGACCTTTAAAAGGTGTTTTCCCACAAAGAAATTTGTTATATAGTTAAATCCTGTCCATAATTATGCTCCATACATATACAGTGCGCTGATCAGGCACAGCAGCTGCGTTCGTCCAATTGGCGGCAGGGGCCAGCTGTATCTGGCAAAATAGCTGAAAATATCAGTGCTGACTGCTGCATGTATAGGGTTTGCAGAGGAAGGGGGCTCTCTGTCTCTCCATCTGTCCCCTGCAGGCCCAAAGTGTCAATTTGTGTGGCCACCATTATTTTCCCCTCCCTTTGGAAACTGGGTAGCAGGGCAGTATTCCAACATGATAACGACCCCAAACACACCTCCAAGACTACCACTGCCTTCCTAAAGAAACAGAAGGTAAAGGTGCTGGACTGGCCAAGCATGTCTCCAGACCTAAACCCCATTGAGCATCTGTGGGGCATCCTCAAAGGGAGAGTGGAGGAGTGCAAGGTCTCTAACATCCACCAGTTCCATGATGTCATGGAGTGGAAGGGGAATCCAGTGGCAACCTGTGAAGATGTAGTGTACAGATATAATCTGTAGTTAAAGGGGTTTTACCATCTTGGACAATGGGGGCATATCGCTATATATATTGTCCTATAGGTGCGGGTCCCAGCGGTGGGTATATCGAGAATGGGGCCCCGAAAGTGAAGGAGGGCGCATGCGCGGCCGCCCTCCATTCATTTGTATGGGGCAGCCGAGAATAGCTCGGCTATTTCCGTCGGCTCTGTAGAAATTAATGGGAGCCAGGCCACTAACCCCTTCAGTGATTGTTTCCTTCATGGCTAAAGTCCCTAAAGCTTCCACCCCTCCCTCCCTTATCCCAGTTGGAAGATTAATTTCTGGAGACTACTTTTCTGTTGCCACTGCAAGAGCATACAATACAGGTTCATGCATCTGTTTTACATTCTTGTCTTGAAGGAAAAAAAAGTAAGTTCCTCTTTAAAAAGAAATAAATGTGAACATATAGTGAATGTGAATATATTTTTTTCATTTGATTGCCTAATTGTACAACACGATTTTTTTCCTTCTCCTGGGAAAATTTTAGCCTCCTGTGATCGGCTGATCGTTTATCCCATAGACTGCAATGCTTTACCTTTGCAGTCTATGAGAGAACCACTTAATTCCTATCAAGCCCTGCCTGTAGACACTTTTCTATGGCAGGCCTTGGAACCTTCAGAAGATACGAGGCTGCCATAGCAACTGAACAGCTTCTGTAATTTAGCTGCAGCGGAGCCGTTTAGTCACCAGAAGTGCAGTGACCTCTACCATGTTCCTGACCTTGTCTTTGCCTAGCTCTTCTGTTTAGTTTGTCTAGTACAAACACACACAACCTTTTCTGATTGGGGGCCACATTGTCAGCCTGAACCAATTCTAAGAGCTGAAATTAAAACTTAAAGGAGTATTACCAACTGAAATGCTATATGGCATATTTAACAAAGAGTATATATCATAAATGTCTGGTTACACTTCTAGGACTTCCATTTAATGGGAGAATACATGAAAGATACATGTGAGCAGCCACAAGACATATAAACAAGCAAAAGAAGTGGTAGAGCACCTGCAGAGTGGCTGATGATCCTCATGCTTGAAAAAGGCTAAGGTATAGCCGAAACGTAGCATGTACCAAGGTGTGGTGATGGAATAAAGAAGACTTTCACATTGGAATATGGATGCTGTCTTCTATTCCTTTTATCTTAGCCACAAGACATAGACATACATGTCTGTTTCAAGATGGTTGGGGGCCGCACAGAATGAAATCGAGGGCCGCTTGTGGCCCCCGGGCTGCAGGTTGTGCTCCACTGGTCTAGTACTTTCTGTATTCTGACTTTGCACCTATTATCTCAGATACCTCTCTTAGGACTGTCATTCTTACAGTCCTGACCTCTGGCTATGCTTCTGGATTATCACAAGGAATGTTGCTGCCTGCCTGTCTTCTTAATTATAAACTGCATCTTCGTTCCTGACCTCGCCACTGACTCTGTGCCATGGTCGCCAATCTATTGACAACCCTGGGGATTCCAGACAACAACGTCCAGACTCCTGTACATGGGTTAAAGGGTGAAAACTGGGGATTCCCGTAGACTCCATGCCTTGGTTTAGCCACCACCTATTGGATTATGGCTTTGAGGGCCCACTTATACTCCTTGCTGATACATGAACCAGGACAGAAGAATATGCATTGCTACTACTGCAATCATTTTAATTTGTGTTCAGTCTCCCCATGCAGTTATGCCCCTATAAGCTTGCCTTTCTAAGAGGTTACTGCAACAAGACCGGTCACTATGAAATGCAGTGCAATATGCAGGTAGCATGTTCTAATGCAGGAGGTGCTGAGCAGATTGATATATATTTTTTTGTGGGAAAATATTCAGCAACAGTTGTAATTTTACATATAAATCTCTGCTATTTCTGATTTCATTGTTCACAGCGATGTTTTCAGTGATTTATAGCAATCTCAATGTGTGTATACATAGATAGCTGTCAGTCACTGATAGTTGTATACAGGGAAGGTGTTATCAGTGACTGATAGCATTCTCTGTGTAAGTGTGTATACATAGATAGCTGTCAGCCACTGATAGTTGTATACAGGGAAGGTGTTATCAGTGATTGATAGCATTCTCTGTGTAAGTGTATATACAGAGATTGTTGCCAGTCACTGATAGCTGTATATGAGGGAAGTGTTATTAGTGATTGATAGTATTATCTGTGTGTGTATACATAGATAGCTGTACACGTGGGACATGATATCAATCATTGATATTCCCTGTGTGTGGATATAGAGCTACCTGTCAGTTACTAATAACACCACCCCCATGAACAGTGAAGTTAGACAATGCAGATTTAATCTCATTCATAACATGTAACATAATATTACTTCACATGTTGGGTCTTTAAAGAGGGTGAGCAGAGCAAGCACAGTAGCGACCTTGTGCCTGTTACACACAGTAGACACCCAGGACCAATACGCGCTTGTCACATACCAGACCAGCCCACCGTGTCACATGACAAGGGTTGCCCAAGACCTTCAGGCTGATTCATGCCCTCACATGCTGTCATGCCCTTCAAGGCCATAACTCAAGCATAAATCGCCAACTGAAGCCTGCAAGAACACCCACGCAATAATGAATAATGAACTTTTGCCGCCACCACCTGTCCGTTACAAGGTCGACAGGACACCCCTGAGTGTTCCACTTGCAAGCAGACACACAAACGGTAGTAAGCCTCACGGAAAAACAACATACAACCTCAGACTGCACACACACACTTCATGGAGCTAACAGGTTCTTAAGGTTACAAGACAAACCATCAAACTTTTAGGTTTAATGTATGGAAAATGGACAGCACTTGGTTACACAAAATAATTAACAAGAGACATACATACATGGCAAACAATTGGAAAATAAAAAGGTGAAAACATCAAAAGTTTAGATATTTAGCAGTTGCGTGGTAAAAGTCCTTCCTCCCAGGAGATTTGGGCAGAGTAAAAGTGCACAAACCAATTCGATTGGATCTCCCACTTTGGACACCCAAATATCGCAGGGATTACATGTTTATGTCTTTCCTCAATGGGCAGGCCTGAGGGGGATTCTTCCTCATACCTCTGACTCAGCCCATTACACATGCAGCCTCCCCCCTGGCCATCTAGGGAACACATGTAAATTATCCAAAAAATATTTTCCCAGTTGCCCTGGTGAAGATACAGGCCCCAGCCCTTCATAATTCATATCTCACCGTTCCAAGTCCTAGCATATCAAACGGGACACGTCCAGGATGCTTGGAAGGTGAGATCCTTCTTTTAGGAAGATGAAGGCGAGTTGATACGCCATGTCTGGTGTCCATGCGATGCCCCTATTATACCAGAGGTGATGAGCTGGATTCTGGAGACATCCGCCCCCTCCTGAACAAGTTATGAAGCACTAAAATTATTGTTCATTCTCTGGTTAGGATTTCCCTCCTGCTGACAAAAGGGGCCAGAGAGTCTGCAGTCCTCTTCCTGAAGCGTGATCCACAAATGGGCCAATTGTCGGTGCTAACTACCTCCCAGGGAGCAGTTTGGCTATTTCCCATGAACAAGGCAGACAGCTCGGCTCTCTATAAATCAATTACCCCCAACATGGCTGCTGGCCTTGTAATACGGCAGATATAAATACATAAATACACACTGTATATATATATATATATATATAACGGAATATGTTACAATAGGACATATAATCATAAAACACATAATATCACTGCAAACATTATAATAACTAAGGATAAGGTGTACCTTATTCCTGACAGCACTAATGGCGGTAATGTCGATAATGGACTTTTAACTCCTTAGATGCCATGGTCAAGTGTGCCCACGCCACCTGAGAGGCCGAATACCTGGAATTGCGCGCTTGCCGAGCTGGAATGCCTTCCCATAGATTGTAGAGATTGAGGAAGATGTTCCATTGAATTTTTAAGCCAGCGCCTGTACTAGGCTTATTACTTTTATATTGCAATTCAGGCCAGCAAGTGGTGATCTTTGTATATGGTAATGGTTAGAATTTCATTACTTTATACAAATTGCAATCTAATTAGGCCACATGTTGGTGGCCTAATAAAAAAGTAAATAAAAAAAATATATCAAAATTCAAATCACCTCATTTTCCCCAAAATCAAAATAACATTTAAAAAGTAAACATCATAGTCATCTCTGTGTCTGAAAACACCCATACTATTAAAATATTTTAAAAATCCCATAAAGTGAGTGGCGTAATGGAAAAAAAAAAATCATTATGGCCCATTTGGTTGGAATCTGATGAAGGGGCCAGTATAGCCCAGAAACGTGTCATTCACCAATAAAGAATAATAACAATAACAATCATATTTACCCTTCTCTTTCCTCCACTGACATGGACACAATTAAGGGCACAGATCTGTTTTAACGCATAGGGAACACCATAAAACTGTGGCAAAATTTTTTATTTTCCCAATTCCATCACATTTAGAATTTTTTTCTAGCTTCCTACTACAGCCTATGCAATATGAAATGGTGCCATTAGTAAGTACAACTTGTCCTGCAAAAATACCCTGATACGGCTTTTTCCCACAAAACTACAATCTGCTCATCGCCTAGTCTATAACCAGTTTCCTGCATTACATGGTGACAGGTCCTTTCTAAAGGCTATGTACACCTTTATGGTTGCATTGTACTCATTTTGAGCTAAAAATATTTTTTTTCAATTGGTCTTTATTAACATTTCTGAACCACTGTCTTTGTGCAGCCTTGAGTTTATTTAGTAGCAGGATCTGAATTTTCACTCTGTTTCATTAGTCAGTTCAACTGACTGGCTCCTTACCTCTGACCTTATAAATTATAGCTGAATTCTTATAGCTGCATTTGTAAGCCTTATGTCACCAAGCACAATGCCAAGTGTTGGATGGGTGTAAAGCGCGATGCTACTGGACCCTGGAACAGTGGAAACGTGTTCTGTGGAGTGATGGATCACACTTCTCTATCTGGCCTCTAGAACATTACCTGCCTGAATTGTATTGTGCAAACTGTAAAGTTCAGTGGAGAATAGATAATGCTATGGTGTTGTTCAGGGGTTGGACTTGGCCCCTTAGTTCCGGTGAAGGGAAATCTTAATGTTTCCGCATACCAAGACAGCTTGGACATTTGTATGTTTACACCTTAGTGAGAACAATTTAGGAAAGGGTTTTTTTTCTGTTCAAGCATGACTGCCCCTAGTGCACAAAGCAAGGTTCATAAAAACATGGTTGGTGAGATTGGGATAACCTAGAATAGAGATTGTAAGTAGTGTTGATCGAGCACCAAAGTGCTCGGGTGCTCTGGTAGACCACTTGGTGATGCTCGAGTGCTCTACAGAGCACCCGAGCACAATGTAAGTAAATGAGAGAAGACCAGGCACCCCCTGCTCGGATGAGGGGAGGGTGTCGGGTTCATAGGAAAAGATCAGAATCGCAAATTCTCCTCTTTCACTCGTTAAAGTACGCTAATTAACTGAATTCGTACGCATTAGCGTACAATGCATAGCATTAGCATACAAATTTGTACACATTAGCGTACAATGTGTAACATTAGCATACAAATTTGTACGCATTAGCGTACAATGCATAGCATTAGCATACAAATTTGTAAGCATTAGCGTACAATGCGTAACATTAGCATACAAATTCGTACGCATTAGCATACTCGAGCATCGCACTCGAGCACACGCGGTGTTCGGCCAAACACCGAGCGGACCCGAGCGTAGGCATGCTCGGCCGAGCATGCTCGCTTAACACTAATTGTAAGTCCTCTCATCCAATATCAGTGTTATTCTGGATGAAGGGGCAGAAATTCCCATAGACACAGTATCTTGTAGAAAGCTTTCCCAGAAGAGTGGAAGATGTTGCTGCAAAGGGAGGAACTCTAAATTAATGCCTGTGGATTTAGAATGGGATGTTATAAAAGCTCCTGTAATTGTCCCAATACTATAGTCCATATAGTGTATGTAGTAGCTAGAGAAGACTTGAATTTTTCATTATTCAAGGAAAGACCAGAAGTATAATATATACACTGTGTATATTCTTTATATATTATGATATACTGGGGCAGCACAGTGCTTTGCAGTGCATCTACATGGAGTTGGTATGTTCTCCCCGTGTTTGGGTGGGTTTCCTCCCAACTCCAAAGGCATGCTGATAGGGAACTTAGATTGTGAGCCCCATTGGGGACAGCTTGATGCGAATGTCTGTAAAGCGCTGTGGAATATAGTAGCGGTATATGAATGCGTAAAATAAAAAAATTGTGTATACTTATTCCGTACTGTCTACTACTTTGTGGTCTGTTATATATGGAGCTGAATGTGGGTGAGATGTACTGTGTGATTGACAGCTCTACCTTAAGGTGCTGCTGCAGGCTATTTTCAGACTTCAGATAAAAATCTGATGTTTATTTCCATGGAAGAAATCCGAGGCTCACCCTCTGTGTGTGCAGCAGATCTGCATGATGATTAGCCCATTTGTCATGTAGTGGGTCTAATCCTCTGTGTTTCACCTTGAAATCGGACTTGTGAAAGGGTCCTTATGGGAAGCTATTTCAGGCATTCTTACCCTACATTATATAATTTAGAATTATTAAAATTATTATGCTTTATTTTAATTATTTACATTACTGCATATTCAGTGAATGACACCTTATTAGGCAGGATTCACATCACGCTTTTCCCATCCATTTAACGTATGCAAAAAAACATATACGTTAAACGGATGCCTCAGACTGATGCCATACAGTGGCATCTGTTCACCATAGAGTTCCATTGTATAAAAAAGAATGTTTAAGTTTTTTTTGTTATGGACGCAGAGACAGCTGCCAGAGATCGGGACATAACTCCCCCGTGCCAGGACAGCGGGACAGCCACTGCAATCCGGGACTGTCCCGCCGGATCCGGGATGGTTGGGAGGTATGCTTTTAGACAATTCAGGCTGCTGACAGTACCACAAGTACCATGCGGCCTGGCATTGTCCTGTTGGAAAATGGATCCTGGGACACTTTGTTAAAATGACCATACCACTGCTTCGATGATGTAATTAGGTGAGTTGCAATCTGCCAGCATGATAAACCATGGCTTCAAGGATTCAGTCCCATTCAGTTTGCGACAAATGGCAATAATTGGCACGTGGACGAACAGGAGGCACCATACAATCACTCACAGGTCTTGATCAGATTTTTGAGGTTTCATGTGGCTATCATGTTGCTTTCCATCTGGCACTTAGCAGAAGGAAATATGGTGTCACGGTGGCCATGATGTGTAATGCCTTTGACAGCAAGCCACTGTCACCTTCATTTTCAGTGGTGTTCTGAATGAGAAACCTGGACTGCTACAGACTGAAACTATCATCTTTAGTGACGAATCCAGGTTCTGTTTGGGATTTCATGATGGTCAGGTTCAAGTATGGAGGCTTCGTGGTGAGCACATCAATCCTGCCTTTTCTGTGGAGCAACACACTGCCCCCACTACTGATGTAATGATCTGGGGAGTTATTGCATACAAAAGTTGGTCACTCCTAGTAGTCATATGAGGGACGTTAACAGCTCAGCAATATGTGCAGGACATCCTGTGGCCACATATGTTGCCTCTCATGGCAGGGCATTTTCAACCAGATGTAGCAAGGATTTCCCACGAATCTCTCCACCAGATTGCAATATTTCTTTGACTTGCCCGGTTTCCAGATTTGCCCCCAATCAAGCATTTATAAAACCACCTGGGACACCAACTTCAGCAAACTACGAGTTGCAACATCTGTGGGCAGATGTGCTGCAGGATACCATACAGAACCTGTATGCCTCAATGCTCAACCATCTCATCTTGTATCCAGGCCAGCCCAAAAGGGTACTACAGCCTCCTTTCAATTGTACAGTTTTCCCCAATAAACTTACATTTTCGCTCTGATATTGTAATCACTTACATATATCATCATTACATCCACACATAGAGAGTTTAATTCCATTCTAACATCTCCTTCTTTGTGCATTATTTTTTTTTCTCAATGATGTATATATACATTTAGACATAGACTGCTAGCCATTTCTGCCCCTCACCTAATACTCATTTGTCCTGACTATCCGTACAATTAATTAAGACATTCTTTATGTGCTTTCATCTACTAAATGGATTAAGAGAAAATCAATGTCTGGAATCTGCATGACTCTAATGTTTTTCTGAGGGTTTTATCTGCACAATAAGTTACTTTAGCTATCCCTTCAAGTGCTTTGATAAAACTACCAAGATAAATCACTCTTATGATATCATTTACTGATCCTAGAAAAGTAATAAATCTGAAGTCCTTTGTGTTTTAAAGGTAGATTGCTGGTCAATTAGAATAAATGGGAGCAATGCTTTCTAGACTTATTTGATCCTATGTTTAACTGTTTCTTTGTATTTTAATCTTACTACATATTGGTTTCCATTGAATGCATTCAAATTTAGACCTGATTTTTTTCTTTACTATCATTTCAATGCTTTAAAACAAGGATATTTTGCAAATTTTTCACTAAAGTTGCAATGTATTGTATCAAGCAGACTTTTGGGGTCATTTATTAAACTGGTGTAAAGTAGAACTGGCTTAGTAGACTATAGCAACCAATCAGATTCCACCATTTATTTTCCAAAGGAGCTGTGAAAAATGAAAGGTGGAATCTGATTGGTTGCTATGGGCATCTAAGCCAGTTCTACTTCACACCAGTTTGATAAATGACCCCATTTATTTTTGGTGTTTGCACAGATTTGGTTCTCTGCAGTGTATCAATGTATTGCTTTATATTAATTTTTAGATGTCCTCTATATTGATTGGTGAAGGGAAAATACATATCACCATTAGGTACTATATAAAATATCACCGAACTGAAAATCACTTTGGGATTTAGGGGACAACAAGCCCATGGGGAAAGGGGGCCTGGCTGTGTATGAAATATATATAATATATTTATACAATACATATATATATATATATATATATATATTTACAATACATATAATAAGCAGCAGGCACAGTTTGTGTGTGTGTGTGTGTGTGTGGGGGGGGGGGGGGGGATGGGGGATATAGCACACAATATAATATGCAGCAGCAGGAATAGTTCATGGGACAGTGGCCAGGGGTGGCTAGTGAGAGGGCCTAGGAATCGGGGCCCAACTCAAATTATTGCTAAGGAGCCCTATTATTTATATGTACCCCTTGGTAGCAAACAGTGCTAGACAGCTCCAGCCTAGCGTAATAATATCATAGGGATAGATCAAAATGTGCATAAATGCATGCAATGAAATTTGAGAACTTGCAAAGTAACATAGTTTGGAAGGCTGAAAAAAGCTACATGTCCACCTAATTCAGCCTATTATTCTGAAATGTTGATCCATAGAGAGGAAAAACTCTTCCCATAAGGGAACAGCCATTTTTTCTCTTTTTAGTGAACAAAATCCTTCTTGACACCAAATATGATGATCAGTAAGTCCCTGGATTAACAACTCTTGTCCCATAATCAAGTAACCTTGTACTTTTCTTGCATTCATAAAATATATCCAGACTGCTTGTTCTCTTGTTCCCATCTGGCTATTCCCATCCAGGCTGCTCATCTTCCCTGTTGCTGTACGACTATATACGCTAGCGTCTTAAAAAATGGTGCCCGCTCCAGAGCGAAACGAGTGCCATAGCTTCTGTACCTGCTGGCTCACACCTTCCAATCTCACACCTCTGGGACCCGCACCTACACTGAGAATGGAGCCCTGCACATGCGCAGCCGCTCTCCATTCATTTCTGTGAGGTTGCTGAAAATAGCTGAGTGCTGGCTCGGCTATTTCCGTCAGGCCCATTGAAGTGAATGGGAGCGGTGGCTGCGCATGTGCAGTGCATTCCCGTTCACTTCTATTGGAAGAGCACTTGGTGGTGGCCAGAACAGGGGAAACCCATGGTCCTCCAGCCACCACTTTCCCCGCTCCATTTTCAATATACGTGCGGGTCCTAGCGGTGGGACCAGTACTTATCAGACAATGCGGAAATGCGGACATGTCATAGCGATATGCCCCCGTTGTCTCAGATGGGAATAACCCATTAAGGGTACCATCATTTTTGTCCAGGCCAGTTTCATTAGTTTGTTTTATAACTTATTCTGTTGAACCACAATGTCTGATTTCCATTAGTTTATTTTCAGTAATTTTGTAATTATTTTTAATAGTTATTTCAGTGACAATGGGGCTGGATGCCGATTTCTAAATCTCTCACCTAAGATCCTCCATATAGATCGAGTGTCTGGGCCCAATGAGCTCGGCATCCCACGTGACTAGTGCCGTCCCACGTGACTTGCTGCTCTTTGAACCGTAGACCCAGGATTTATTTTTTATGTTCCAGCTGGAATAAATAAAAAAGAAATCCGGGTCTACGGTGGGACGGCACTAGTCACGTGGGACGCCGAGCTCCTTGGGCTTAGACACTCGATCCATACGGAGGATCTTAGGCTGAGAGATTTAGGAGTCGACATCCAGCCCCACTACAGGTGATATCCTCCTCTGCAATAGTGAGTAACATCACCACATGTATACTTACCTCGCAGGACGCCACGATAAATAACAGCGGATCCATCTTAGAACAGTGAGTAAAGGGTTAACCCCCGACCCAAAGACTACTGAATAAGGATTGCTATTTACAGTTTTTGATAATTATTCCTCATGGGACATCAGATCCTACCGATACTTACCTTGCGATACAGATATAAATGAATAATCCCTATTTAACAAGACTCAGTAAGATGTATCACTATAGGATTTTTATAGGATTTTCATATGATTATCATCACAAGATTATCATAACATCTTTGCAATAATACCTTGTGAGCCATAAAGAAAAAAGACATTTGGACTATCCTATAACAGTTTATCAAGTACAAGCATCTATTTCTTATAAGCATCCATTTTATATACAAGACTATACACAAGGATACTCTTGTTATTCTACCTGCGTTTTCATTGTGGGGGCTCAATATACAGAGCGACAGATTACTAGATGTGAAGCAATACACTCCAAACAATGAGTGTGGTGACAGCATAAGAACAATCAAGAATAACAACAACAGCATCTGTTTTTTTTTACCAAGATTGCAATACGCAGTAGGGAGGTTTCATGCGTCTATAATGCATTTCATTGTATTTTATTGAACGTATTTTCATCATTTTTATTTTACATTTTATGCTTATTTTATTTATTTGCTGTGTGACATAATAAATATTTTGCATGACTGCCACATGTTGACAATATGAGTGCCTATTCTTACATACCTCTGAATTGATATATTTTTTTGGACAGAGTGGGTCTGTCCCTGAAATAGAGCACCAACCTTGAACAGTAGAAGAGTGAGCAGACCTAACACTTTTTGTATATTTTTCCATCACATACACTACTCATTTCCATGGTTATGACCACCCTGTAATCCAGCAGCGGTGGCCTTGCTTGCACACTATAGTGCCGGCTTCTCTGGTGGCTGAGACCGTGGGAGCGCACATAGGCTGGTACTTCTTTCTATAGAGTGCTAGTATGGCTATCGCTGATGGATTGCAGAGTGGTCTGTAACCATGGAAACGAGCAGTGTATAATGTGATGGAAAAATGAATTCAGACAGCAAAGGAGGCAATATGGAAAATCACAATACATTAGTGAGTGCCTTGTATTAACTTTCTCTACATGATAAATGCTCTTTGCTGAAGTGAAACATCCGCTTAAAGCCAGTACTCTCAGCTCTGCCCTCATGAGGGGCAATCACCCCAAAACAGATGTTTGCAGATGAGGTGCTGACTTATTTGATACCTGAGTCATGTCTCAAGGCCTGTTTAAAGGATTGAACATTAACTTATAGGATAGCTGCCTTACACTTGGTGTCATTAGAGGCAGAGCTTGTTAAGAGCTCATTCCTTTCTTCCCAGAATTTCAGAGAAGCTTGTATGGCCTTTAAAGGGAACCTGTCACCTCCGAAACACCCCCTGAACTAGAGTAAGAGATGTATAGTGTAAGTGATGCTGAATCCGAATATGTAAGTTTTATCTTCATACTCACTTCCATTCTGACGCTGTGCTCCCACAAACCAGCAGTAAAATGCACTCAGTGGACTCCAGTGCTCACTCACATAATGGAGAGGACTCAAAGAAGAGTCCAGTGAGTGCATTTTACTGCTGGTTTGTGGAAGCACAGCGTCAGAATAGAAGTGAGTATGAAGATAAAACTTACATATTCGGATTCATCATCACTTACACTATACACCGCTTACTCTAGTTCAGGGGGTGTTTTGGAGATGACAGGTTCCTTTTAAGTCTCCTCATGCCGATTAAGGCTCTCTCTTCCCAAATCCAATTAAAGATACACCAATTTTATCAAACATCGTGTGATATTTAATAAGTTTGGCCAACTTTATGGCAATACAGACTCCTGTAAAACGAACTTCAAAAATTCCCTTCATGATATATTCCCTTCCATAGCCTATACATTCTGCCTTTTGTTACTCAAATCAGTCTATAAAACTTTTCTCCACATCTTAAATGGACAGTTTCTGTTTTCTAGAGCAAAATTACTTTTTGTCAATTGACTTCTCAGAGACGAGGATATAAACACCCCTGATTTTTTTTCAAACCTGAAGCAAGACTCGGCATTCAGTACTTAAAAGCTGGCCATACACATTAGATTTATGTTGGCTGATCCCTCTGACTTTGGTGGGATCGGATAATCATCTAGTGTGTATGGGGGCCTTTTGACTGCCATCGGACAAGGAGAGTGGGTACTGGGCTGTGGTTTGTACTCAATTCTATGTTCTCAGGAGATAAACTACCACCACAGGAGTCCAGCACTGGTTTGCTTCAGTCTCCTCATTCAAAATATGTGCACACTTGGCTAAGCGTACATATGTACTGGGGAGGTCAAGAGAGACAGCTTTACAGTTTTGGAAACTCCTATTTAATTCTTGCCATCAGGGGCGGACTGGGAACGTAAAGTGGCCCTGGAAAAAAATACTAAAATTGGCCCTGTTTTGTAGTTGGGTCCAAATTGATGGAAGGCAGGGCCAGCAATACCATATTGTGGCACATTATACCTCCCCAAGAGAGACAAATACCACAGTCCATCACAAAATACTGCCAGCAGCACAAAATACATCCCAAAAACTTCCACTGTCCAGCCGTGAGGAGGGCTCAGGCGGCCCCCTGGTCATCAGCCCACCGGGAAATTTCCCTGTCTATGGCCAATCCGCCCCTGCTTGCCATTACACTTAATTTTGAATGTTTTTTTTATCAATGTGTTTCTTTTTATAAATATGTATCTTGTAAAAGGATTGACTCAGATTTATGCAAGTCTTTGTCCATGAGAACATTTCTATGGACCCAATGTTACAATTTAACATTACTAAACACATGCCATCTATAAATTATACATGGTATTAAAATAACCATACATCCTTTGTAAGCCTGTCATATTGCAACCCCTTCATTGTGCTGAAATTAAAAATAGCTGAGAATTAAATATACAAATTACACATTTTACTGAATCTTTAAACTATATATAATCTCTGTTGCTTCCCCTGCTCTATAAAATGCTGCCTGCAGATTGCATTGCATTTCTTGTTGACAGGTCCTCTTTAAAATGGCAATAAAAACCTGTATTTTAACTGTACAAGAACATTTTGAGATGCGGCTGCAACAAAAGGGTTAACATTTGTGAACATTTTGAGCAACCAGTAGGCTATTACTTTGCCTATTAGTGTCAACCAAAACGTTTAAGCCATGGCTTTGAATAATGCCTTTAAAAACTAAACAGTTCTTGAAGATGGTGAAAAAGTAATTTCATGGATCAGCAACTGGTTAAAAGATTGGAAACAAAGACTTGGATAACACTGATAAGAAAGTAAATGGTCAAGGTTTGTATTTCAGGAAGGTATGGTCCCAAGGGGAGGTTTACTGACTTCACTTCAGAAAGAAGACAAACTCATAGAGACCTAAGCTTTTGTGAGCAGATGAAAGGGAACCTTGAAAGGTCCTGCAGTTAGGAGTGTTTAAAGGGAACCTGGGGCGATGAAAATGAAGCCATTTTATTGGAGCAGGATGAGCTTAACAAACTATCATATATAAGATTCAGTGAAACTAATAATTTATTAGTAATTTATTCATTTAAATTTCTGCTCATTCTGGGCTTTGAAGTCCAGGAGTCAGTCCTATCAGTGATTGACAGCCTTCCCTCTATGACTGTGTATACAGAGATAGCTGTCCATCATTGATAGGATCACCTCCTTGACTTCAAAGCCCAGAATGAGCAGGAATTTAAATTAATACATTACAAGTTTTACTGAATATTTTTATAGAGCTCCTCCTGCTCTATAACATGCTATCTTCAGTTCAAACACCATGTTCAGCATTATGCATTCCCTTTAAGTATATAGTGACAATTTATCAGCAGCCTGTTCATGTTCTAATAAACTGCAATTACACTATTATCTATACAAGCAAACACTTTCACATAATTGCCTCTTTAAAGGCTGCTTTATGCATAATTTGAACAAATGTGTTGGAAACATGATTAAAGTAAACTTACCGTATTTTTCGCCCCATAAGACGCACCTTTTTCCCCCAAAAGTGGGGGGAAAATGTCCCTGCGTCTTATGGGGCGAATGCTAATGAGCGCTTTCCTTTGTGGAAGTGCTCATTAACAAGGAAGCAGTGAAGACTCTGTACTCACCGCTTCCTGGTCCTCCACTTGGCTGTCGGCTGTGCAGGGCTGCGCACAGCGTGAGGGCGCTCTGTGACCTCACGCTGTGCTCGCCGGGTCACAGCACAGCCGACATCAGGAAGACGAGGATCGCGCTGGAGGAGAAGAGCAGCGGCATCCGGAGCAGGAGAGGTAAGTGGCTTTTTTATTTTATATGCTGTGAGGCTGGGGCTAACATAAGAGGCACAGGGGCTGACAGAGGCATGGGGGCAAATACATGGCATGGGGGCTGACAGAGGCATGGGGGCAAATACATGGCATGGGGGCAAATACATGGCATGGGTGCAGAAAAATGGCATGAGGGCAGATAAATGGCATGGGGGCTGACATTAGAGGCATAGGGGCTGACATTAGAGGCATGGGGGCTGATATGAGAGCAAATGGGGACTAATGAGAGGCATGGGGCTCTTGTATAAGATCTGATTGGGGGTCATTCACATTGAGGTCTGATCTGAGGTCTCATTGGGGTCGTCTTATTAACATAGGGGGTCTGATTGTTGGTCTGACCTGAGATCTAATGAAAAATATTTTTTTCTTATTGTCCTCCTGTAAAACCTAGGTGCGTCTTATGGGCCGGTGTGTCTTATAGGGCGAAAAATATGGTACCGTACTAATGTAGACTTTTTTTTTTAAAGTTCACCATTTTCTGATTCCATGAGGCCACCCTACCGCCTTTTTAGCTTAGCTGTCTGTCCTGACCACACATCTCATCAATAAAATGGGCGAAGATGGGTGGGCATATGAAGAGACATGTCAATCAGCCTCCTTCATGGAAACACGCTGCGAACGCACTGGTTTCATATGCACGGTACATTTTAATACAAATTATAAATATCATATTATAAAATAATGTTGTATCCTTTAAAAGAGAAAAAATATTTAAATCTACCTAATATGGCATTAAAAGAACTACTTCTTCATTAGAAGGTATATAACCTAACTACTACACTATGAGGACACATTATAACACAGAACTTTGTAGCCTGTATAGAGGATCGGTAAGCCTAAGTTAAGGTATCTTCTATAGACTAAGCACATATAGCTTGACAGAGATGCTACAAGCATGTGGGGGCAACATGTGGGCTATAGGTGGTGGCTAGTGTCATTTGTTTAGTTTTGTCTTTTTTCTTCTTTGTATCATGTCCCTAGTTCTTTGCTTTTTCTGATTTTTTTTTTCCCGCTGCATAACCAATCATGTCCTCTCTATCCACGTGTCATGTCATTCTTGGTTTTAAGAATTTTTTAAGTATTTAACAAAAAGTCCGAATTCTTTGTCGGCGGAGTCCCATACCATAATCAGATCATCTATAAATCTTCCATACCAAACAATGTTTGGTAGGAATATATTTTTGTCATGAGGTATAGCTCCTCCCAATCGGCCATATATATATATATTTGCAAATGAGGGAGAGAATTTTGCACCCATTGATGCCCCCCTTGTTTGCAAATAGAAGGTACCATTAAAGGAGAAGTAATTATGTTCCAAGAGAATCTCCACCGACATATACGAATTCCTTCAATGCTAGACTATACATACTGTATAGATCAAAGTGCCTTTTCAAGCATAATGTGGAATGGAGAGATACAGGGCTTGTGGCCCATTTATAGCCCTCCCACCATTCCAGTCTGCTTACCATATCAAGCACGTTTTGTGTCCCTGATATAGCTAGGGATTTTCTGTACTACAGGCTGAAGAACATGGTCCACCCAAGCTCCCAATTGCTCCCCCAAGTTCCTTATACCTGCCACTATAGGTCTTGTGTCTTGGTACTGCAATCCACCCATTCTCTTAATTACCTTGGTCACCCTGGTCTGCTCCTGCTTGTAGTTCAGCTGTGTCCTTCAGAATAACATAATACAATGATCTGTAAATCTCATAAACCCATAGTTTATTCACAAAAGATCATAGAACACATATTAGATGTTGAAAGTGAGACTTTTTACCGTTTCATCATAAAAAAAAAATAACTCATTTAGAACTTGATTGCAGCAGTGCAGGACGGGACAACAAAAGGCACATGACTAAGTATAAAAAAGCAAAAGATGGGCAGAGGTTCACGAATCTGAGAAAAACTGTGACTAAAAATAGTGGAACAATTTCAGAAAAATGTTCCTCAATGTAAAATTGCACAGACTTTAAATATCACAGCATCTAGACTACAAAATTTCATCAAAAGATTCAGAGAATTTGGAGAAATCCATGTGGGCAACGAACAAGGCCAATGGTCAGTTTTGGATGCTCGTGATCTATGGGTCGTCAGGCAGCAACAGGCATGATTCTATACTGCAAATCAATGTACAGGCTTAGCAACCTCTCCAGAAATCGTTATCTGTGAACACAGTTCGCCATGCCATCTGCAAAAGCAAGATACCCCTTTAAAGCTGTATCATGCAAAGAAGAAGCCATATGTCAACGTGATTCAGAAACACTGCCATCTTCTCTGGGCCAAAGCTCATTTAAAATGGACAGGCAAAATGGAAAACTGTTCTGTGGTTAGATGAATCAAAATTTTAAAATCTTTTTGGAAACAAAAGACACTATGCTCTGCAGACTCAAGGGGAGAGGGACCACCCAGCTTGTTATCAGAACACAGTTCAAAAGCCTGCATCTCTGATGGTATGGGTTGCATTATCTATAGCATAGGCAGCTTACACATCTGGAAAGGTACTATGCTGAACAATATATAGAACAACATATGCTCCCATCCAGACAACACCTCTTTTGGGAAGTCCTTGCATATTTCATAAGACAATGATAAACCATCAACTACATCCACCACAACAGCATGACATTGAAAAAGAAGAGTCCAGGTGCTGAACTGGCCTGCCTGCAGTCCAGACCTTTCACTAATAGAAAATATTTGGCACATCATGAAACATAAATTCCAGCAAAGACCCAGGACTGTTAAGCAGCTAGGATACCACATTAGACATGAATGGGACAACATACCTCTCCCAAAACTCTAGTAGTTGGTCTCCTCACTTCCTAGATCAGGGCTGGCCAACCTGAGGCTCTCCGGCTGTTGTAAAACTACAACTCCCACCATGCCCTGCTGTAGGCTGATAGCTGTAGGCAGACTGGGCATGCTGGGAGTTGTAGTTTTGCAACAGCTGGAGAGCCATAGGTTGGCCAGCCCTGTCCTAGATGTTCACAGACTGTTGTTAAAGAGGACCTTTCACCACTTCTGACATGCCTGTTTTAATAGCTTCATACATTCCCCATGTAATAACAATTCTGGAACATCTATTCTTAATGTCTCTATGTTGTGTCATTCCTTTATTATTTCTACTAGAAGTTATGAATGAATTGCTATTTGCCTTCAGTAAGGGTACAGAGGGGAGGTGACCAGTTGGGGGGTGTACCTGCAGAGTCTGAACATGGCAGCACTGATTGGATAGAGTCAGTCTGTGCAGGGACACATCCCCAACTGGTTACCTCCCCTCTGTTCCTTTACTGAAGGCAAATAGAAATTAATTCATAACTTCTAGTGCAAATAATAAAGGAATGGCACAACATAGAGCCATAAGAATAGATCTCCCAGAATTGTTATTACATGGAGAATGCATGAAGCTATTAAAACAGGCATGTCAGGAGGCTACACAATGGTAGACATGGCCCTGTCCCAACTTTTTTGAGATGCGCTACTGCCATCAGGTTCTAAATGAGTAAGTTTTTTTCATGAAATGGTAAAATGTCTGACATTCATCTGATATGTGTTCTGTGATCTATCATGAATAAAATATGGGTCTATGAGATTTGCAAATCATTGCTTTATTTTTGTTTACATTTTACACTGCGGTCCAACTTTTTTGGAATTAGGCTGGTACATTGTACCCAAGATTGTACACAAAATTTCATCTGTGGTCTGACTAGTGATTTATTTATAGGTAACACTATGGTCTTGTCATGAACATCTATGTCTTTTTTGATGCAGGGAAAAAGCCAAAGGAGCTTCAGTCACTTCATATTTGGGATTGGTTGAGGTCACATCTTAGCGATATGCCATAACATTATGTGATGGGCATATTGCTTTAAGTAATTCTTGACAATGTTGCAGTAAACTTATCCTCTTTTAAAAAGAAAGGCGCAGCAGGTAAACATAATTCTGGCTAGTGATATAAATTGGAGAATGCTTGTGGAGAAAATACTAGACCTGCTTTCTATAAAAACAAGGATTGGGATAGATAGAAAAAAGCAGAGAGAACTCCTCTGAGTGGAAGAAATTCAATTAATAGGAACCAGGTAAAATGGTGATCAAAGATATGCAAGAGTAGTAAAGACTTCTGTGTTGGAAGCCCCCGTTGCAGATTCCATTAAATTAAAAGGAGACAAAGTTCCTGCATGCAGGACTTTTTTTATCGGCTAAAAAAGAGGGATCCAGAACGGACCCTACTATAATCAGTGAGATCTGTTTTGCTCCGTTCAGGTCAGTTATCTGCCGAATTGGCACTTCTGTTATTTTCATTGTTTTGCTCCTATAATAGAGCAGAACAACAAAAACACCAAGGCTGATGTGAACTCAGGCCAATAGGTACCATGTTCTTGAGTTATTCTGATTTGTTCTGTTACTTGGGAAAGTAGTTACTATTAGCTCAGAGTTCAATTACTTCCAAAAATATCAGCACTTGATTAATAATAAAACTTGTTTTATGAAAATATGGACAATATGCAAAACTTTTTGCTCTCTGATAAAGTGGTTTGTCATGTAGTAACGTAATATTAATAACGTGACAGAAAACCCATTTAACTTGTAGGTACATGTAATTCTTAAAAAAAATCTTCTGTTTTAAAAAGTGTGAAAAAAATAAAATTAAAATATAAATTGCAAATAAACATGCACCCACTGTGCCCTGTAAATATGTCATCTAGACACCAATATAATTACAGATGTCTGCCAGATAGCAATAGGCAAAACATAAATTAGCCTTTTCTGTTAAGACATTTGTACAATGTTGTTCCCTGCAGCACTAGACAGTTCTTATCCGAAAAGACAGATTTTCCAATCTTTTTCCCTGAACGATACCTTCCAACTCTCAATAATCATTTTTCACCTTCATGCAAATGCAAGTGCAAATGAAGGAACATAGAAAGGTTAAAATGGAAGCTGTCTACTTTCATTGGCATGTAAATTTCCCTGTCTGGCGTAAAGCCAGATGTTGAGTGTGGACATTAGCTGCCATTCTGAAATGAGTAAAAGCCTCTTTAATAAAAAGTGTAAATAAAACCAGGGTGAGAAATTAGTTTTCCATCCCAGCAATCACTAGTCTAACCTCTGGTGTAAATATTGTCTGGTAGAATGCAGATAGAGTGTCTGCATCTAGGGAATATCTAGTCTAGTGAGTCAGTTTAACCCAGTATTCCAGAGATATCCAGAAGATACAACAATAGCATTAATACACCCAATGGAATACAAATGATGTGGAATGAAGAAAAAACCTAAATAAACAGGATTTATATCCGATACAAAATCATTCTGCCTCTCAGAGGTCATAATGGGAGAATTCTAAAACACAGATGCAGCAATCTGCAACTTAATAATCCTGAACGCACCCTATGACATTAAATACACAGTCGCAGCAAACTTTAAATTAACAACACAGCAAAAGCCATTCAAGTCAAGTTGAAGTTTGCTGCCACTTGTATATTTAAAGAGAAAATGTCACCACAAAATGCAGTGTGATCTGCAGGCAGTATGTTAAAGAACAGGCGGAGCTGAGCAGATTGATATATATGTTTTTGTGGGAAAAGATTCCGTAAACTGCAATTTAATTTATACATTTAAATCTTTGTGATTTCTGATTTTATTGTTCACAGGGGAGGTGTTATCAGTAGAGATGAGCGAATCTTCAAAGATTCGCAGCCAAACCTTTAAAAAGATTTGCCTTGGATAAGATTCAATTCGGTCCAAGTTGCGTTAATAAAATATTAGTGTTCTGCGAACATTCCCGCGAATACGTACGCATGAGGTTACAAATTATCATATGCGTAGCATTAGCATACAAATTATGAGATGCGTACGTAGCGTTAGTGTACAAAGATTTAAGGCGATTCGTACGCAGCGAATGTGGAAAGATTCGGATTAGCTTTGGCGTAGGAAATAATTTAGATCTGTAACGAATATACGAAGTGGCAAATAGATTCGCTCATCTCTAGTTATCAGTGACTGACAGCTATCTCTGTATACACACTCACTGATAAGACATCCATCGTGCACAACTATGAATGACTGACAGCTATGTATACACACTTACACAGATAATGCTATCAATCACCGATAATACCTCCCCTGTGTACAACTATCAGTGACTGACAGCTATATATGTATACACACTTACACAGAGAATGCCATCAATCACTGATAACATCTCCCATGTGTATCTATGTATACATGTATACACATGTACACAGAGAATGCTATCGATCACTGATAACATCTCCCATGTGTATCTATGTATACATGTATACACATGTACACAGATAATGCTATCAATCACTGATAACACCTCCCCTGTGTACAACTATTAGTGACTGACAGCTATCTATGTATACACACTTACACAGAGAATGCTATCAGTCACTGATAACACCTCCCCTTTGTACAACTATCAATGAATGACAGCTATTTATATATACACACTTATACATAGAATACTATCAATCACTGATAACACCTCCCCTGTGTAAAACTATTAGTGACTAACAGCTATCTATGTATACACACTTACACAGAGATAGCTATCAATCACTGATAACACTTTTCCTGTGTACAACTATCAATGACTGACAGCTATCTTTATATACACACTTACACAGAGAATGCTATCAATCACTGATAACACCTCCCCTGTGTATAACTATTAGTGACTGACAGCTATCTATGTATACACATGTACACAGAGAATGCTATCAATCACTGATAACATCTCCCATGTGTATCTATGTATACATGTATACACATGTACACAGAGAATGCTAGCAGTCACTGATAACACCTCCCCTGCGTGCAGATTTCAGTGACTGACAGCTATATATGTATACACACTTACACAGATAATGCTATCAAATCACTGATAACACTTCTCCTGTGTACAACTATCAATGACTGACCAATGACTGATAGCCATCTATGTATACATACTTACACAGAGAATGCTATCAATCACTGATAACACTTATGTGTACAACTATCCGTGATTGACTGTTATCTATATATACACTCACACAGAGAATGCTATCAATCACTGATAACACCTCCCCTTTTGTACAACTATCAATGAATGACAGCTATTTATATATACACACTTACACAGAGAATGCTATCAATCCCTGATAACACTTCCCACATGAACAATAAATTCAGAAACAGCAATCAGTTTCTTTTCAGAGTCTTTTCCCAAAAAACGATATATTTGCTCATCTCCTCCCGCTCTACAAAATGCTGCCTGCATATTGCACTGCATAGTGACAGGTCCTCTTTAATGTTTTAAAGGGATGTCCCAGTGGAATTATCTTATTAAGACCTTATCCACACAACCTTGTCCATAAATAGAGATACCTTCCATGTGCACTTCACATTTTTCTGACCCCCAACACTATAAATGACTATTCTTGTCTGCAATATGGACAAGAATAGGACATGTTCTATAATGTGTGGAAAGTCCAGACGCATAGCACATGGGTGACATATGTGTGCTGTCCATTTTTTGTGGACCCATAAAAATTAAAGGTTCCGCGTGCAATCCCCAGAAAATGCGGATCGGACACATTCAAAATATGGTTGTGTGTGGTTTGACTGACTTAAAAAAAAAAAAAACTATAACCAAGACTCACCTCACCTCTGCCCAGAAGTAAACAGACCAGGGACCAGAAGATCGTGAAACAGAGCCAGGGCACCAAAAAGGACTGGAGGGGAGAAAGTTAGTGTTTTTTTTTTAACAGCTACCACACACAGTGAGGGCTAGGTAAAAATGCCCATATCCCTTGAAAACACATTTAAGCTCTGAAGCCTGTGGAATTGTGAATGCAGTTCTGGACTATAAGACTATATTCTCACAAGACAAATTTGTAGCAGCTTTTTCTATGACTGAAAATCACCTGCACGCATTTGGATAAAGTTGTTTCAGCGGCATGTACATGGATTTCTGCAAGCCCTATTCAGGTGAATGGGACAGTTAAAGAGGCTCTGTCACTAGGTTGTAACCTATGTATTTAAATACATAGGTTACAAGTCCTAGTGACAACTTCGCTGTCTTCTCTTCTGCGCACGCGCCGTCACTTCGCTAGTCCCGGGAGTGACGGCGTGTGCGCAGAAGAGAAGACAGCGCTTGCAGTGTAGACACTGCAAGCGCTACTGCGCATGCGCCGGGAAAATTTTAGGGCGCATGCGCGAGAGTTCAGCGCTAGACTTACCAGTCTAGTGCTGTCTATCAAGTACAGGAGGGGGCGTGCTTAGAGACAGGGGACGTGCCTCGGGCCCGGGGGGGTGGTGAAGGAGCGGTGCTCCAGAGGAAAGAGGCCGCCCCCGGTGCTCCTGATGGCTCATTTGCATATGTTTTAAAGTTTAGATTTCTACGCGACCGCTGCGCAGAACTCTGCATGAAAGGTATGATTTTAAAAGTTGTCACTAGGACTTGTAACCTATGTATTTAAATACATAGGTTACAACCTAGTGACAGAGCCTCTTTAATGATATTTCTGTTGTGTGAATATATCCCAATGCAGGTTTTATAAGTATGAATATTTTATATAAATTAATTCTATGTGTAAACTATACATTTTGTGTTCAGTGGTGAATATATGCTGTAATAGACCAAGAGGTAGAAGGGACCACATAACACTAGAATTTGTTAAATGAATTGGCACTACATTGATGACGGAGTGTGCCTATGCTATTTGCAGAGCATGTCTATGGTTCACTTTGTATTACGGTAGCCATACAATGCAAATGACATACAAACATTTGGTGTGCTACAGTAATAACCCCTTCCGGACTTCCTCTGAATATGTAAAAAGTTCTGGGTGTCATACTAGGGTGATGTCTCGCAAATACTGCCTGACAGCTATCTATGTATACAAGGAAGTTATCAATCACTGATTAGATGGCCCACTTGGGCAACCCATCTCACAAAGAGCAGAGGAGTTTTCCAGGCTCCTGATATTGCTGACCTATACTTAGGATAGGTCATCATTATCCTATCATTGGGTGTCCGATTCCCAACCTATCGGATATTGATGACCCATCCTGAAGATAATTCAATATCAGGAGCCTAAAAAACCTTTTTAATGAATGGAAAACAGATTATACTGAAGCTTCTACCATAAAACTATGGTATATATTAATCTGCTAAGCATCTCCTGCTCTATAACATGCTACCTGCAAATTCTACTGTATTTTATTGTGGCAGGTTCTCCTTAATTGTGCATGTACAATTTTGAGTTTTTAGAAATTACTTGGGCATGTAGTTATCATTTTGTCATCTAATTTTTCTTTCATGTTGGAAGACTACTTGAGTTTAGATGGTAAATATGAAAAACTGAGGGATCACTATTTCCTAAAATTATGTTGCAGTTGGCGCTTGTCTTTGAATCCTAAACTTTCAAGCCTCTGAGGCGTGGTACTGTAGCTTATTTATGCAAATAAGTCAGAAGAATACCAGTCTATTAAACATGCATAGACGGATTCTGGATCTGAACACTTGCCAGAGGAGTTAACCTTTTCTTCATCATATCTAGACACATCAATGAAACCGAATGTTCAAATGCAAACAAATCCCACAGCCTACGTTCTGCAAAGTTGATGTATCCCTGGAATATATGAAGTATATAATACATTTCACTATGAAAGTGCATTGTTGGTTTTCAAGAAGAGTAACAATGTCAGGGTTGAGGCAGTCTTCATAGAAATGCAAACTATTAGTTTATTGGCAATCAGATAGGGTGCTTCATCAACCAAATGGATGCCTGCCAGCGACAAACAATAGAGGATACCTCTCTACAGATCTAATGTCATGCAAAGACCTGAAAATGTCATAGCACAAAATTAAGTTGACTCCATGCCATTGCGTTCCATGCCAGTTCTCACTGGTTTGCTTTAAGATGCAGCAGAAGATGTCTTTCCTATCACAATAAAATACTTCCCTTCTACCAAGTACATAATGATGACACACACGTTTTGCCACGTGAGGACAAGATGGATCTTGAGTGTTGTAAGGGTGTGTTGCATAGAGTGAAATAAAATTAATTCCCTACACATTGTTACATTGAAGGTACTAATTGAGTAAACATAACAAGCTGAAATACATTCAATAGGGACATTTATTGGTATGAAATGTTCATTGATACTGTACATTTTCAAATTTTAGAAGCATAACCTTGGTAAGTATATGGCTTAAAATGGATTCCAGCATTGATATTCTCCAGAAACAGTGACACTCTTCTCCATGGGATGTGTCTGGTATACCAGCTTAGCCCCATCTGGCTGTCCTACTACTTCTGAAATAGATAAACACTATGCTTTATGCATACAATGTAGTGGAAACCTGAATCCACACTGCTCCTATGTGGGAAGATGTATAAGAATGAAGCTGCTACATGAGAGCTAGCGAAGGCAACATCATTCTGGACAGACCTCACATCCAGGATATATTGCCCTCATGAGACAATTCTGAAGGTAGGAGCAAGTTGCAAGCTGAATATCAGTGGTTTGTTAATGAATGAAGATTGAACACTGCAATTTAGAGCAACTTTCTTAAAGAGAACATGTTATAGAGCAGGCGGAGCTGAAAAGACCGAAATAAAGTTTTGTGGGAAAAGAGTCAGTAAAATATGTATTTTATTCAGTAAAATCTCTGCAGTTTCTGAGCTCACTAACCAAGCAGGCCATCTTATCAACGACTGACAGCCTTCCTTGTATGACTGTGTATACAAGGATAGTTGGCATTCACTAATAAGGCTGCCCACTTGGCTACCGAGCTCAGAAACTGCAGAGATTTTATTTAGGGATCTTTAAGTGGGAACGAGGCTGCCGGAAAAAAAGAACGGCTCCCCCAATTGTTAGTGGGAGCAGTTCCAGCCCTGGAAGCAGATCGCTTACAGGTTTCAGTGCCCAGATACTGTGGTCACTGTAACAGAAATATTTTTTTACCCTTCTCCAGATCTGTGCCTCCATACATTCCTGTCTCTGAGCTCTACAAGTAATTCTTTCCTCCTCATGGCTTGGTTTTTGCTCTGATATGTATTGTCAGCTGTGAGACCTTATATAAACAGGGGTGTGTCTTTCCAAATCATTTCCAATCAACTGAGTTTACCACAGGTGGACTCCAATCAAGGTGTAGAAACATCTCAAAGATGATCAAGAGAAATGGGAGGTCCATAGAGCTAAATTTCAAGAGTCATCGTAAAGGGTCTAAATACTTTTTGTCTCTGCAAAATTTTAGTTTTTTTGTTTTTAATATATTTGCAAAAGTTTCTAAAATTCTGTTTTCACTTTCTCATTATGGGGTACTTTAATTTTTCTTTAATTCTAGCACAAGGCTGCAACATAAACTGAAAAAAGTGAAAGGGTCTGAAGACTTTCTGAATGCATTGTATATATTTATCTTTTTCTTTCTGTGGTACTTTTGCATAGTTTCTGTTGGACAATACCTGCAGATTATGTAAATTATTTGGCAGCAGTGAGAACCAGTCTTCATAAATATGCCTCAATGTGCTGATGATGAGCTGCAGAATATGCTGGTTTATAAAACTTCATACTCATAAATATCTTACATAAACATACAGTTGTTCCAGAATGGAGATTAGCTTTTACAAACAGTTTTAAGTTACACTTTAATAACCCCCTTACCATGTATCAAAACTTAGCTGTGCAAGGAGTTTTTCCACATTACGTCAATGTGCTTTTAATGGCCAATCACATAAAGTTTAGTAATAGACAAGACAGTGGCAAATAAATCAGTCTAGTTGTCCCATGTGTTACTCTGTCTGTGGTTTATTTATACATTTCTTACATTTTTGCATTATGCTGATGCTGCTCAGATCTATACTTTGTCAGAAACAGCTGAATAGGTTGTTTCAATAACGTACATGAAAATACCCAACTCATGCATGCCATTCTATCCATTTCAGAATTGAAACGGGTATGGAGAAGTCAGTCCTTGGATTTTTCGGTCTCTAAGGAGGCCAATACACCTTAGATAGCTGTCAGTTCACTACTCGTTTGGACTAAACATATGTGCTCTGCCAGCATCTGTTTTCAGAGGAGAGAAGTGTAAGACTCCTTTGGCAGTAGTAAATACCCCATGAGAACAAAAGATTGGGCATGTTAAAATCCAGTATGTGATGGAGTCGTATAAATTCCTCCCAACATATGTGCTCTGTCAGCATCTGTTTTCAGTGGAGAGAAGTGTAAGACTCCTTTGGCAGTAGTAAATACTCCATGAGAACAAAACATTGGGCATGTTACAATCCAGTATGTGATGGAGTCGTATAAATTAGATAGTTGGCTTGTCCCACCACAATCAGTGAGTTCATATACCTATACTTCCTGTTTCAATTTAAAATAAAATGGTAGACCAATGAATGACTTGCCATTCAAAGATGGTCTGGTCAGATTTCTACATATAAGTGGAATAGGTGAATATTGGTAAGGTGGCATCAGAACACATGATGACGTGGTTTGATTTTCTGCTCGTCATAAGCTTCACTCTCTTTTGGCATTATCCAGTGAATCTGACTGCATTTCAGGCTGTGGACAACCAATTTTTTTTAGGAAGAACCACGGCACTCAGGGATTATCTTAGTAAATTAGTGTAATTTATTAAGTCCATCCATCGTAGTATTAACAATATCAATTGGCCAACGTTTCGGTCATAACCTGACCTTGATCACGGCCTTATTAGAGCTGGCCTGGGAGAGGAGGGATGGTTGTCACCAATCTACTGTAGATTGGTGACAACCATCCCTCCTCTCCAGGCCAGCTCTAATAAAGGCCGTGATCAAGGTCAGGTTATGACCGAAACGTTGGCCAATTGATATTGTTAATACTACGATGGATGGACTTAATAAATTACACTAATTTACTAAGATAATCCCTGAGTGCCGTGGTTCTTCCTAAAAAAACGTGTGACCATTTTACCACTGAGCACCAGAACCTCTTGACAGACAGGAGTGCCGACCAACCACTTTACAATTGTGGACAACCAATTGGCCCCTGCTACTCTCGATGGTGCAGCAGTTCATTCATTTCTGAACTCTCATGCCTTCTATACAGTTGTGCCTGCCTTCTCAGGTGAGCTCATGTCCTATCAAGTGTTCCCCCTTTGCTGTCTCTTAATACATTATGGAGCTTACTAGCTTACTCTTGAAAAAAAAATGTATGAAACAAAAGTGCCATGTGTCCATTGCCGCAAATCTGTTTTCAGATATGGCAAGGATTATACCCAAGCAACCACCAAAAATAACCAACACATAAGTGAGTTTTCAACAGACTGAAGAAATGTGGTTTTTGGATAACTGAAATGACTTGCCAGTCCAGCTTTAGTTTCTCTCATTCAGACCTCAACAGACTAAACAACCTTTCTTTATTCTTTTGTTCAGTTTTTTAAACTCATCTTTCCCTTTCTGCTTTTTTTCTTGTTTGTCTCTACTTATTCTTCCACTCACGTCTTAGTGGAGGCCCAAATGAACAAAGAACTTGCATTCTTTTTATTAGTGGATATGTAAATGATTTATTGTGTACACTACGCAGTGAAGTATAATGAATTGTCTAGTCTGCAAATACAGAGTTCTCTATAAAGTTTGTAAGAATTTTGTGTTTCTTTTTGCATCTTAAATAATGTTGGTCTCATGATAAAGCAATGCTCACTGAATGTGTACATTTTTTTCAGGATTTTATATACTTTGTGCAGCGTGTTCTACATATTCTGACTATATCGATCTATGAGTAAAGCAAGATAAACCCTAGAAAACTCTCCCATAGAAGTCAATGAGTCTCCTCCAGACTATGGTGTCTATGGTCCATGTGGCTGCTGTAAATCATATCTCTAAAAGCTGTCAAGAACAGCTCAGGCAAGATGGCGGCCCCATAGTCACGTTCAGGAAGTAGAATAAAAAAGATCTACAATCAGAAAATTAAAAAATATATATCTGGTTTTAAATGGTAGAAACACCTTTTGTCAATTTTTTCAGAATAGCAAAGGTGGCCATAAACATGCTGATGTCAGAGAGACCAACCAAATTTCATTTGGGATATGTTGGGGAAAGAAAGTATCGCACATACTGAATTTCAACATGCCTAATCTTTTGTAAGTCACAGAAAGTGTCTGGCAACAACTTATTCCCCTCTCCTCAGTCAAATGAGCATGCATGTGGTGTTCACTTAGAATAGCTGTTGAAACCATACTGTCAGCTTAATGATGGATTGTTTGGCTTTCTATAATTTGTTTGCCACCCTGCCCCCCCAAAGCCCACTTGTGCCAGTCTCCCTCTGTCCAACTTGGTGGCCAGCACCAGCAGCCAGGGTCTGCCCTGCTCCTGTTGTCTAACAAGATGGGAGGCTGAGGAGGAGAGACACAGCTCACTGTTGTCAGGATCTCTCTCCCTCTGTGCTGTGGTCCACGCTTGTATTTTCCTTTTCAGTCTTTGCAGACAGGCTGACCCTCAGCTATAAGAAGCTATTCCCAAGGATGGATGCAAGATTGAAACCTATAGGGGTGGTACCATAAAATATGGACCAGGGGAGGCATCAAACCCCAGATGGGACTCATAAATAAATTCACACCTCAGACCAGACCCACTAAATTCCTCCTCATTAGTGTGCTACTTGAAATGGCATGTGCTGGCTGGCAGCAGTGGGCACTCGTGTTGGTGCAGGGCTTCTACACACTACTACATAGTATAATAGAACATATATTGCATATACTATTTTATTTGTGACACACAGTGGGTGAGATTTAAGTAAATGGCAAGAATTTGGCACAAATTGAGCAAGAAAAAGAGTTCACAAGGTTAACCAAATTTATTAGGTATTTTAAATGATTGGTTAAGGGGAGACGTTTAAAGTGGGAAATTTAGTTCAGGTTCACACAGGGTACTTGCTGTATGTGGTCAAAAATGTGCTCGCCCATGGTGGCCAATGGCTGCAAAATTTTAAAGACAAGAACTCGGCCATAATGTCTAGTGTAACTGCTATGGTCAGTCAGAGTCCAATATAAACGGATGTATTTGTAAGGTGCAGAAGCGCTGATTTGTTGTTTTTTTGGAACAATTCATTGTGTTACATCTGAGTTCAGAATTTCATCTCTGCTACATCTACTTCATAAATATGCACCATTGACGGACAAGTTTGGTACTTGGGAGATATATATGATGGACAGCATGTTGGTATATATTATGTGAATGTTGGAGAGGCTGGACAATACATTTAGCCAATATTGGATGAGCTGGAAATCCCATGTAGTCCGTAATCTTAGGGAACAGCCACACGTAGTGTAAATACTGCAAATTTTCCACAGTTGAATTGCATGTGGAAATTCTTCAGCATTTATAGTAGCTGCAAAGTGGACGTGATAAAATCTCATGTCAATGCTGTGGCATCTCAGAGAAAGCCCCACATAACTTGATATGTGGTGTAGATTTTAAATCCATCTCATCAGAATTTTTGTTTATGGAAATCTACCATGGATTTCACACTTTGTAATGCAGTTGTTGAAATATGCAGCAAATATACAGGGTTTCTGCACCATGGCAAAATCTGCACAAATTTCCCACAGCGGACTTGCTACATGTGGCCGTAGACTATGCTCCCAGTCAGTTAACTTGCACCCACCCATCTTTTAATGAAGCTAATTATATCCCTTTAAAGGGGTTATCTGCTTTTCTGATACTCATGACCTATAGATCATCAATATCAAATTGTCAGGTTTCCGACTCCCAGCACCCCCGCCAATTAGCTGTTTGAAGAAGCCGCAGAGCTCATACTTTCTCTTCAATGTTTACCTGCAAGCTGTCAACATTATAGGGTTATTACAACCGTTAACGTGAACAGGAGAGGAAGCTATAATTACTCAGCACTGCTGCTACAATGTCAGCAGCTTCCAGATAAACATTGAAGAGCAAGCCGCGCTCACACAAGCACTGCAACTTCTTCAAACAGCTGAGCAATGGGGGTGCGGGAGTCAGACCTACACTGCGTGTACAGATCACATGATGGTGACATAATTACAGGTACTAATCACTTCTCCTCTTCACTGTTGAGCCCCTGCCCCCCCCTGCACTAATCACATGTCGGTGACAGCATCACAGATCCTTCAGCTCTTGTACTATACAAGATTATAGTGCCCATCCAGCAGCCGCCCCCTGGAAAATCACAGACATTTATGGTAATTTAAAAATCCTGACCAGTCCCAGAGAGGGATAGATATAGTTGCCACTAGAGCATTCATCTCAAGAGTTTCTGACCTTCAGTTACATCCTCTGTGGAGCTTCAGCACATCAATCTGTATTTAGCAAAACGTGCAGCTACAGAAGTCAGTGTAGAGAGATCTGCACACAGGATAGTAGCAGAAGCTACACAAGAAAGAGGAGTTTGCAGCTGCTACATCCTCCTGAGTACTCCTTGGAGATGACTGTTTCCCTTTGAAGTGGTTGAAGTGATCATGCCGATCTCCACCATTATAAGCTGCTTGAACAGTGATGTATTTCCTGTACATGAATGAGGTGCTGGAAAGAGCTGCATACTATTTTGTGCATGGAATGGACACGGAGACATTGTGGTGTTCCCGAAGTTACTTCCAAAACTGGACACTCTCTCCTGCAACTGCAAGACTTCAACCACAACTGGTCGCGGCCTTTACTTCATTTTTTGTAGTGGAGAAGTCAGGGCTTGCACTCCAGATGCACTCCCTACCTTTAATCTGGCCCCGATTACAAATTATATTCTGGCAAAGGAGGTGACTTCTGTGGTGACCGTAATTCTTTAAAGTCTAGACCCCTCAAACACTTAACAGACTGACTAAATCTAACTTAAATCAACTTATAGAGAAGAGCATGCATACATCTTATTAATTTGTTACTTTACATGCTCCACTTAAACAAATATTCTGACAGGAATACTCAGTTAAAGGGAGTCTGTCACCTCATTTTCACCTATATAACTAACAGCACTGCCCCACAGAAGATTGCATACACATCCCAGACATACCTGTGTGCACTGTGTGTCTGTATTCCATGTCCAGGAAAAGCACTTTTATTCTGAAGGAAAACAGCTCCCAAGTGCCGGCTGAAAGTGAAACTAAAAACAGCTTTCTCACCTGACTCAATTTCTAACAGCTATATCCTCTGATATACTGGATATAATGCTGTGATTTTATCATTTTAAAGCTTGGAATGCCAGCTTTAGGTCAGAACCATTTTTCTATCTGCTACCAATCCCAGGATATGAGCAGCCCTCCCCTCACCGTCTGGTTTGCTTTGAGCACTTGCAGCACTAGCCGGGCACTTCGGAGCTGTTTTCTAGCAGAATAAAAGTGCTTTTTCTGGACATGTAATACAGACACAAAGTAACTTGACCACTAAGACCACCAATGCAAAGTTGTATACCGAAACGCGCGTTGAGGGGTAGCGCCATTATCTTCTCTCCAATTGTTTGGGTAGGTTTCACAGCAGTCTATCTTTTTGTTATTGCCTAAACCCACTTCACTTTATTCAGGATAGTTGTATAATCCCAGTATCCAACTTTGCATTGGTGGCAGCGGTAGTCTTAGTGGTCAAGTTACGCGTTATATATGCACTTTAGATTTATAGTGCCACTGATTGCCCTATATGCCATATTAACATTGCTGTTTGAGGTGATATTATATAGGGATTTGATCCTGTTTTGTTACATTGTTACTTATGATTGTGACTGATGGAGTGATTTTTATGGCGCTTTTATTGGATTCCCTACTAAATTATGTTGTGATAATTATCTATTTCTTTTAATCATGGTAAATAAAGTATGTAATTTTAAAGGAAGCATATAGTACTCATAATTTGTGGTTGATGATCTTATTAATTTGGTGTCCCCTAGTATCAATACCCAGAAATACTAAATTAGCACCTGAAATTAAACTGTATATTAAAGAATATATGTTAATTGAGCTATTTGAAAGCAATTTTCAGGGCAGTTCTCCAGAGTGTGGAATGATTTGTAGAATGGTGATATTTGCTCAGAGGTCTAGTTTTCATCTCCCAGGACTAGGGAATTGCCATCAGTACACTGCTCTCAAACAGAATTTTCACATTAAATATTTCAAACTATAAGCATGTATACACTCGCTTCAATCTTCTGGAAACCTAAAAAAACCCTCAACGTCTTGATTTGAATCCAGAAACTGTGTCCCAGGCTGTAACTCTTCTTACTGAGCTTCTTGATAGTTCTTGCGTTGATTGCCTAATGAGACCTAATTTTGGACTTCCTATAGAACCCGGTCCCAGACCTGTCACTTCCTCTTTTTGAGATTATTGTGCTTCTTGCCTTAAAGAGGATTACATGGGGCAATTATTGGGACGATTAATGAGAACAAATGTTAGCATATACGATTGTTTAAAATAATTGACCCTTGTAAAGGTCCCACAGATCAGTATCCATTGCTTGTCCAGTAAATGCAGCTTTTTACCTCCACTAATGAGCAGTCAGTTATTGGGAAGGGACAGTTTCTTCCTGATAATTGCCTGCTCAGTTGCCACCTCTGGCTTATATTAAAAACTGTTGCTACTTATCAGTGTACCAAACCTGGACTGGTATTTGACTATGCCTGCCTTCCTAAACACCATTCAGCCAGATTGCTACATCCACTGGACTCCGAACATGTTTCAATTCCATTTACCAAGTGAGCAATCATGACATCTAATAAACTAGGGATGCACCACTGATAATCTACATCAGTTTAAAGGGTTTGCATGAAATATAAAACATTACAATGTGGCCAAAATGTAGACATACACTTGTCAATATGCTAGCTTGTAGGATTCCACCACTGTTCCTGTCCCCGACTGCATTTCTGTTTTCATGAGTTAGGAAATGCAACAAGTGGAACGTCCCCACAGACATACTCCAGAATCATGTGGAAAACTTTCCCAGATGAGTAAAGAATGTTATAGTCACAAAACACCCATGGTTCTGTAACAGGATGTTTAACCTCATATAGGTACTACAAATGTGCCCTTTCCTACATTTCATCTCTGATTAACTCTGGATATCTCAAGTTACGTGTAAAGGTGAGGAGAGACCCATCTGATGGTCAGGTGTCTACACCTATGATCATATAGTGTAAATAGTCATCTCAAAGTGTATCTGCTATCTTCACGTCTATCACTGTGGTTCTAATCATTTTATGCATCCTCAGACTGAACCTATAGTTTACATGCCTGTGTTGCAGGAATATCCTGTGAATGGATGGTTTATCCTTATGGATTTTACACTGACTTGTAATATTTTCAGAGCTTCATAATTTAGGGTTGATTTCCTGATTTCCTCTACTTCACAGGCTTCTTAATTTTTTTTTTTATTACTGCTGTAGTGATGTCATTCCAAAACAAACTCAGTCAACAGAAGTACAGTGTTCCTACAATTTTGTTTGGTCTTTGCGTGTGAATCTCATGTGGACAATTGTTTTACCCTTCAAAAAAAATTTAGATTAGGGTCCTTTCAGATGAATATAATGGATCTATGTCCATGCTGCGGACTGAAAACTGTGGTCTGCAATGCACGGGCACCAGCCGTGTGCACTCCGTGGTGCGGATGCGGACCCATTGACTTGAATGGGTCTGCAATCTACAAGATACGGCAAAAGATAGGACATGTCAGTGAGTGTCAATGAGATTTCCTAAAAGTAGAATGCTGTGGACATGAAAATCCGCATTTCTGCCATGTGCGAATGTAGCGCCTTAAGTGAACACTTGAGATAAATCTGATATATTGAGTTATCCCTAGTGCTGGGCCTGGGGGGGATGGTCTATGAGACAGGGAATTTTTATTGCGTTTATGGAATGACTGCGTCATGCACAAAATCTTCAAGCATTGCACCACCTTCTTGAGCCTAACACAATGGGGGAGATTTATGAAACTGGTGTAAAGAAATACTGTCTTAGTTGCCCACAGCAACCAATCAGATTCCACTTTTCATTTTTAACAGCTCCTTTGGAAAATTAAAGGTGGAATCTGAGTGGTTGTTATGGGCAACTAAGCCAATTCTACTTTACACCAGTTTGATAAATCTCCCCAACACAATGCATACATTTTGGCCTAAATGTTCAGATAATAGCTTATCTGTAATATTTGGCTACTTTGGTAGTTGGCTCAAGTGCTACTGTAGCATCCTTAGTGCCGATGACAGGACCTATAATGGACCTTCTGGATTATCTTTATCCATAAATCTACAATATTGTGTATCATACGGTATTTTATTATTTGCATCTGATGAACATTATTATTTTTTCAAAAATTAAAATGTGAACCATAAAACCACATCGATAGTGGTCTAAATACATCTAGTTACCGCAGTAACCACATACAGTATTTATTTTCATTTTTTTCCCTAGTTGTTTCCCCAGTAATATCTGCAAGTTCAATAATATACAACAGTGATTTACCTGTTTTCTAGCCTAGATGTATGTTATCATTGTTTTTTTTTCACTTCATTTAATTTTTAAGAATGAAGAAAATGATTTCTGAAATAAAATTAGGCATGTTGTCATTTTCATTTCTCAGAAATGTATACAGCAAACACAAAATGCAATCCACAATTAATGAAAAACAGGCACAGGGAGTTTAGCTATATACATATATATTTTGTACTTATTTTTAAAACTTTGATAGATTTTATTATTCCTGTTGTAAATGCATTACTTTAAATACATTTCTAAACACATAAAATATGTAATCAAGTACTAAACTTTTTTCTCCCGGCTACAAAAGACTCATTTCACAGTCACAAAAGAGGCTGGAACATTATTTCATTCATTTACATCCATTTGGTGCATTAATACGACATTTACAAACAGACTTCATTTAAATTACAACCACCATCTACACTTTTGGTCAAGCAAAGTAAAACATAAGAGTAAATGGAAAAAAGTATGAGTAAAGCAGTCCTACACAAGAATCCTTAAAATGTCACATGATTAATACAGTAAGGAATTCTACATACTCATACGAAAAAGCAGGCTGAGAAACAAAAAGAGGGAGTTTGTTGGATCTTTTTCCAGTGAAACAATGCTGCAATATCAAACAAACATTATATCCCATATACTTTTGGAACCTTAAAAGGGGTTGTCTCATCTGAGACAATGGGAGCATATTGCTAGGATATGCACCCATTGACTGATAGGTGAGGGTCCCACCCCTGGACCTGCACCTATATTGAGAACGGAGTGGACCAATGTGGTGGTTGGAGGACTCTGGTCTGGCCACCACCAAGCGCTCTCCCCATAGAAGTGAATAGGAATGCACAGCGTATGACAGGCCACCTATCCCATTCACTTCTATGAGCCTGACGGAAATAGCCGAGCAAGCGCTCGGCTATTTTCGGCTACCCCATAGAAATGAATGGAGGACAGCTCCGCATGCACAGTGCGCCTTCCACCACTTTAGCGACTCGGTTTAGGAGATAGGTGGGGGACCTGCACCTATCGGACAATGGGGTTATATCCTAGCGATATGCCCCCATTGTCTCAGATGAGACAACCCCTTTAAGCGAGGTGAACTTGAACCAATTCAAGGATTTGACACCTTTTTCCTTAGAAACAGTAATTGGTACAAGAGAACAAGAACGTTGGCTGCTCATGAGATTTTAATACTCCTTCTCTTGTCTGCCTGCATATTTTGTGCTGGTGGGTTTCCTTCCCAAACATACAGATTAACACACTACTTAATAAATGTGTCTTAGATGGTGTTCCAGTTTGCTGTAGTAACAATGTAATGTCTTGGGAAAATGTTACAGTTTGGATGAAGTTTCTGTACAGTGTGATGTAACATGCTGAATCCATTAAATGAGTAATAAGAACAGAAAATGGAAATTCACTGAAAGCCCTGTGAACACCAGCAGAATTCAACAATAGCTATATATTTCATGCCAAGGACAGCATTGGATCCTATCCTCTGAGACTTTCAGTTGCAAAGATTTTCCTGATCTCTGACGAAGGGATTCTGGAACACCAAATACACGACAGCTACATGGAACCACGGGCACAGAGCCTAACAGTGATACAGTAGGCATGCAAATTTTATTTGTTCTACATAATGTCAGACTATGGCACTGTGACTACTGTTAACTGATTGGGAAGAGCACTACTGTAACCATCCCCAGACATACAGTGTCTGTATCAGACACCTGATCAGCTGGGCTTCTGGGAGTGAGAACCCTGCTGATCTGATACTGATAAACTATCACAAGGATAAATCATCAACTGCTTAGTCCTAGAGAACCCCTTGAAAGGGGTTTTCCGGGATCCCAATATTGATGGCCTTTCCGCACTATAGATGATCAATATCGGTGGAATATGACTTCTGACCCCTTAGACCAGCTGTGTGAAGAGGCAGCTTCTTCTTAAACTCATGATGTCAAATCCATTGTTCAGATAGCCTTTATATAGCTCTGTCCTATTTGAGTGAATGGGACTGAGCTGCAATACCAAGTAAAGCCCCTATAGAGCACTGTGCTTGGTATAGAAAGAAGAGGCTACATCAAGTATCTGCAGACCCTTCAAACAGTTGATCAGTGGGGGTGTTGGGATTGGGTTCTTCACTGGATCAGAAACTGATGACCTATCCTGATAGGTCCACAATATTTAATTCCTCTTTTAACAGTTATCAAATGCTGTGAAAGTTGCAATAAAAATATATATAAAAAAATAATAATAAAAAGCTCTGTTTCATAATCATTTTATCTGTGGATGGAAAGCATTTCATTCCAGTTTCTTACTATACAGACTTGCTGTAACATATTAGTATAAGTACAACCTTTTCTACTGCTGAGTTCTTCAATGGCTAGCCTAAAAGCTTCTCTAAAAAAGCCATGAATAAAGCAGTACAATCTACATTTTTAGTAATTCTATTAATATACTATTATATTGTATTGTACACAGATTAGTCATAACATTAAACCCTCCTCTTAGTAATGTCTGTTCCCTATGGAGCATCTTTTCTTATAACTCAACATTATAAATACATTGAAAACTGGGTGTTACTATTTCTCTTGTAAAATAGATGTGTCTGGCACACTCTGGTACTGCCAGCACTCAATGGACCCTAAATGTTAACACTCAGTTGTCAATCTATTCATATTTTTCATGGAGGAATAACTAAGAAATAGCACATTACAGCATTCTAAGAAAATATGCTCCATAATTGTAGTATTATGAGGAATACAATTTTTTTTTTGTGTCAGAAGAGGGGACCGGACAGATGTAAATAGTAAATAACACTGGTTATCTCATGACACTGGCACCTGTCAAAAGATGGGGTATATCAGGAAGCTGGAAATGGGCAAGAATAAGGATCTGAGCAACTCTGACAATGGTCAAACTGTGACAGATCTCTGTCAGAGCCTTTCCAAAATGGCAGGTCTTATGGGGTGTTCCCAGGATGCCATAGTTAGTACCTACCAAAAGTGGTACAGGAATGGACAACCATTGGACAGTTGACAGGGTTGTGGGTGCCCTAGAGTCACTTATGTATGTGCAGACTAAAAGTTAGCCCATATGGTCCAATCCCACAATAGAGCTACTGTATCACACATTGCTATGAAAGAAAGATGTCAGAGCACCAAGTGCAATCAAACACAAAGATGGAACAGATGTAAGATTTAAGATATATGCAAACAGGTAATATTTTTATTATTTTAAATAGCATAGCTGCTATATTAGCGATACTTTGAGGTTCTTGGATCACATTTTGATCAAATGGCAACCTCACTCATGTATGGAGCTGCATTGTTACAAAAAATTACAAAACAAAAATGTAAAAAACCTTGATACAGGCCTGCTGGTTTGTGTAAGATGCAGGTCAGTGTTAGTGTAGGACCCATCTGATTGGAAGCCACCTTGACGGTTGGTGGATGGGCCCGACATATTTATGATCATTTATATTCGCCAAGAGCTTCCACTTTATCTACTAGTCTACATGCTTTTTTACCTTTTCATATGTTCATTTTATATGTCATGGCCTATCTAGTGCTGCTACCATTTTCTGTTTAGTATTTGGAGCTGCATTGTGGCAGGCTAGTCAGAGTGCCTATGTTGACCTCTGAGTGCCTAGATTGGGCAGCTGAGATTAGTAACTGAACTGGAGCAAGAAACAATGGATGGGAGTGGCTTGGTCTCATGAATAGTGCTTTCTTTCACATAATGTAGTTGACTGGGTGCTTACGTAGCTTTACTGGAGAAGAGATGGCACCAGAATACAATATTGGATAAAGGCAATTTGGCAGAGGCAGTGTGATGTTCTAGGCAATGCTCTGCTAGGGAACCATGGGTCCTAGTAATCGTGTGGATGTCACTTTGACGCAAACCACTTACCTAAACATTGTGGCAGACAAAATACACACCTTCAAGGCAACAGTAAACCCTAAGCCCCTTTTCATCAGGATATTGTGAACTGGCACACTGCAAAATTGTTCAAGAATGGTTTGGGGAACATGAAAAAGATTTCAGGTGTTGACTTGGCCTTAGAATCTAATTCCACCAAGGATCTGTGGGATGTGTTAAAATAACAAGTCTGATTTGTGTAGGATCCACCTCATAACTTACAGGACTGAAAAGACACCTTCAGAGGTCTTGTGGAGTCCATGTCTTAATGGGTCAAGGTTTTATTATGTACGAGGACCTACGTACACAATATTAGGTGGGTAGTTTTGACCTTATAGCTGGTGTACTGCATATCCTAAAACTGAATCCCTTGCATTGAATACTGTAGTACTAATTAGCAGTAATAGTGGCAGCCACTGCCTGAAAATGCCTCAAGTAGGTTAAAAAATAGCAGCTCTCATAATCAATATATACACATCGATCAATGATCAAAAAAACCTCATCAGAAAAACGTTTGCTGTGAATGAAAGGCAGTTTGGATGAAAGAATGAGATATTATCAGAGAAGAGAAGACTGAGGAATCAGAATGGAAATGGGTGGAGGAGAAAATCAGTGCCAGAATACAAAAAAGATACTTGTGATCTGAAGCTGCACAGAAATCATGAAGACAATGCATTTTAGAACATTACAAAGGGACATAAAACGCCTCACCCTAATTCCAACAAGACAAGCCAGTCTATGGAACTTGAATGCACTTCACTAATGTGTTTCAAAATGAAATTCCAAGAGATTCTTGGAATTCATTATGCAGCTGGTTTAAACATGTAGATTATAAAATCTTTTAGTAGAGTAAATGTAAAACATACATTAAATCTAGGTTAGGGATAGATTTGGTAAAACTTGAATTTCTTTTAATTCACCATTGGCAACATTAAAAAGAACTATGGTATTTGTTTCTGGTGCAGATACCTCGGTTCTCTTTTAAAAATGGCCAAAAAATTAGTTGATGTTATACCATATTTAGGTAATGACATTATTTGTAGAAATTCGTGTGACAGAGTAGTGAGGCGTGTTCTTTAATTTCATTGATCTGAAATCCTAAGATACTAATTGTCGTATTTAATATAATTAATGTATCTTGAATGTAAAACTGAGTAATAGTACTAGTACAGTAAGGAAGGACAAATAAATTCTGTCTAGAAATCAACATAGACTTGGTCAAATAGCATCTTCCAGTTACTGGTAAGTCACTGAATATGCCATAGTATATAATATTAACATACATAATGTGGACAATTTAGGCCACTTTCACACTTGCATTTTTGCTGTATTCAGCAGGGTTCAGCAAAAACGCTTCCGTTACTGATAATACAACCATCTGCATCCGTCATGAACAGATCCGGTTCTATTATCTATAACATAGCCAAGACGGATCAGTCATGAACTCCACTGAAAGTCAATGGGGGACGGATCAGTTTTCTATTGTATCAGATAGTGTCAGAGTTAAACGGATCTGTCCCTATCCGTCCCCGCATTCCATGACGGAAAGCAAACCGCAGCATGCTGCGGTTTGTTCTCCAGTATGAAAATGCAACCAAACGGAACAGAAGGTATTTTGGAGCATTCCGTTCTGCTCGGTTATGTTTTGTCCCCATTGACAATGAATGGGGACAAAACGGAAGCTAGTGTGAAAGTAGACTTAGGCCACTAATGTCGTTGTAGATTGTTGGAATACTCATACTGCCCGACTCCAGAGTATAAAATGCACATTCTGCTATCAGTTAGTAATCCATTAGTAGTCATTTGTTTAAATGATATCTATAGCTGAATTTACAGTACATGAAAACTGTTTATATCCAGCCTTTAATCTGAGCACTTACTGTTAAAATATGTCATCTAACTTTGGTCTATATTCCAAGCCATACAGCATCCCACAGTAAAGGAGACTATACACATTAGCCTAAAGCTTATCAAAACAATTTCCACCAATATGACTGTTAATTGGGTAAAATTGTACAATCGAAAAATCAATTTAGATGACAGATCACTACTGTCTGGAAAGAAGATTAGCATGTTTACACAAATCTTTCCATGAAGAATTCTGCCATAAGGATTTTTGTTTTCCGACCCCTGCAACAAATTTACCCAGTCTAAAGAAAAAAAATAGGGTGGACTGGAAATGTGATGCCCCGTTTGTCGTCATGTGCACCACTGCAGCCATTCAATGGCCTCAGCAGTCTCATGCCACTTCGACACACGTCACCTCTTGGGTCAGTCAGTGAATGGCTGTAGTGGTACATATCACGATAGAGAGGACGTCACACTTCTGGTCCTCAAGGGACCAGAAGCAGTAGGGAAGGCACCTTCAGCTCTAGATCACAGCACCAGTAAATAGGTAAGTGGCCTTTTTTTTCTTTAGGCTGGGCACTTTCAGGGCCATAGGTAATACCACTGTGTTTGGACAACTCCCTTAAGGAAGTATTCAGGAGAGAAATCTATTACTAGTTACAAAACAGAAGAACAACTGAATGTAAGAAAATAAAAAGCAATGAGTATTGATGAAATACTGCTTACCGTAATCTGTCAGAAGAATTCAATTTATCTGGTGCCAAAGATATATTGAATGCAATATAAATCTAATGTGGTTATCTATCCTGTCCAGGCTGAAGCTAAACTTGGCTTCAGCAATACCGTCAAGAATCCATGAGCTTGATGACACATTTATGTCCTCTGAATGACTCTGATATCAGCTCCTATGTGAACATTAAATGGCTTTCTCTGTATGGTATGGATACATGAGGATGAAAATGAAGCAACTACAATCTTCAAACCTGAAGTAGCATGCAGCATTAATAAAATCCTTAGGCACAAACAGATGGGGGTTGTTCTGTAAGGTCTTATGTAACACACAGTTGGTGGATATTGAGGGATCTAATGTGTTAGAAATATACAGTTTAGAGAAAGGATGCAAAACATGAGAACACTAAAGACTACTTCTACTGATACGATTCTTCATATCAAGTCACATTAGGGACTATTAACCTGATGCCACATGTAACGGTCCATAGTGTCATTTATAACGATAAATGTCAGACGTTCTCTCCAATGACAAAAACACCCCAGATTGCATTCATTGGAGCCACATAGCTGCAATGTAGCAATTGTTCTCCAGTGCTTCTGGACTTCACATAAAGCTGTTCCATCTGTAAGCTCAAAAACTCCAGTTAATAGGTTCTAAAGATAAAGAAAACATTCACAAAAGGTTGTAGACTAGAGTCGTTAATTGTAAGCTCTAGGTACATCATACTCCCCAATTAAAATGTATGTACTCTATAACTGGTTTTTTTTAGGAATGGAAGCACAAATGGTTCCTGGTTGAAAGACAAATAAACCTTACTATGTGAACCACATTATAAATAATAATCTAATTACAACATTCTGTCAGCTCAGATTATGAACTGCCCAATGTCCATGCTGCAGACTTGATGTGATGAAGTGTAGAAAATCACAACCACCTCCTAGTTTCTAGGTTACATGCTGCATATGGAAACCTGAGAGACTGAGCTGAATTTATTGCCAGCAGATACAATGGACATTGAGCAGTACATCCTACTGGGTCTCTTAACGAGTTCTCCAAAACAGGGTATGACGACCTCCTTTTATCCTCCGACAGCCAATATTTTTACTAACTGGAAAATCAAGAAGGTATGAGATAAGTCTATAGCTCAGATACACATTAGCAGCATTACTGTAAACATGAGAATTACAAGCTTCAAAAAAATCAAGGATGCATCTACTTTATAATATGGACTCTGGCCTATTTTTGGACTGTCAATGAATTTATGGACGGTTGGCAATCCTGTTACAAACATACAGAAACCAAGTGTAACAGCATCTGGTAAAGGTACACTTATTTGAGATGTCTAGATGGATTAACCTCTCTACACTTCACCATCCAAATGTTCAAGGGATTCTCCAAGTTAAAGGGGTTGTCCCATCTGAGACAATAGAGGCATATGGCTAGGATATGCCCCCATTGTCTGATACGTGCGGGTCCCAGAGGTAGGACCTGAACCTATCTCATAAATGCTGCCGGCAAAGTGAAAGGAGGGCGCACTGCACATTCAAGGCTGCCCTCCACACATTTCTATGGGCCGCCAAAAATAGCCAAGCACTGGCTCTGCTATTTCCATCGGCCCCATAGAAATGAATGGGAGTGGTGGCCGTGCAAGCGTGGTGTGCTCCCATTCACTTCTATGGGGAGAGCGCGTGGTGGTGGCCGGACCCAGGGAAACCCGCGCTCCTCCAGCCACCACTTTGCGGGCTCCGTTCTCGATCAAACAGATCCTAGCGTTATGCCCCCATTGTCTCAGATGGGAATACCCCTTTAATGTTTCCCAGACGTAGTAAATGTACTAAAATAAACTTTCTTCCCTGTTGCTTCCAGCATTGCACTTCAGACCTGCAGCACTGACGCCATCTTCCCGGCTGCAGCGGTGGTCTCTCACACACCAGGTCAATGTGCATCCAATTACTGATGATTGGCTGCAGCGCACGGGATGTCACTGCTGCAGTAAAGACAGCAGACATTGTCAGGAAAGACCAAAGCACAGGGCAGGGAGCGGCAGGGGAGAAAAAGTATTACTTAGTTTGTTAGTTTAGTACAGTTGCTGCCATTAGGAAAAGTTTAATTTAACTGACAGTATTGTAATGTTGAAAACTATGTGGCAGTGTAAGGAAACTAAAACAGGGTTTTTGATCTTTATGCTGGTTTCACACGGTATTTTTTGAGGAAAAAAGCCACTGCAATTTTTGATAAAGCTTTTTTAGCCAAAGTGGGAAGTGGATCCAGTGGGAAGAAAAACAAATACTTGCTTTTTTCTCATTTTGTTTAATCCACTTATGGCTCTGACTACATGTGTGAAAATACCCTTAGGCTACCTGCACACGGGACTAGAAGAAATTCCGCATTAATTCCTGTGCGTTTCAGCACGAAATCCACATCGAAATCTGCATATGTTACTTGTGGATTTTGGATTTGATGTTGTTTTGCCACAGATCTCACCCTTCCATTAAAAAGGGTGAAATCTAAAGCAAAAATCGCACAATTGACATGCTGTGGATTTCAAAATCCGCACAGCAGGTCAATTTCCACATGGAAAGCTTACATGAGATTTGTCTAATCTCTCACTTTTCAGGTTCTGTATTTTTTTCTACATGAGAATCTGCGCAGAAAAAACACACATAATTTTCAACATGTGCAGGAAGGCTTAGGGTAAAGTAACAGAGCAGCAATTCCACTGTGAATTTTCCCATGATGCGGATTTCTTGCACATTATATTGCAAATTTCACCCCAAGCTTTGCAAAGGGTGAAATTCCATGGTGGAAATCCGCAGCATAAATTTACATGGTGCACACTTAAAATCCATCCGCAGGTTAATTTCCGTCTGTGATTTTCTAAGTAGCACATGGATGATATTTTTTTTAAAAATCTGATCCACTTTGCTGCTACTGTAAAATGCTACTGAAAGTCACAATTCTGCAGTGGAAAGTCCACAGCATATAACCCCCATTAGGACGTACCCTTAGAGTACAAACACAAGACATGACACATTAGCAGCTTTACATATGCTCTGAGGTCCCATATGCACAATAAAGTGATTGTGCAATGCCTTATTTCAGTAGTGATATTTCGACAACATGTTAACAGTACATAATAACATAACATTCCCTGCACTTGTAGCTGATTCCTTCATGTCAGTTTATTGCATGTATCAATGGAATGACGTACACAGAGATGTCATCTCCTGAGCCCAGCCTGTCATTTGATATCCTCCAACCTCTGTCTTTCAGGACACCTCTAGCACGCATCACCAGATCCTGAGCAGCCAGCGTGTACCTGCCAAAAGAGAGGACCATAAATTATATAACACTTTCCAGTAGATAAATATTACTGCTATGACTTTCTGGGACCTTTGCCTTGTATTGATCATATAAGCACTTAGAGTGGATTAAAGACAAGATCATTTATTATTTAATAATGGTTTCTACATTCTGTAAGCTCTTTTGTGAATAAACCTCTAGAAAAAAGACCAGCATTTGATTTACTTAAAAGAGCAATTTTATTTCAATATGAAGCTACTCGTGATGCGTCAAGCTGGCCGTCTGTAGGCAGGAGCCACTCTGCCTGTGTAAACAATGATGAGGACCACAAACTTTGCTAATTGTGAGGGTACAGTGGGTCAGACCCACACAGATCTGACATGTATGGCCATTCCCAAAGATAGATCATCTAAGGAACCAACGTCAAGTGAAAAATGGGCAGTTGATTTAACAAATCTATCTCTAAAAAATGTTAAACGTGGATGTTTGCCATGCATGATCCATGATTTAGCTGACAAATGCATCTGAAATGTTTTACTTAAATCTTTGTAGAGGAGGCTTTCTATGGGTTATAACAAATATGTTTAATACAGAATAAATGTGGTATGTACACAGATCAGCCATAACATTTAACTAATACTCTGTAGTTCTCACTTGTACTAACAAAGCAGCTCTGACCCATTGAGGTATGGACTGCACAAGACCTCTGAAGCTGTCCTGTAATATCAGGCACCAAGACATTAGCAGCAGATACTTTAAGTCCTATAAATTGTGAGATGGGGCTTTTATGGATCAAATGTGTTTTCCAGCATATCCCACAGATGCTTGAATAGATTGAGATATAGGTAAATTCATGTTCCTCAAACCATTCCTCAAAAATGTATGCAGTGTGGAAGGGCACATTATCTTAGGGCACATTATCTTACTGAAAGAAGCCACTGACATTAGGAAATACTGTTATAAATAAAGTTGTGGAATTGGTCTGCAGCAATGTTTAGGTAGGTGGTTCATGTTAAAGTAACATCCAGATCAATGCCAGGACCCATGGGTTCCTATCAGAACATTGGCCAGAGCATCACACTATCTCTGGTGTCCTCTCCTGCTTCCATTGTGCACTTCTGCGCTCAAGTAACCAACTGTAGGCACATTCAGAGGCAGAAGGGTCAGAATGGGCAGTCTGAATAGTATGCACTGTGTCTACTGACAGTTCTATAATGGCCAGCATTAGCGCTTTCAGCTGTTTGTGCTACAGTAGTTCTTCTGTGGGATTGAACCAGTTTGGCTAGCCTTCGCTTCTCAAGTGCATCCATGAGCCTTGGGTTCCCATGACTCTGTTGAAAGTTCACTGGCGGTCCTTCCTTGGACAACCTTTGGTAGGTACTAACTGATGCATACATATTTTCTGATGTGGTCTAGACATCACATTTCATCCCTTGTCAAAGTCGTTTAGATTAGGCTTGCACGTTTTTATTGCTTCCAACAAATCAACCTCTAGAACTGCTGTTCCCAGGCCACCTAATATATGCCACCACTTGACAGATGCCATTATCACAAGATAGTCTATATTATTCACTTACCCCGTCAGTGTATTTAATGTTATGACCGATTGGTGTATAATAATACAAATGTTCTGCACCCTGGGGTACAGTTTCCAAATCCATATGCAAGTACAGAACGTCTTCCCCCAAAAACATATGATATTCCAAAACAACAGGTACTGAACGTAGAGTATAGGTTATGAAAGGTTAATAGACGTTTTACTGAATCTTTTCCCACAAAAATATATATCGATCTGCTCGGCTTCTCCTGCTCTATAACACAGTGCTTTCAGATTGCATTGCATTGTGTGGTGACAGGTCCTCTTTAACCTCTTCTGCTTACCACAGATCTGATGTACCTTATCTCATACTTTCTAATTTATACACTTATATCTGTGCTTTTTCACTTCCTGTGAAGAGCCATGGGTACAGAAGGGAGGTGTTATCAGTGTCTGGCAACTATCTCTCTATGGGCAATTATACACCTCCCTCCTGTACAGATAGCTGTTCACAGGAGGTGGAAAAAGCTAAGATGTATGTAAATGCTCAGCCTCTCCTGCTCTGCTTTAGCATGGCTAAACAATGTGCTATAGGTCTGATGCCGTGCTTTGCTTGCCAACTGGCCATTACATGACAAGATTATGCATCTGATAACCATTATCATACTTGTTGTGTATACAATATTCATTTTATTCTGCATTATAAATAATAATTAGAAAGTAGCACAACCCATACACACCTTTGAGGGTCATCTGGATCACAGCAAGCCAGAAAATTTGTAACAGCTTCAGACACTTCTTCATTTAATAAGACATCCCAGAGGCCATCTGTGGCCAAAACCAGCACATCATCTGCACCATGTTCATATTGCAAAAGATCATAAACTCGTACCTGTAGTAAAACAAAACCAACATATCAATGTAAAAAAAAAAACTGTTAACGTGTGAATGTGGTCTTATATGTCTCATACCTCCAGAGGTTCCTCCAGGAGACCTGGTCTAAACAAACTCACAATGTAAACTTAACAGGTTTTTGGGTTCTGGGAAATAAGGTTGAATACACAATCCAGGTAGAAAGCACAGGATAGGGGATAACAGATCTGTGGGGGTCCTACTGCAGGGACCCCCACCGATCACGAAAACTCCCATAGAAATAAATAGAGTGGCCGTGCGCATGTGCGACTGGCTGCTCCGGTCATTTCAGGGGAGCTGCAGGGGGTACAGGACCCCTGTTCTTGTGATCAGTGGGGTCCTGCTGCAGGGATCCCGTGGATAGGAGATAAGTTTAACCAAACCGGAATACCCCTTTAAATATTTAAAGCACTGGCTGGTGAACTTTACACAATCCAGAGACTCTGGCCTGTTCCGTGCATCGTTCAGTTTCTAAATGAATCTTTTGTTGAACATCCCCACTAAGTATCCTCTGGGCTGGCATTCCAGCTGTCATTGCGCAGTACTTGAATTCCCTTCTAAACCTTACAGCCATCAGACAGTGCTTGCATAGCACTTTAATTAACCTAAGGAACAGCAGTAATTTAAAAGAAGCATGACGGCTTTAGCAAAGGCAGCCAAGGGAAAAGTATATTCAGTATCACACTTTGGAAATAGAACGCCTGGTCAGACATGCTGGTTAATCCTTTCAATTCAGCAATGCATCTGTGGTCCACAAACCCGTCTAAACATGTACTGTGTTTGGCAGAAGAGGACGGCTGGGATGTTTGCATTCTTTACTTTCTGCAAGGAGGGAATGTTTATAATATAGACCCTGTTTTTTCTGCACGTTTTTCAGCTGTTTGCCTGAAATGCAGAGTTCCTGGAATCCTTGTATTTGTTTTTTATTTCATGTCACAATTTCACATTGAAGGGATAGCACAGAGGCTTTCCCTAATTTTATGACACTACCAAGAAACAAACATGCAGCGCACAGCAAAATCATTAGTCATCCTTGTATGTTTTCCTGTATTAAATGAAGAGGACAACACTTAGAATATGCCTGTAATAAAACAAAGTTAATGAATTACCTGAAAGATCACGCGCCAGCGCCCCATTTCTCCTGACACGACTGCAGCCAATCACTGGTCTCAGCGGTACATTGAAAAGGCCTATGATTGGCTGCAGTAGTCACGTATTGTCAACAAGATGTCACCACTGCAACAGGATAAACAGAGCCTGGCTGGGAGAACCAGAGTGGCGGCTCAGGATCTTCTAGGTAAATGATCATCTATTCTTTATTGCAGGCATATCCCAAGTGTTGTCCAGTTACTTCCTGAAACCGGGCAACGCCTTTAAAAATACATTTAGCCTCTCTCTCCCATATTTGTAACATTAAACACTTTGTAAATTTGCAATACCTTGTTTTTTTATAATATCTACATACTTTCTGAAATATGTTTCCACTCCTTAGCAGAGCAGTCAGGTATGTTCACGCTTTTATAGCTAAGTTTTAAGTGAATGAATGGGAGAAGCAGCAGCAGGACTCCTCACAAAAGTAGAGACAGGGAGGCGGCAGTATCGGCCCCTACTACACTTGTAGACACTCCAGTTAATGATGCATTGCTGCACCTAGCAAGGAGATCAACAGATTAAACTTAAAAAGGGCCTGTCAGCACTCCCGACCCATTTTAGTAAATAATTGTATTCCACATGAAATGACCATATGTTCGGATGCTCACACATCAGTGCTACTTCCTTAAGACTCATATGCAGAACAAATGTGAATGTATTTTATTGGGGTTTTATACAGGGTGGGCCATTTCTATGGATACACCTAAATAAAATGGGAATGGTTGGTGATATTAACTTCCTGCTTGTGGCATATTAATATATGGGAGGGGGGAAACTTTTCAAGATGGGTGGTGACCATGGCGGCCATTTTAAAGTCGGCCATTTTGCATCCAGCTTTAGTTTTTTTCAGTGGGAAGAGGGTCATGTAACACATCAAACTTATTGAGAATTTCACAAGAATGGGGTGGTTGGTTTTAATGTAACTTTATTCTTTCATGAGTTATTTACAAGTTTCTGTTCAAAGTGCTGCCCATTGTGTTAGATTGTCAATGCAACCCTCTTCTCCCACTCTTCACACACTGATAGCAACACCACAGAAGAAATGCTAGCACAGGCTTCCAGTATCGGTAGTTTCAGGTGCTGCACATCGTTTCTTCACAGCATAGACAATTGCCTTCAGATGACCCCAAAGATAAAAGTCTAAGGGGGTCAGATCGGGAGACCTTGGGGGCCATTCAACTGGCCCACGACGACCAATCCACTTTCCAGGAAACTGTTCATCTAGGAATGCTCGGACCTGACACCCATAATATGGTGGTGCACCAGATCGGGAGACCTTGGGGGCCATTCAACTTCTACATGATGATGTGTTTCCCTCTTTATGCACTGAAGCTGGCACGTTCCCTGAGTTTTTCCAGCAAGATGGTGCACCACCACATTATGGGTGTCAGGTCCGAGCATTCCTAGATGAACAGTTTCCTGGAAAGTGAATTGATCGTCGTGGGCCAGTTGAATGGCCTCCAAGGTCTCCCGATCTGACCCCCTTAGACTTTTATCTTTGGGGTCATCTGAAGGCAATTGTCTATGCTGTGAAGAAACAAGATGTGCAGCACCTGAAACTATGGATACTGGAAGCCTGTGCTAGCATTTCTTCTGTGGTGTTGATATCAGTGCGTGAAGAGTGGGAGAAGAGGGTTGCATTGACAATCCAACACAATGGGCAGCACTTTGAACACATTTTCTAAGTGGTAAGAAACATGTAAATAACTCATGAAAGGATAAACTTACATTAAAACCAAGCACCCCACTGTTTTTCTTGTGAAATTCTCAATAAGGTTGATGTGTCACATGACCTTCTTCCCATTGAAAAAAACTAAAGTTGGATCCAAAATGGCTAACTTCAAAATGGCCGCCATGGTCACCACCCATCTTGAAAAGTTTCCCCCTCCCATATACTAATGTGCCACAAACAGGAAGTTAATATCCCCAACCATTCCCATTTTATTTAGGTGTATCCATAGAAATGGCCCACTCTGTACAATAGACCAACACAAAGTAACAAGTATGTGTGGACTGAAAAGAAAATGATACATGGTTTCAAATTTTGCAAGCATGCATTTGTATTCAGCCCCTTTGAGTCAATACTTTGTAGGACCCCTTTTTACTGCAATTACAGCTGCAAATCTTTTGGGCTATGTCTCTACCAGCTTTGTACATCTAAAGGCTGAAAATGTTGTCCAGTCTTTGCAAAATAGCTCAAGCTCAGTCAGATTGGATGGAGAACATCTCCAGCAATTTTCAAGTCTTACCACAGATTCTCAATGAAATTTAGGTTTGGACTCTGACTGCACCATTCTAACACATGAATATGCTTTGATCTAAACCATTTCATTGTAGTTTTGGCTGTATGTGAAGGATCGTTGTCCTGCTGAGAGGTGAACCTCCGCACCAATCTCTTTTGCAGCCTCTACCAGGTTTTCTCCAGGATTGCCCTGTGTTTAGCTCCATCCATCCCATCAACTCTGACCAGCTTCCCTGTCCCTGATGAAGAAAAGAATCCCCACAACATGATGCTGCCACCACTATGTTTCATAGTGGAGATGGTGTGGACAGGGTGATATGCAGTGTTAGTTTTCCGCCACACATAGTGTTTTCCATTTAACCCATAAAGTTCAACTTTCTCGTCTGACCAGAGCACCTTCTTCCACATGTTTGCTGTATCCCCTACATGGCTTGTAGCAAACTGCAAATAGGACTTCTTATGGCTTACTTTCAAAAATGACGTTCTTCTTGCCACTTTTCCAGAAAGGCCAGATTTGTGGAGTACACTACTAATAGTTGTCCTGTGGACAGATTCTCCCACCTGAGCTGTGGATCTCTGCAGCTCCTCCAGAGTGACCATGGGCCTTTTAGCTGCTTTTCTAATTCATGCTCCTCTTGCCTGGGCTGTCAGTTTAGGTGGATGGCCATGTCTTGGTAGGTTTGCAGTTGTGCCACACTCTTTCCATTTTTGGTTGATTGATTGAACAGTGCTCCTTGAGATGTTGAGAGCTTGGGATATTTATTTTTTTTAAATTTTTTATAACCTAACCCTGCTTTACACTTCTCCACAACATTATCTCTGATCTGTCTGGTGTGTTCCTTGGTTTTCACAATGCTGTTTGACCACTAATGTTCACACTGGAATTTATTGATGAGTATTTCAGTACAGGGGCTAAATACAAATGCACATCACACTTTTCAGATTTTTATCTATTAATAATTTTGAAAAACATGTGTCAATCTATCATTCAGATACTTGCTACTTTGTGTTGGTCTATCACATAAAATCCCAATAAAATACATTTAAGTTTGTCAATGTAACATGAAAAAGTAAGGAATGTGAATTTTCAAGGCAATGTATGAGTTTTACTGGATATAACTTAATGAACTGATCTGGCCCTAATGAAATATATGGAAATATCGGTGCGTGCATAAATAAATTCATCCTTTGAAGCACCGTTGTACTTCCCTTCTTCAAATGTGGTTTAAGCCCTCCACGGGCACCAAAATAATTTATGGAGTACAGTTGTCAATTTCTGTTTGTTGGTCTAAAGGCATGGCTATTCAGTAATCATCAAACTGCTTCATCGTAAGGATACACCTGTTATTACGTAAGCAAGCAAGCATACAGCTTGCCATTCTCAGCCATTCCCGTGCCCGGGGACCCACTTCAGGCAACGAAAGGTGAAACCCGGGTTGGGCTGCGATGTTTATATTGATGTGCACTTTTAAAAAGCATGTTTGTGAGTATAATGAAGTGTTCTAATTACCTTGAAGTTGCGGTGCCATACCATTGTTTTTTTCACTTCCCGACAAGCGCTGTACGCGGACATTTAACCCCTCGGGTGCCGCGGTCAAGCCTGACCGCGGCTCACGAAGGCGGCAAACACCGGAAGCGCTCCCCGTGTTTGGCGATCAGAGGAGCCGGAGCGAGCCTGCAGCAGCCCCTGTCATAGTAAATGACAGGAGGCTGCTGCATAGACTTTCCTATGGAGCCCTTGCCTGTAATAGGGCTCCATAGGAAAGCACTAAAATCACCATAGACTCCAATGTAAGTGCATTGGAGTCTATGATATAAGCAATCAAATGATTGCTTCCTATAGTTCCCTATGGGAACTATAAAAATGTGTAAAAAAATATAAATAAAAAAACGTAAAAGTTCAAATCACCCCCCTTTCCCATAAATAAAAATAAAAGTATTAAAAAAATACACATAATGGGTATCACCGTGTGTGAAAACGCCCATATTATAAAAATATAAAAAAATATTTCCCATACGGAAAAAAGCGAAACGGAAAAAAACGTCAAAATGGCCGATTTGCGATCAAAAAGTCATACACACCTCAGAATGGTATCAATAAAAAGTTCAGATCGCTCCGCAAAAAATGAGCCCCCATACAGCTCAGTACACATAAATACCAAAAAGTCATAGGGGTCAAGAACTGGAAAAAAAAAATGTCCAACTTTATAATTTTTTTATCACTATCAAAATGCAAGAAAAAGTATACATATTAGGTATCGCCGGATTCGTACTGACCTGTAGAATGAAAGTAACTGGTCAGTTTTAACGCACATCGAACGCCATAAATAAAAAAAAAAGTAAAACTGTGGCGGAATTGCGTTTTTTTTGCAATTTCACCCAATTTAGAATTTTTTTCCTGCTTCCCACTACACCATATGCCATATTAAATGGTGGCGTTGGAAAGTACAACTTGTCCTGCAAAAAACAAGCCATCATACAGCTATGTGAACAGAAAAATAAAAAAGTTATGGCTGTATCAAGGCAAGGAGCGCAAAACGAAAACGCAAAACCGAAAAAACCTCCGGGGTAGAAAGGGTTAATGCAATATAACACTATCATTTATGTCTTTTTCTGTTTAAGGATGGTGAGAAGAATCATCTGCCAGTGACTGCAGAGCAGAGAGATCAGCTTGCTGTTTCTGGTGTTACAATCCCCTATTGATGATACGAGCAGTGCGGCTCAAGAGTATACTATAGTGACTGTTTGGGAAACGGACCCGCCCTCTCGTTGATCCAGCAATACTTCTATCTATAACTTAAGATAAGGAAATCTCTATTGTTTATATATTTAGAGGGAGATGATGCAAGTGAAAGGCTTTTCTAGGGCTGCAAGGACGAATACTGTGTGCCCTGGCTCCAAGGCATGGTGGCAGACTCCGAGGTGACCTTGACATCATCATCCTGTGACTGAGAGGACTGAACCATCCAATCCACAATGTCATCCTATTTGTCCTTAATAATAATAATGTGGTGCCTATCAGAAGTCAGGGACAATTGTGGCCTACTGCTACAACCACTGATCGCATGGCTAGTGCTAATCAAATCAAAATCGGATCTTGGATTTTTGAAATTGTGTTTGAATGCTGCACGGAGATTCGTCTCTGCACAGCATTGAAATTTATGCGCTCCAGCAAGAGACTTCGATTTTAGAACTTGGAAACCATTTTAAAACTTGGATCCGAAGTCGGCTTCTGTACAGAGGTACTAGCCGGTAATGAAGCAGTCTTTGGATTCCTGTTTTAAAATGGCTTTCAAGTTAAAAAATTGAATGGTGAAGTTATTCACCAAAGTTTCACGAGATTACAGTGATAACGAATTTCACCTCACCAGATACCATACATTTAACACTGTATGGCGACGGGTCTCCGTACAGAATTAAAATGAAGTCTTGAGCAGGTGGACTTCGGATCTTGGATCTGAAGCTCGATTTGCTCAACACTAGCTACTGCTGTTACTACCCCTATTCTGATTCTCGGATGACAAGGCATGGGTCATTCATTTTCCAGACATTTTATTATAAGTCCTATAAATGAAAAGTCACAGATTTGGTACTCAAGGTACTAGCAAAATTGCAAGTGTTTTTTCTGTAATTTAAAGACAGAGGTTCAATTGTCTCTGCCTTTCTACAAACACACTGCACGCTGGTAATGACAAGTTACTTTGGTAAAAATGAAGTTTTTTTTCAGTAAAATGTGTTTGAACTACACAGTATGTTGCAATAATAGAATGTGTTGGCTAACACAGGACTAACCATGCAATTTCTGCAGTAAATGTGTATACATTTACATTCAATATACAAGGTATATTGCAGAAATAGAATGTGTTTATTAACAGACACAGTTTTTGTAGTAAACTGTGTTTGAACTACACATTATATTGCAGTAATAGAATGCGTTGACTGAAACAGGTATAACAATGCAATTTGTGCTGTAAAATGTGTTTGAGCAAAATGGTATCTTGCAGAAATACAATACCTTTTTCTTGCAGTAAAAACAAAACTTGTTAAATATTGCTTCTTGCTGTAACTACCCGTTATATTGCAGTAATATAAAACATGTTAAGTAGCATGGGTATAATGCACTGAAATGCCCAATTAATGAAAATCTATTGCAAAGTTGTTTTTCATTTTAGACACAAAGGAACTAGGCTTGCACAGATCAAGCTTTGGATCAGATTGTTCAAACACTTTTTTTAATGCTGTACAGCATTAAAATGTATTGCCTCCGTGGAGGCAAAATTAGTTTCACCCGAAGTCGAGCAAGACTCGGTATTAATTTCTGTATCTTTAAAAACATTTAAAATTCGGAATCCGAAGTCGGGTTTGCTACCGGGGTACAAGCTGGGACCAAACCTGACTTCGATTGCTATTTTAAAATGTTTTTAAAGAATTGAGCGAACATTTTAATGCTGTACAGAGAAAGGTCTCTGTACAGGATTAAAACAAAGTGTTTGATCGAATCGACTTCAGATCTATGATCAGAAGCTCGATTCACTTAACACTAATAAGAACACTAAATTTGATTGCAAAGGTATAGATATACATAGAGGGAATGTTATCACCCACCTTACACTTCTTTCTGGAGTAGAAAAGTCGCAAATGCATCAGATTTGCAACTTTTCAATCTGCATTTTACGCCACCCTTGTCAAGTCTACGAAAATGGGGTGTGGTAAGGGCAGAGTGAGGGTGAAGCATCAGCCCCGGCTAATTCATAATCATTTACATCAGAAACTGGTGTAAATAATGACGGAAATCTACGGCAGCTCTGATCTGCTGTAGATTTCATTCCGGCACACAGGGAACCGGAGAAGGCAGGTCAATTATGAGGCCTGCATCTCGTCATAATTTACCTGCCTCCTCCCGCAGCACAGGCCCCATCAACGCCAGAGTAGCATATGATAAATCAGGGCCATAGTCTTTAAAATAAAAGATTACCTGGCTGCATAGTAACCACGGGAACACTAACAAACCATTAGGGGTCTGGAGTTTTTGCATGCCCTCACTTTCTTGATGCAAAGACTGTTTACTGGGTACATAAAAATGATTAATGCATCCAATGACCAAACTAAATGACTTCTGGCAAATCATACATATTAAACTCCCCTTTATTAAATTCATATACCAGCTTCTAAGAAGGGGTTGTGTGTTCCAGTCTATTAATATAAGTCATGCATAATAACCAATACCATGTCATGGTAGTATTTCCTATGTGTTTAATCAGAGCTTCGGACTAGCATTTTACTAGCCAGGGATCAGATTTACTGAACAAATAAAAAGCTCCAGGAATAACTGCTTTGCATGCATTTTGCTATCCAGCCTATTTCAATGGGCGCACTGTTTAGCATAAGGATCAAATACCTTATTTCAAGCTTCGTTTGAGCTCTGTACGCTGTGAGGGTACGAAGAGGAGCTCCCGTCCTGAAAATATACTGTAGCTGTGTATAGGAGTCCAGACCTAATCAAGTTACATGCATACTCTTAATGGCTGTAAGCATATATCATACCATATGCTATGTGATGCTTTTATGAAGATAAAAACATAATGCACAGTATATACATAAGGAAGTCATTATAATATCATTCTGGTGCTACCGATTAAATTCTTCCCTTGAGGCACCATGATGAGAGCTCTGACCAACTGAAATGAAGTACATACATTAAAAATACACCTTTACATTTCATGTAAAAAATGAAAATAAGGCTACTTGCACATCAGCGTTTTCCTTTCCGCTATTGAGATCCGTTATAGGATTTCAAAAGGGGAGGAAAACGCTTCAGTTTTGTCCCCATTCATTGTCAATACGGACAAAACAGAACTGAACGCACCAGAATGCATTCAGTTTCGTTGCTTATCCATGATGCACACAAAAGCAATGCAAGCAGCATTTTTGTAAGCGTCATGGGATACTGATCAAGAAACACAATGTAAGTCAATGGTGATGGATCCATTTTTTCGGACATGAAAAAAAATGGATCTGGCGCCCATTGACTTACAACGAATTTAGTGACAGATCTGTCTTGTTAATTTGAGATATAATACAACTCGATTAGTTTTGAATGGATGCAGACTATACCGGATGTGTTTTTTGCTGAACCCATGGTGGATCCAGCAAAAACGCAGATGTGAAAGTAGCCTAAAAGTAAAAAGTTTTATCTAATATTTCAGCCACGTTTATGGGCCCTGAGTTTTTTTCAGATGGTCCTTATAATTTTAGTCCTTGTACATAGTTATCAATTTGCACAAACATCATTTCAGCCACATGTAGATGCTTATCAGCCAAATCTTTACTGAGATTACTTTATTCGCCTAGAAGTACAGTTAACTCTTTGGATCATACCTGAGGAACAGGTTTAGGCTACTTCCACACCTGCGGTGCGGGGCTCCGGCACGCTGTTCCGGTGGGTGAACAGCCCGCCGGATCCGTGCTACCGCAAGTGCACGTGTGATGCTGGAACTCCACTCCGGCCCCATTCACTGTAATGTTGTATTTTTGTTGTATTTTTGTTCTGGCCGCCTCTCAGCAGGGGTTAACGTGCTGCGGCCGGATCCCCGCTCCGCCCCCATTACAGTGAATGGGGCCGGAGCGCAGTTCCGGCACCACAAGTGCACTTGCGGTAGCATGGATCCGGCGGGCTGTTCACCCACCGGAACAGCCTGCTGGAGCTCCGCACCACAAGTGTGGAAGTAGCCTTACACTGGTTTAATCTGAATGCCTTTAAATAAGGGTACAAGCTAATACAATGCAACAGCACTCTGCAAACAATGAATACATGAACTAAAGGTGGATATAGAAGGGCCGATGGAGCGGCCGATGGTTGGAAAGGAAGCGTTCCTTCCTGACAGTCGGCTGCTCGTTCAGATTCACACATTTACATGCAGCAATCTCTTTCACAGTATGAGGGCGAGGGACTGCTATAGCAATCCCTCATCCTCATATAGAATCATGGCTTTTGAGCAGCAGATCACTGTTTAGAGAGCACAATCTGCTGCTCAGAAGATAGGTGGTGCCTGCACGAGTGACAGGATCACCCGATGAACAAGCGTTTCGCTTATTCATCAGCTGATTGGCGGCACTTTTAGACGGCCAGATGATTGGGGCGAGTATTGGTCCGTCTAAATGCAGCTTAATGCTATATTCACTATATAACATGAATATGAGGTACTCATTCTGGGCATTCTGATGTTTCGGTGGCTCCCTTTGCTGTGCATGGGAGCTATGGAAATAGTGTAGCATAGCCAGCAAAGCATAGCCAGTCAACCACCAGGTAGCAGAGAAAGAGCATCGCTTGCTGTGCTACCCTTTTTTTCTTAGCTCCCATGCACTGCAATGGGGGCTACTGAAACAGCGGAACGCCAGCCCTCTTGACTTTGCTGGCCATCTGGTGGTTGGTGCTCAGTCCCATCTAGTCTTAGTTACGGCAAGCTGGGACAACCCCTTTAATTAGAGCAGTACATAGCTGTAGCCTGCTTTCCCAGAATTCATTTGAGACCAGTTGGTACAAGGAGAGGTATCATAAGAAATAGGTTCAGCATATATGTGGAGTCTGCTCTCTCTGAATTAAGCCCCATGCACATGACCGTATGTATTTTGTGGTTCCACAAATTGCAGATCCACAAAATACAGACTCGGTCTGTGTGCTGTCTGCACGGAAACTGCAAAACCACGGAAGAAATCTGATGGTCAGCTTTTGACCTGTATTCTTACTGTTTGAACATACCCCAACAACTCTTTCTAGCCTATGTAAATTTTCACAAAAATACTTTTTATCCATTATTCCAGAGTGCTTATTATATATGGTACAAGTCTTTCTCAGGTATGACTATAAATGTAAAGAACAGTGAATAGGTTTTCTTAAAGAAACTCTGAGACTATTCAGGTCCTGATATCTATGTTACCAGAGGGCACAATTACAATAATAGTGGCTCATTCTATGTAGCAGTTTACCTGAATTGAAGAATGTTCATGCAATTTGTAGAAGAATTACAGAACGTGAGAACAATTAAGGCTAAATTTCAAGTCTATTTAAGCGATATGTTGACCACAAAACAGATACAGGAACTTAGGAAAAGTGATTTGATTGCAAGCAGATCTCCTTTCCTTTTCTTCTCCCTTCTAAGGTCTCCTGCCTTTCAATACCTTTTGTCTTTCAATTCCCATGCCGTGTCTGTGCTCCATCTGTGCAGTGAATGCTGCCTTCAGTATTTTTCCAGGTGGGATCAACCATCTCCAACTTCAAACACAAACATCCTAAAGCATATTCTGAGAATGTTAACTTCCTACATCTTGCATGTAAATAATAAGAAACTGATGGTATCACTTTCCTGATGATGGGAGTTTATTTTTTTTCCCCAAGGGTTTTCAGAATAAAACGAAGGGTCTTTCTTTGTCCTTTAATGATTGTTCAGTTTTCAATCTCTTTGAAATAGGATTATTATAAGGTAATTGTTCATTTTTAATTCCATGACTTACCTTTTACGGTATGGAAAGATGTTGCGTGTCCACAGCCCTGGCCACATGTGGTGGTCAATGGTCATAAGATTATGCAAGTAAAACTGAGGTATTACACTCAAGGTTATGCAGTTGAACATGCAGTAGCCAACGATAGCCAAGTCTTGAAGGTAACACCTCAGTTGCTTGCAAATGTGTGAAACCAACTGTCCTCCATGTGTGGCCAGGGCTGTGGACACGCAATGCCTGCCTGAACCTTTAATATAGTAACGTAGGTTGTAAGGCTGAAAAAAAGACATACGTCCATCCAGTTCAGCCAGTTATCCTGCAAGCATGGAGAGAACAGCATATAGAAAACTCTAATACTACTACAGATAAGAAATGAAGAAAAAAATCCAAACAGCATTGTACAAGTCTAGGTAAGGCAATAAGTATCTGGATAGTTACTATGGGCAATACCTCAGTGTACACGTTGTTATGTACAGATTAGGACTGAAGCGATTACTCGATGGAATCGTATAATTCGACACAAAAAAACCTGATGCTATCAGGCCGAGAGTGCAGCACGTGGCGAGGAAGAAGGAGGAGTGGAGTGGAGCCCCAACAGGAGAGGTAAGTATTTTGTTTCACTGGCGCTGGGGACATGGCTAGGAGGGGGGGATGGTGGCACTAGGGGGCAAGCTGGTGGCACTGGGGGCACCTGATGGCACTGGGGGGGACAGCTGGTGGCACTGGGGGGGGGTGGGACAGCTGATGGCACTGGGGGGGAAAGCTGGTTGCACTGGGGGGGGACAGCTGATGGCACTGGGGTGGCTGAGGAGTTTTTATAAAGAAAAACGTTCTTTTAATTAGCTTTTTGTTATTAGAGTACTCGATTGATCATTGGATTAATCGATAGAATACTCGACTACAAAAATAGTCGATAACTACAGCCCTAGTACACATTACCCTCTCTCATTTATTATGACTTTAAATTCCTGTGGGTTAAGACAATTTAAGTTTCCACTATAAACTCACTCCTACAACATTCTTCTTCTTACATGTGCTCATCATATGGGAAAGTTAAAGGTTAAAACAATTGTCTTCACATGACGTTCTAGGCTAAATTGGGGAGAGGTTATAGAATAATACGGCAACAACATCTTCTAGTCATGGGCCAGGACACACAACATGACTAATGAATTACCAATCTACAGCATGAAATAATACAAACTATGAAACTTATAAAGCACAAGCACATTTACTTGACAATTTCAGTTAGTAGAAGCGTCCAGCCTCCAAACTGTACATTTCTACTAGTTTTTTCTGTTCATATACATTACTTGCAAATGAGAGTTGTTAAAAATAAAAGTATTGATCATGGGTGAAATCAGGGGGGCACCCCCAATGAGGCCAGGTGAGGCGATTGCCTCAGGCAGCACCAGGTATGGGCAAGAGGGAGGCAGTGGAAGGGCCATGGGGAATGAGCGCTTTCATTGTGGCAAAGGGGTTAGGTTAAGAAATTGCCGTTTCAGTTTTCACCTCAGGCAGCAGAAAGGCTAGGTGCACCCCTGGGTGAAATACAGGGTGAGCTATTCACCTACCATTTAGGATGCGCGCACATAGAATGTAATTTGCTGTGGAAAAACCTGCAGCAGATTTGGCAATGGAGCCGGGACAAATCCCTGGCACAATCAGCATGAGTTACATGCAGATTTTGTTGCATTCTAGCCACAGAATTCATCCTGTGCACTGCAAAGGGTAAAGTCCACAGCATACATTGACATGGTTTGTATTTCAAAACTTACATCGCAAGATAATTTATAATATGGATTTTTCTCAACACCATGTGGATGGGATTTGCTAAAACCTCATCCACTTTGCTGGTTCTGTAATACACTGCAGATTTACTACACAAAAATCTGTGATGGATTTGTGGGTGTAGCTAAAAGAGAAATAAAGTAAAGATACCTGTTACATGAGGCGTTAGAGGTGGCAAGGTCGTGCTTCTGATGTCCTAACTTTAAATGTTTAGTCAATGTTTGCAGGATTAGTTTTCAATTAAACCCCCCATTCATGAGATATGTGGCTCTACTGTTCTTGATGAACTATCTTGATGAAGTACTTGCAGTTTTTAGTTTGGCTCCCACAACTTTACTAGGGGGGCCCTCTGGCTGGGTACTATTTATATTATTAAGACCACTAGGTAATGCTACTCATGGTTTCTTGGAAAATATATGCAAATTAATATGTGTAACATCTGGCATTAGAAAGAATTACTTTATCTTTGTTTTCAGGAAAGTTTATTTGCATAGCGTTAGCTTTTTGGGAACAATATATTCAAATTATGGTAGTTTTTCTGACAAAAAGGATAAGAAAGATACCGTAATTCTTTCTGATGCCAACTGATGTGGTTTACATCTGAAAAAGCAGTATCAGGTTACATTTTTTTCCTAAAGTATAGGAATATGTAAAATAGAATATTTAAAAGACAGATAAAGGCAGCCAAGCTGGAGACAGTGAGGTCTCCTGTACTGAAAGGAATGTACAGCTTAAGGACCTTTGATGAGGTCATCAATGCTGTATGTGTGTAGCAGAACTAGGTATATTTAATGACACACCCTAAAGTTACTGACCTTGACCCCTCCACTTCAGTAAAACACATTTCCTTCAAAGAGGACCTAGAAAATAGTTTTCTGTTGTCTAAACCAGGGGTGCGTCTTATTGTCCAGTTTGTCTTATGAAGCGAAAATATGGTATTTAGTTTAGTTTAGAACACTGCTCAGTGGTGACCTCTGATCTATTTATACACAGGACTGTGACTCTGACAAAGAGACATCCTCTACATCTAGAGGAAAGAAGGTTTCTACATTAAAGAGGCTCTTTCACCCTGTTCTAACCTATGTATATTAATACATAGGTTAATAGGGGCAGTTTTCCTATGAAGGCACATACCTGAATAGCAGAGTATAAAGCAGCGATTGAGGAGAAATCCTTACTTTAAAAATTATGCTAATGAGCCTTCGGAGCACCGGTGGGCTGGCTCTTTCCTGCCGAGCACTGGTTCTTCACCGCCCTCCCGGCTCCGAGGCTCGCCCCCCTGCCTAAGTGCACGCCCCTTAGTTGAGTGATTGACAGCGCTAGACCGTTGTGTCTAGCGCTGAAATCCTGCGCCTGCGCATTGTAATCGTACCCGGCGCATGTGCAATATCGCTTGCAGTGCCGAACACTGCAAGTGCTTCCATTCATTTGCGCACGCGCCGTCACTTTCCTGAACCCGGAAGTGACGCCGCGTGCGCAAATGAATGGAAGCGCTTGCAGTGTTCGGCACGATTACAAAGCGCAGGCGCGGGATTTCAGCGCTAGACCGAGCGGTCTAGCGCTGTCAATCACTCAACGAAGGGGCGTGCACTTAGGCAGGGGGGCAAGCCTCGGAGCCGGGAGGGTGGTGAAGAACCACCGCTGCTTTATACTCTGCTATTCAGGTATGTGCCTTCATAGGAAAACTGCCCCTATTAACTTATGTATTAATATACATAGGTTAGAACAGGGTGACAGAGCCTCTTTAACACAGAAGAGGATTCTTAACAATAAGAGAAGCGAGACTTTGGAACTCTCTGCTGGAGGTGGTGATGGTGAGTTCAAGAGGGGCCTGGATGTATTTCTGGAGTGTAATGATATTACAGGTTATAGTTATTTGATTTTTTGAGAAGGGTCATTGATCCAGGGAATTATTCTGATTGTCAGTTTGGAGTTGGGAAGGTATAGTTTGTTCTAAAATAAAGAAAATTGGTTTCTACATAACAGAGTTTCTTTTTCTTGCCTTCCTCTGGATCAGGATAACAGACTTAAAGGGATTCTGTCAGCAGGATATTGGGTATAGAGATAATTACATCTCTATACCGGCCTTACTGCTGTGATTGTAAATATGTAAGTGTAATTGTTATTAGGGCAGTAGTTTACATAAAAAAGCGTTTTTATTAACATGTGAAATACCTGGATAAGGAGCCCAAGGGGAGGTCCTGCGAGCCGTTGGAGCCCGAGCACGCCGCAGATTTCGGAGGCCAGCACCGCCCTCCAGCTAATTATGCATGCCCCTTCAGCGCTGTCTTCTCCCCCGGCTGCGGCGCATCTCGCGCATGCGCCGTGCATACAAGAGTCTGTGCCACAGCCGGAGGAGAAGACAGCGCTGAAGGGGCGTGCATAATTAGCTGGAGGGCGTTGCTGGGCTCCGAAATCTGCGGCGTGCCCGGGCTCCAACGGCTCGCAGGACCTCCCCTTGGGCTCCTTATCCAGGTATTTCACATGTTAATAAAAACGCTTTTTTATGTAAACTACTGCCCTAATAACAATTACACTTACATATTTACAATCACAGCAGTAAGGCCGGTATAGAGATGTAATTATCGCTATATCCAATATCCTGCTGACAGAATCCCTTTAACTGGATTGGCAAGTGTTTTTTTCTGTCTCACAAACTGTTGCTATGTGTGTAATGTCAAGTATAAACTATTTGTATTACAGAGCTAGTTAAAGCCCTGTTAATTAGGGAGATATTTATGCAAAAGCTACTGCTAGCTCAAACCTTTCTTCTCCTAGGAATAAGGGCAAATACAGAATTGCATGTGAGGTTAATACATTAGGTGGATTTATAGAGTAGAAGCAGAATAGAATACTTGAGTTAATAACAACCATTTATATTTGTATTTGATTATCTCAGATAAAAATGCATAAAAACTAACATTTAAACTGCACTTACCTCAGGAACTGAGGACAGAAATGGTTTAATATAAATATTGGAATCGTGGACTTTCAAATCATGATCACCGAGTCCTCTGGTTACACCGATTGTTGCCATCACGCGGGCCTGCGTCCAAAGTAAATTTATTATGCACTGAAAAATGAACTGCTTGTAGATTTACTTTATAATCCTGATTATATATCATACATAAAGTAGCAATAAAAAATCCATATACAGTGTCATATACAATGTTAATCCAAAAAGGGCAATGTGGTTGTGGAGAAGTGTACATGACAGTATACATGACATTCTGTAATAATGTTTAAATCAATACAAAAATGTACACTGTAAAACATGTGACCTAAAAGCTTAAACAGTGGTTGTCCAGGATAATTAAATCCCTTTATGCAAACAAGGTTTTTGGCGCACCATGGGAGGGGCAGCTCTGTTTTGCGCAACACTGTTCCACCATAATACCACCTAGTGCCTCCTCATCCTGTTTGACTACCAGTCCTGAGATTTCAGAGGTGTAGTGATAAGGCAACAGAAGTCAGGTGCACTGAACAGAGCGACCCCACCCATGGTGCACCAAAAACCTTATCTGCATAAAAATAAAACAAAGTATTTCTCAGGATTAGAGGACTGGATTTTTACAAGAAAGATATAGTTATATTTCTGGGCTCCTTTCCTACATATAAGAATGCTTACTTTATTACTGCTTTTGGAGGTGACATACTCTCTTTCACTCTGTAATTGTCTCACATCTGAGTGCCCACTATGTAAATACACAGAATTCTAATAGTACATTTAGATATAAATGGAAAATAAAAACATCATGCAACAAAAAAATTGTATTAGGTAGCACATGGCACAGTATACCACATGGTTAATTTCAATTTTTAACTTTAGAATTGAGGTTAAAAACTGGATTTATGTCAGTAATGTGTAAATTATTCCATTTAATACACAATGCAATCCAAAAGAAACAAATCATACACATAGTAAAAGCCACATCTATAGCACACTACAGTAGTTCAAAAAAGGAGATACAAGACAATTTCATATCAAAAGCTGTATAAATATTTTTTTATAAGACTAGGTCAACAGTGAGCTTTTATGTTATGTACAGTAGTTCACACTCTGTATAATCTGATAACCTAGGGGACGTGGCCTAGCCATGGAGGAGGGATGACGAACTAAAACTTAACTTTCACCTTGGACTGAGTTAATCACCACATAATAGATTAATTCTGCATCAGTTATGCTCTCAAATTGGTACAAAAAAAAGAGTACATTACTTTCTACCTCTACACCTTCATCTTAAAGTGTAACTGTCATGTTTTCATAAAAAAATCTATTATGGCATATGTTACTGTTGGTGGAGCATTATGCATAAAGCAATCTTTAGTTTCTTCACATACCACTGTTTTCCTTGAGTTTTTCCCTTAGTTACGGGTTATTCCCATCTCAGACAATGGGGCAATGGGACAATATGCGCCTGGTGGTGGCCGGACCCCAGTATACCTGAGATCCTCCAGGCACAGTGCTCCCTGCTCCGTTCTCGATATAGGTGCGGGACCCAGCAGTGGGACCCACACCTATCAGACAATGGGGGCATATCCTAGCGATATGCCCCCATTGTGTATAATGGGAACACCCTTTTAACCCCTACAATATGAGGATCTTCTGAAGATGGCCAGTTCTTCCAGTTCTCTGAGGCCAAAACTGCTTTCCCTCACTTCACATACACACTTGCTTTAGTCAGCAGCTTCCTGCCAGCCAATCAGATTGGATTACTGAGAGACACGCCTCCACACTCTGAAACCTAATGCAGGCATGCAGTGTGTTTATGATTAGCCGGAGACAGATGAGCCATAGCAACTGTCTTTTAAGGGACCAGTCGAAAGGGACAGGAGACATTAACCCTTAGACTCCCAGCTCCGTACATGTACGGCGCTGGGGCGATGCGGACACATGGCGCCCACTCGCACGTGCAGCAGGCGTCATGGCCGGCAAGTCTCTGCTGTTTCTAACAGCAGATACTTGAGGGTACTTACCGCCATTGGCAGTTTCTTCTTCAGCATTTAGATGCTGTGATCACATGAGATCACAGCATCTAGTAGCGCAAAAAGGTAAAATGGGGTGTCTGTACACAATCTGAAAGCTGTAAAACTGGCTGATGAGGTTTACAGCTTTCAAAAATGCAATTCTTATTCTGGCCACTAGATGGCAGGCCAGGATAAGAAATGAGCAAATTCGGTTATTAATTCAAAATTAAAAAGCCCTGATTGCTCATAAAAAAAAAATAAAAAACACAATCTATTTGCTCATATTTGAGCTCTAAAATAATCGCAAAATGTGGCGGAAAAAAGCATCCAAATGGCCAATTCACTGTTTTTTGTCGCTTTTTTTTTTCTAAAAAAAAATTAAATAAAAAGTGATCAAAAAGTCATACACACCCCAGAATGGTATCAATAAAAACTTCAGATCGCCCCGCAAAAAATTAGCCCCCATACAGCTCCGTACACATAAATACCAATAAGTTATAGGGGTCAAGATATGACAAAAAAAAAAAAAAAAAGTACAACTTTACAAGTCCAAAACTATACATATTAGGTATCGCCGGATTCGTACTGACCAGTGGAATGAAAGTAACTGGTCAGTTTTAATGAACATCGAACGCTGTAAATAAAAAACCCATAGAACTGTAGCGGAATAGCGTTTTTTTTGGCAATTTCACCCGATTTGGAATTTTTTTCCTGCTTCCCACTACACCATATGCAATATTAAATGGTGGCGTTGAAAAGTACAACTTGTCCCGCAAAAAACAAGCCCTCATACAGCTATGTGAACAGAAAAATAAAACAGTTATGGCTGTTTGAAGGCAGGGAGCGCAAAACGAAAACGCAAAGCCGAAAAAACCTCTGGTATCGAAAGGGTTAATGAAAGCTGTTATTATAAGGTAATTACAGATCTTTTGACAATAATTGGCAGACTAACTTGGGTATACATGCCTAGCTCTACTAAACTAGCAAATAAAAAAATATGACAGTTACACCTTAAGGCATTGGATACTATACTATCTACAGTGACTCTTAACTCTAACACTCTCTACAGTGACTCTTGACAATATAGCCACAGTGGTTTCTACAGTCACACACAATACTGTGTTTTTATATACATACTGTTGTGCAAAACTTAACCTCTGATCAACAACACCCACCTCACCTCATACAGTTTAAAGGTATGTGAATTGTGGGTGCTCCACCGGCCCAAACGTGTGCACCTCCATCTGAATCAGATACCTTCCTATATAATGACTGATATAGATTCAGCAATACACTAAATACGAGATGGCCTTAAATAAGAACTCCCGCAAAAATGTTTATTCTCTGACCTGTTAGAAAGGTGCATGATGTAATCTGTAGTGAATGTCATTTTCTTATCAGAGGCTGAAATTGAGAGTTTTCACTCTCTTCTAATTGTAGCTGGGTCATGTGACCAACTCCCTGACCTCCAACTGACCCAGGACAGCAAGCCAGTCACTTCTCTATTCATTCTTATGAGACTGAAAGTGAGGCTCCCATAGGAATGCATAGAGAATTAGACTTCCTGTCCACACATAAGGTGCTGTGTGAGTTGGTGGGTCTAATTCCTAGTCACATGACAGAAACTTTAGGATGATATAACTCAAAAATTCAGCTACTGGTAAGAAAATGACATTTACTACAGATTACATCATGTACATTTCTAGCAGGACATGGAATAAAAATTTTTGCGGGAGTTCTTCTTTAATGAAATCTTACTACAAGGTCATTCTGCTCTGAGCCCTCTCAGACCAATAATCCTTCCACAGGACATTCTGCCTCTCCAACACTCTCAATGATAGGGTAATCCCATACACTGAATATTCAAAGATGGTGGTTGCACCCGTACATGTGGCTGTAGGGGCTATTGATGGGGGGCTATGATCGTTCTATAAATAAAGCAATCACGACTGAAAAAATTAATAATGGCTCAAACAGGCATCTGGAACCACTCCTGCTCTGTACCTCATGACCTGGATCACAAAACCCACAAACAACTGTTTTCTTTACAAGCCCTCATATGCATTCCTCTTCACAAACTTATAACATTCAGCTGGATACCAGAGTAAGCGACTTACAAGGTGCCATAATAACAGCAGGTGAGAGACCTTTGCTCGACCTATAGGATTTACAGGCTCATATCACAGCAATCCCTACAAGAGAGAACATAAAAACTACATCTCTCGACTTGAGAACCCTACATAAAAGGTAGGCGGGGGGGGCAGTCCGTACACCTAAAGCAAAATCCACGCCAGCACAGAGATTTCAGTCTCTGGCACTGAATTTGGTCTCTTTTTACTCCAGAAAATGGACATACATCACAAAAGCACTCTCAAATTTTGTATCACATGCATTAGCAAAGGGTACAATTATTATTCCTCCACAAAACATATTTTAAAGAGAAACATCTGCTAGGCATTTGAGACAAATATGATCACCTATGGTTGTAGAACGCCAATCCTGAATCCCGCTCATCGGACAGCTTTACATAAAGCACCGGTACACATCTTCATTGATTCTTGTATAGATACTCAGGGTAGATATGTGTTCTTAAAACTTAAGATTCAGTCATTACTATTTACCATAGCTCCCCAACCTAGATCAGTTTCCCACGTGTTGCTCCATATTGACTATTCTTTCTGAATTTGCCGAAGGGGTCCTGTTATGGCTGTAGATTTAGCAAGGACAAGAGTCTCTTAGGTCTTTGTTAGACCAAAGAAGTCATAGGCAGAGTGATCCGTTTCAGAGATTTTTTCGCTTACTCGCTTACTTCATCCATGTAACATTACAACCTATATCCCCCATATTAAGGACTCTACTGGTACTAACAACTATTACCCAAACAAAATTCATTCATTTATGACCAGATATATCCCACTTTTGTGAGCTATATCTGGCGCAAATTCTGTCGCACGTCATGGTGCGGTAGAATCTGTGACTTATTCCATGCTCACTCGAGGTCTAAAAAATGAGTGTGGTGTGTGCGGGGAAGGGGAGGCCTGTCTCATTCATCATTTTCTACGCCTGGTTTAGGCGTAGAAAATGGTCTACAGGTAAGCCAACTAGGAAGCTCTCTTACATTTACAATTGGCGGTGAATACGCTGAAGTTATGTAGAGGCCAGCGCCTCTACATAACTTCGGTGATCCATAAGTATAAGCTTATTAAGACCAGCGTCTAAAACATCGGTCTTAAAGAGGCTCTGTCACCAGGTTTTAACCTATGTATTTTAATACATAGGTTAAAACCCCTTAACTTGTACATTTCTCACATACCTTTATTGCAGAGTATAGCGCAGCGGTTGTGCTGAAAAACGAAGTTAAAACATTATGCTAATGAGCCTTCGGAGTGACTGACAACCCGAAAGTGACGGCGCGTGCGCACAAGGATGGAAGCGCTTGCAGGCGCGGGATTTCAGCGCTAGGCCAAACGGTCTAGCACTGTCAGTCACTATACAGAGGGGTGTGGACTTCGGCATGGGGGAGAGCCTCGGGCCCGAGGGGGGGGGGGGCAGTGAAGAAGCGGTGCTCAGGAGGAAAGAGCCCGCCCCCCGGTGCTCCGAAGGCTCATTAGCATAATGTTTTAACTTCGTTTTTCAGCACAACCGCTGCGCTACACTCTGCAATAAAGGTATGTGAGAAATGTACAAGTTAAGGGGTTTTAACCTATGTATTAAAATACATAGGTTAAAACCTGGTGACAGAGCCTCTTTAATAAATGTGCTACTTTGTACCTACTACAGTGACTTATATATAAGATTACAGGTAGTGATGAGCGAGCCGGAGCGGCAAGATTCGGGATTCGCACGAATCTTGCCCGCTTCGGCTCGGCATCCCAAGGAAGCGCATTCGTGAAGATTCGTGAGTCACTGCCAATTTGAAATGCCCGTTTTTTTCAGCCAATCAGCATCAAAGGGAAGCCTGTGGGAACGCCTGCTGTGATGTAACAGCCCCTATACCTCCCCAGCAGTGATTGGCTGGCAGTGACATGTGACCTAAATTTACATAAGGTAGGGACCTGCACAGTGTCGGACTGGCCCACGAGACGCCGACCTGAGGTCTGATGGGGGCACGAGACGCCGACCTGAGGTCTGATGGGGGCACGAGACGCCGACCTGAGGTCTGATGGGGGCACGAGACGCCGACCTGAGGTCTGATGGGGGCACGAGACGCCGACCTGAGGTCTGATGGGGCACGAGACGCCGACCTGAAGTCTGATGGGGGCACGAGACGCCGACCTGAGGTCTCATGGGGGCACGAGACGCCGACCTGAGGTCTGATGGGGGCACGAGACGCCGACCTGAGGTCTGATGGGGGCACGAGACGCCGATCCCTGTACGGTGACATCACTGTGTTTATTATCCCTGTACGGTGACATCACTGTGTTTATTATCTCTGTACTGTGACATCGCTGTGTTTATTATGTCTGTACAGTGACATCGCTGTGTTTATTATCCCTGTACAGTGACATCGCTGTGTTTATTATCCCTGTACTGTGACATCACTGTGTTTATTATCCCTGTACGGTGACATCACTGTGGTTATTATTCCTGTACTGTGACATCACTGTGGTTATTATCCCTGTACAGTGACATCGCTGTGTGTATTATCCCAGTGCAGGAAGAGGTAAGTGGTCTGTGTTTGTGTGTTTGTTTTCTATTTTTCAGGGTCGTGAATGCAGAGGACTACGTCGGATTCGGTGGACTACGTCGGACCAGCTTTTTTTTTTTTTTTTAATACAATGGTCAAACAGGGGTCTGGGGGAGTGTTTATTTCAATAAAATGTTTTATACTTGTGTGTGTGTGTATTTTTTTTTTTTTTACAATACTACAGTTCTAGTAATTATGGCTATCTACAGACGGCCCTGATTACTAATACTGGGCTTAGTGCTTGCCGGTATGGCAGGCCAGCACTAACCCCAACATCTATTACCTCGGCACCCACCGCCACCAGGGGTGCCGGGAAGAGCCGGGTACCCGCAGGACCGGACCTTCTAAATTGAGGGTCTGGCTCTGGGGCGGCTGCAGGCTGGTACCATTAGGCTGGGAAGGGCCAATAACCGTGTCCCTTCCCACCCTGGTAGTGCCAGGCTGCCGCTGCTGGTTGTATCTGGCTGGCGAAGGAAAAAAGGGGGGGACCCCACGCCATTTTTTTTTAAATTATTTTTGTAAAAAAATGGCGTGGGGTCCCCCTCTTTTTCCTTCGCCAGCCAGATACAACCAGCAGCAGCAGCCTGGCACTACCAGGGTGGGAAGGGACATGGTTATTGGCCCTTCCCAGCCTAATGGTACCAGCCTGCAGCCGCCCCAGAGCCAGACCCTCAATTTAGAAGGTCCGGTCCTGCGGGTACCCGGCTCTTCCCGGCACCCCTGGTGGCGGTGGGTGCCGAGGTAATAGATGTTGGGGTTAGTGCTGGCCTGCCATACCGGCAAGCACTAAGCCCAGTATTAGTAATCAGGGCCGCCTGTAGATAGCCCTAATTACTAAAACTGTAGTATTGTAGAAAAAAAATACACACACACAAGTATAAAACATTTTATTGAAATAAACACTCCCCCAGACCCGTTTGACCATTTTATTAAAAAAAATAAATAAATAAAAGCTGGTCCGACGTAGTCCACCGAATCCGACGTAGTCCTCTGCATTCACGACCCTGAAAAATAGAAAACAAACACACAAACACAGACCACTTACCTCTTCCTGCACTGGGATAATACACACAGCGATGTCACTGTACAGGGATAATAAACACAGTGATGTCACCGTACAGGGATAATAAACACAGTGATGTCACCGTACAGGGATAATAAACACAGCGATGTCACTGTCCAGACATAATAAACACAGTGATGTCACAGTACAGAGATAATAAACACAGTGATGTCACAGTACAGGGATAATAAACACAGTGATGTCACAGTACTGGGATAATACACACAGTGATGTCACTGTACAGGGATAATAAACACAGTGATGTCACAGTACAGGGATAATAAACACAGTGATGTCAAAGTCCAGGGATAATACACACAGTGATGTCACTGTACAGGGATAATAAACCTCAGATCAACACATTGTGCCCCCATCAGACCTCAAATCAGCGTCTTGTTCCCCCATCAGTCCTCAGGTCAGCGTCTTGTGCCCCCATCAGACCTCAGATCAGCGTCTTGTGCCCCCATCAGACCTCAGATCAGCATCTTGTGCCCCCATCAGACCTCAGATCAACACAATGTGCCCCCATCAGAGCTCAGGTCAGCGTCTTGTGCCCCCATCAGACCTCAGGTCAGCGTCTTGTGCCCCCATCAGAGCTCAGGTCAGCGTCTTGTGCCCCCATCAGACCTCAGGTCAGCGTCTTGTGCCCCCATCAGACCTCAGGTCAGCGTCTTGTGCCCCCATCAGACCTCAGGTCAGCGTCTTGTGCCTCCATCAGAGCTCAGGTCAGCGTCTTGTGCCCCATCAGACTCAGTCAGGTTGCCCCCATCAGACCTCAGGTCAGCGTCTTGTGCCCCCATCAGACCTCAGGTCAGCGTCTTGTGCCCCCATCAGACCTCAGGTCAGCGTCTTGTTCCCCTGCCGGTCGCGGCGCAATATGACCTGACGCTGCGTCAGTTCATAGTGCGCGCCGGCAGGGAACACAGTGGAGCGCGGAGCCTGAGGACAGCGGCAGCCAGAACAGGTAAGTATGCTTTTTTTAAAGTGGCTGGGTGGGCTGATCTGAGGTGTGAGGGGGGAGCGGGGCCCCCCATGAAATCATTGGAGCGGGGGCCTGGAGCAGTAGCTCTAGGTGCTCCAATTATAATCCGGCCCTGGCAGCGCGGCAGATATTAGAACATGGCAACCGCATTAAAGTGATGCGCGCGCCATGTTCTATGTATCGGACGGCAAGAAAACTCGGTATCGCGCTTCGGTACCGCATTAGGTACCGAAACCGTACCGAGTTTTCGATATATCGTGCATCACTACTTTCAACTACCTCACCCCCCGACACCTGTGTCTCGCCATTGTCCACCACCTGCTCAGACAACACTGGTAAATCCCCACTGTCAGAACACTGAGACTGCAAAAGGTCTTGCGAATTGGGGCAGAGAATGTTCTGGGGTAGCACATCAGAGAAGGGGTGACTGTGGGGTTCCAGGGAGTACGTGACCACATGCAATCTCCATCTAAAAAGTCATACTGAGGCTCACCGCCATGCTTTACACTGCAATCTTATTACTGAGGCTCACCACCATGCTTTACACTGCAATCTTATTGAAAGACAGACAATCAGGGGTTCACCGCCAGTTTGTCAGGCAGCATTTTTAAGTAGGTCACCATTACCGTGTCCCTGAAAATTGCCTTGGGGTCATCACCAGACTATTGGCCAGATTTTGAAAAAATGGTGCAATTAGGGAGCCTCAGAGGCATCCCTACATGCTGCCCCTGGTGTTTCCTATCCATTTCCAAGGTGTTTCCATCATTTTCTGAGGTTTTCACATGTTGGGGCAAACTTGACTGTGCAGAACCTTTGGCCCCTGCAAAAATATTCGGGTCTCCCATAGACTTTAATGGGATTCGTGATTCGGCCCGAATCCACGAAACCCGCGGTGGGATTCGGGCCGAATACCGAATCCCCGAATCTTTTAGGATTCGCTCATCTCTAATTACAGGTTATTACTCAGTTATGGAAAAAGGGCTTCTTACTAGTTGCATAGATAACTACATAGCTGAAACAGCCCTCCCCAACTTTAACTGAGACAATTATTAAGGGCACAGAAAAGGACTTTCAGGAGCCTGAAATTGAGATAGCCATAAAAAATACACCATCAGGTAAAAGTCCTGGTTCACATGGGTTTTTCCTGCATTTTATAAGCTATTTCATGATCAATTAAACCCTTTCTCACAAAAGTATTGCGGCAGTTGGCCTTACCTTTGCTTCTCAACCCCTAGAGGCACACATTAGTGTCTCCCCAAAATCAGGTGTAGACACCACATTACCTTTTAACTATAGACATATCTCTCATTAATGTTCATATTGAAGGGGTTTTCCAGGCTTTTCCAGGTGTAGGACTCTCGCCGATCTGATATTGATGACCTATCCTGAGGCTAGGTCATCAATATTAAAAGCCTGGAAAACCCCTTTAAATTGATCTCTAAGGTTCTGTCTACCAGACTTGCAGCTGTCCTCCCCTCTATCATACATACAGATCAAGATGAATTTGTTCTAAGTTGATAGATGTGAGACAATATCAGTAAGACTCTCCTCATTATATCTCATGGTAAAGTTAGATAGTCGCCTCTTTAATTACTGTTAGCTGAGCCCCATTCAGCCTCACTTTAGGGCTGATCGCGTTCTTAGGAAGACCCGACAGCTCCTGCATTCTCCCAGAGATTAATTTGATTTTTAAGTATGCAGTCAACAGTGTGACCAAGTATATGATAAAACAATTACCTTTTTCCCTTCGCCATATATTAAAGGAAACTTTAAATCTTCCTCCACAATTGTCTTGTAAGCCCTGTGGAAAGCAATGAGTTAATTAACGAGCAGAAAAAAACATGGTAAATTGCTCATTTGAAATTAATTGAAAAGCAAATCTTTAACCAGTTAATGGCAAGCAAGCAACAGTGCACTGTTTTTCCTCCAGATTTTTCAATGTCTATTCATTTTTATGTTTAGCGCATGAGCTTAGAGGGCCAGGGCAGGACACATGGGGTCAAAGTACATCATCATTTTGCATACATCTCGTTCAGGCCCTGCTCTAGGCATTTCATACTTTACGGTACTTTAAGAACAGAATTGTATTTACAAAAACATTGCCCTTATTTTACCCCCCGTAACACAAGCCTCGTATTGTATTTTTTCTCCAATCACCTCACGTCTTCTTTCAGGGTTAGCAGCATAGAGTTGCCACATGCCATTTTATCAATTGTTTCTCCATGTCTCCATGATGTCTGACTACAAGATTTCAGCTAATTAGCATTCACTGTAATGTTTGTGTTGCTAAGAGGACAGTAAGAGGCATCTAAAACTTAAATCTGTCATCAGCTTTATTCTGTCCCAATCACACCAGCTGGGAATGAGGAGATGAGGCCGCTGTGTGACTTCTCCTCATCTTGCTTGGCTTGATTGCTAGATTTCTGCCTATATGCACACTGAGAGCGAATTGTCAATCAAGCCAAACAGGGCAGGGAGAAGCCTCCAGAAGACTCTTCTCCCAGTGTCCAGACTTTTTAAAAACGGTGGCGTAGATTTCACATTACAGTAGGTGTATGGACTGCTGGTCCATGAACAGTTCAGAATAGTAAGATGGTCTATGATAAATCTTCCCCAAGTTTTCTGACACAGTCTTAAGGAACCCTGCTGGAACCTGAAGGGAGGTTCCCTTTTCATCTTTGCAATCTTCCTTTTCCTCTTTTGGAAATAAATTATACAGATAGATGGTGCACTGTCAATATTGGTACACCCCACCAATAAAATGTGACAAAATGTTTAGAATATAGTTGACAGGCACTCTGGATATATAATTAGTAGTTTATTGCAGATTACAATAATATTTATACCAAGGAGATGATAGTCTCCTATGGTATAGACAAATACATATCAATAAAATCAATAATATACAAATAAAAATAAAAGTAAAAATGGCGTCACTCAATAAACAATATATAAAAAAAATATAAATATAAAATATAATAATTGATATATTGTTTATTGAGTGATGCCATTTTTACTTTTATTTGTATATTATTCATTTTATTGATATGTATTTGTCTATACCATAGGAGACTATCATCTCCTTGGTATAAATATTATTGTAATCTGCAATAAACTACTAATTATATATTTGGAAAACACAGGGTTATATAGTGGCTCACCAATTTGCAATAAATGGAATGGAGGTGCACCAAGATTACTAGGCTTACCCTTAGCCGTATATAGAGCAAAATATAAGAAAACGAATATGTGATGGGCACACTCCTCACTTGGATGTACAAATAAAACTATTTATAAAATATATAGATAAAAAAAGGTGGTATGTTAAATAGATAATTCAATAAATGTACCAGCGCTGGTAATCTGTAACAGTAGATGATAAAAATAAAAAAAACAATAGATCGTTAAAAACAATGAAGTCAATAAAATCAATATGACCCAATGTCTATAGAATGTAAGAGGGTCATATACTTTGTCTCCAATGTGTATCCAGTGCTTGTAATACTGTAATAATAATAAGAAGAACTCCAGCAATCCCGATAGATTCAAACAGTTTGTTGTGATGTACCATTAAAGCAGTGTTCAAAGTTCCATATATCAAAATCGATGACTTGGAGTGTTTTTTAAGGATAACTAGTAGTGAGCAACAGATTCCTTGTCTATTATATAGCGTATTATATTGCGTATAATGAGATCAATATATTGCTACACTTTAGGTAATAGCGAGCAACAGGTAGCACGAGATATACAGCAGTGTTGCTACAATGTTTGATATAAATAGAGGTTGGAGTTATAGTAAGAGATGAAACCTCCTATTCTTTTTAGTAAGTTACCCTCTCCAGCGCTCGTGTTGTAGAGGCTTCCTCCCGCTCGCGCTGTGCAACTTGTGTAATCAGCATACGCTTCCTCCCGCTCGTTCGTGCAAAGCAGCTTGTGTAGTTAGTGTACGTTTCCTCCCGCTCGCTGTGTAGCTTGTGAGGTACGGCGTCCCACGTGGGTTCCCGCCTTTTAAAAATTTGTTTCCCGCTCTCCGAGCATTCTGCGCTCATGTGTTGGGAAGTACTTAGGGTGATTACTTCTCTTTGTCCCCGATGAGCGCTTCCATATAGGGATATATCTGCAGATGTTCCCCTAGAATTATGTCTTGAGATTTATCTTTATGGTGCCTGCTGTCATTGATGGTCTATAGGGTGGTAAGAGTTGGTTACTTTCTAGGACATACCCTATAGACCATCAGGAGTGTGTCACATGTAGGGCTGCAGCTATCGATTATTTTAGTAAACAAGTATTCTATTGATTAATCCAACGATTAATCAAGTACTCTAATAAGAAAAAAAACAAATTAAAAGAACATTTTAACATCAGCCCCCCGAGCCATCAGCTCTCCCCAGTACCATTAGCGTAACCACAGTGCCATCGGCCCCCCAAGTCTTCAGTCCTTTGTGCCACAGAGGGGCTCTCCATGCCATCATGGCCCCCACTCCTCCAGTGCCATCAGCCCCTCCATGCCATCATGGCCCCCACTCCTCCAGTGCCATCATGTCCCCCACTCCTCCAGTGCCATCAGCCCCTCCATGCCATCATGTCCCCCATTCCCATCAGCCCCTCCATGCCATGTCCCCCAGTGCCATCAGCCCCTCCATACCATCATGTCCCCCAGTGCCATCAGCCCCTCCATGCCATCATGTCCCCCAGTGCCATCAGCCCCTCCATGCCATCATGTCCCCCAGTGCCATCAGCCCCTCCATGCCATCATCTCTCCCAGTGCCATCAGCCCCTCCATGCCATCATGTACCCCAGTGCCATCAGCCCCTCCATGCCATTATGTCCCTCAGTGCCATCAGCCCCTCCATGCCATCATGTCCCTCAGTGCCTTCAGCCCCTCCATGCCACCATGTCCCCCAGTGCCATCAGACCCTCCATGCCATCATGTCCCCCAGTGCCATCAGCCCCTCCATGCCATGTCCCCCACTCCCCCAGTGCCATCAGCCCCTACATGCCATGTCCCCACTGTCATCAGCCCCTCCTTGCCACGTCCCTCACTCCCCAAGCGCCATCAGGACCCCCCCCCGGCAGATTCGGGCCACTGCTTGATAAATGACAACTGTAATACTGTAATACTTACTTTTCCTGGCAGGGTGCGTAGCTGCCCGATATGGAGTCCACAGGAGACCACGGAGCAGTGAGTGATAGGCTTCACTTCACTCACGCTCCGTGGTCACATGATCAAAATGAATCCTCGATGCAGGAAAACTGCATTGAGGATATTTTTGTGTCGATTACATCGAGTAATCATTGCAACCCTAGTCTCATGGATTTATGTCCTTCTACATCTCTTAAGGAATGTGCCCCTCACATCTCTTGTGTTCATCGCATTCATGGAGTGGCCCACCTACCAGTCAGGATTTAAGAATATCCCACAGCAGGGGCGTTGTTAGGTTAAAATATTCGGGGCCTGGGCCCCTGATGTTTTGTCCCAGGCCCCGAATGTCCTGCCTGCCATCCAGATAGAACTGTATTGCCATTCTCAGGACGGCAATACAATTGCATCTAATGCACTGGAAAAGCTGAAGGACCTGTGGTGACATCACAGGTCATGTGATCAGTGCAGAAGGCAGTAGCTGAAAAAGACCTTGGATGATGTCACCGTCATGTGACCAGTGCAGGAAAGGACGGCTCAGCAGAGAAGAAAATTCCTAGGAAGAAGATGCGGTGAGCTCTGCTACATGTGGAGAGGTAAGTGAAGAGTTGTAGTTATTTAACTGGGACTGTATGTTAGGGCTGAAGGGAGGGAAGTTATTTACATGGGACTCAATGTTGAGGGGTAATGTTATTTACATGGGACTGTATGTTGAAGGTGTCTGGGGGAGGGAGTGAGGAATTATAATCTCTGAGGACAGTAAACGGAGGAATATAACTATAGGGGGCACTGCAGGGGGCATTATAAATACTGGGGGCGCTTCACGGCGAGCATTATAACAGTAAGGGGCAATATAAATACTGGGGGCACTTAAGGGCGAGCATTATAACAGCAGAGGGCATTATAAATACTGGTGGCACTGTGGGGGCATTTTAAATCCAGGGGACATTAGACATTCTTATTACTACTGGGGGCTCTATAGGAGGGACTTATAGATCCGCCTTATTTCTACTAGGAGTACTATGGGGGGTCTTATTGCTACTGAGGGGTCTGTAGGGAGCTTTAATACCACTGGGGGAACAGTAGGGGGCCTTATTTCTACTGGGGGCTCTGTAAGGGCATTATTAATACTGGAGGGCTCTTCTACTAATGGAGGCACTCTTGGGGAGCACTATCACTGTTGGGGACACTGTAGGGGGCACTATTACTAATGAGGGCAGAGAAGATCTACATCAGAGGAAACGTCACCTGGGTACGTGCTGCTGTATAGCAAAATGTCTTCAGTGCTAGCGTTTGCAGGGGGGGGGTTGGGGATGGGGGGCGTTTGGTTGACTTAGAGAATTGGGCCATATGCATTGGGGCTTGGGCCCCGGATCTTTTGAGACCCTAGCAACGCCCCTATCCCACAGAATGAATACCTGTGGTAAGTCCTGATATATGGACACTAATTAGATTACCTGCTGAGTACTAAGGAAATCCTGAAAACATGACCGGTAGGTGGGCCCTCAGGACTGCAGTTGAGGAACCCTGTATAAGAGGACAATAAAACATTCACACTCATCTATAATTGCTAAAACAGTTTGCGCTCCCTGCCTTCACACAGCCATAACTTTTTTATTTTTCTGTTCGCATAGCTATATGAGGAATTGTTTTTTGCGGGACAAGTTGTACTTTCCAACGCCACCATTTAATATTGCATATGATGCAGTGGGAAGCGGGAAAAAGAATCCAAATCAGGTAAAATTTTAAAAAAAACAACGCAATTCCGCAACAGGTTTTTTATTTACGGCGTTCGGTGTGCATTAAAACTGACCAGTTACTTTCATTCTACAGGTCAGTACGAATCCGGCGATATCTAATATGTATAGTTTTTTTTGCGTTTTGATAGTGATAAAATCATAATCTTAATTATAAAGTTGGAATTTTTTTTTCAGCGCCATATTTTGAGCCCTATAACTTTTTGGTATTTATGTGTCCGAAGCTGTATGGGGGCTCATTTTTTGCGGGGCGATCTGAACTTTTCATTTATACCATTCTGGGGTGTGTATGACTTTTTGATCACTTTTTATTTAATTTTTTTTTAGAAAATAAAGTGACAAAAAAACGACGAATTGGCCATTTTGGCGCTTTTTTCAGTTTCGCTGTTTTCCGTATGGGAAATAAATTTATATTTTATATGGGCGTTTTCGCACATGGCGATACCCATGATGTGTATTTTTCAAATTTTTTTTACTACTTTTATTTTTATTTTGGGGAAAGGGGGATGATTTGAATTTTTATTTTTTTTTTAAAAACTTTATTTAATTTGTTTACACATTTTTATAGTTCCTATAGGGAACAATAACAAGCAATCATATCATAGTCTATGATGATTTTACACACAAGGGCTCCATAGGAAATACAATACAGCAGCCTCCTGCCATTCACAAAGGCAGGGGCTGCTGCATACACGCCCCGGCTCCTCCGATCGCCACACAGGGGAGACGGAGCAACACCGGAGGCGCGCGGTGTGTATACAGATAAGGAAGCGCTATGCCGCTTCCTGTCCCGGCCCCATGATCACGTGAACGCCGGGTCGGGAGAGTGCAGGAGCTGCCGGGTCTTTCATAGAGGCTGTACAGTGATGTGTTATGCTGTACAGACTCTCTGTGGGTGTATTTCCCCTGTAACGGGGGCTACTATGTCAGCCCCAGTTACAGGAGAAATCAACAGTGCAAAAAAAAAAAAAAAAGTAAAGTTAAATGTCCCCCAGAGGTCTTCTATGACCTTATGGGGGACACAAAGTGTAAAATAAAAATAAAATAAAAAATAAAGTATTAGAAAAAAAAGTTCCACATACAAAAACAAAATTATTTTTTACCCAAATATGTCATTTAAAAAATGCTACAAATAAAAATAATAAATAAAATCTATTTTTGGTATCACCTCGTCCGCAACGACCGGCTCTATAAAAATATCACATGATCAACCCCATCAGTTAAAAATAAATAAATAAACATTACGCCAAAACAGATTTTTTTAATTACCTCACCTCTCAAAAAACATAATATCAATCAAAAAGTCGTATGTATCCCAAAATGGTAGCAATAAAAATGTCACCTCATCCCACAATAAATGAGCCCCCACACAAGATCATAGCCAGAAAAATGAAAAATATATGGCTCTAAAAAAATTGCAACACAAAAACATGATTTTTTTTCTAAAAATGCTCTTATTGTGTAAAACGTAAAAAAAAAAAATAATGATAAAAAATAGACATATTTGGTATCGTTGCGTCCATAACAACCGGATCTATAAAAATATCACATGATCTACACCATCAAGTGAACAGTGTAAAAAAAATAAATAAATTGAAAAATGACACCAAACTGCTTTTTTGTGACTTAACCTCCCAAAAATGAGATTAAAGAGTGATCAGAAAGCCAAATGTACCCCAAAATGGTGCCAATAAAAAGCACAGCTTGTCCCACAAAAAATAAGCCCTCACTGAGCTAGTCCACAAAAAAATTTAAGTTATCGCTCTTAACAACCATGACAGAAAATTCCATGTTAGAAAATGCAGATGCCGCTCCTCACCTTCTGAGCCCTGGCGTATCCCCAAATAACAGTTTACGATCACAACTGGGGTGTTACTGTATTCAGGAGAAAATGGGGAGCAAATTGTGGAGGGATATTATCTTGTTATCTTTTGTGAAAAAGAAAGTTTGGGCCTAGCACACCAAAAAAAAAAAATCTAATTTTTCATTTTCACAGCCAAGGGTTATAAATTATATGAAATGCCTGTAGGGTCAAGTGCTTGCTTCACCCCTTAAAAATTCCCTGGGTGGTATAGTTTATAAAATGTGGTCACTTTTTGGGTGTTTGCCCTCCTGTGTGATTAGGACAGGTTCTGTGTGTACTAATAGGACAGCGGCCATTTTATTTCTCCTAATGATTACCCCCCAGACAAAACGAGCCATTATAACTAATGAAAGGTAATTGGGAATGTATTTATAATAAAGCAATATTTATGTATTTTCATTTTCTTAATTCCCGGAGTACCCCTTTAAAGGGTTAACAACATTTCTAAAACCAGTTTTGACTACTTTCTAAAATGGGGTCATTTATGGGTGGTTTCTATTATTTAAGCCTCACAAAGTGACTTCAGAACTGAACTGGTCCTTAAAAAAGTTGATTTTGCAAATTTTCCAAAATTGCTTCTAAAGTCCTAAAAAAATAAAATGACACTACTAAAATGATGCCAACATAAAGTAGACATATGGGGAATGTCAATTAATGAGTATTTTATTATTTTATGGGGTATCACTGTCTTAAAAGCAGAGAGATTCAAATTTAAAAAACAGTGAACTTTTTCAAATTTTCGTTAACTTTTGGATTTTTAATAAATAAAGGTAAAATATATCGACTCAAATTTACCATTAACATGAAGTACTATGTGTCACGAGAAAACAATCTCAGAATCGCTTGGATAAGTAAAAGCGTTCCAAAGTTATTACCACATAAAGTGACACATGTCAGATTTGCAAAATTAGGCTTGGTCAGGAAGGGGGTAAGTGACCCGGACTGGAAGTGGTTAAAAAACGTGCCCAGCGCCGTACTATTACAGCGCTGGGCGCAAAGGGGTTAATCTGCTTTACATCACTTGTCTCATCTACCTCATAATTCATTTGTGCTTTGACGTATAAATATGTGAATCTTCAGTCTTAAAAGATGCCCGAGTAGTCTGGAAAGCTTACAACTGTCATCATCTTTTCAGCTAGCCATTAAAAGTTATCAATCCCTGAATAATCTCAATTTTTTATCTTTTATTTACTGGCTAACACTGTACAAATATATGTTTTACCTTAACTATGTGGATATATGCAAGGTTATTCAAGATGAAGCAAGTGTAATGAGGGGGAACATTTCCCAAGGGAAAATCATCACCATCAAGGCAAGATAGTGTCAAGGAACAGCAAAAGCAGCCCTATGGATATAAAAAAACAGAGATACATTGTTCCAGAAACAGCACCACACATGTCCACAGGCAATGTCTGGCATTGCCCTTCAGACCCTTCAAGTAAATACGGCTGATCAGCAACAAAAGACGCAGCCTATGGGCATACAGTGCTTTTTCTGGTAGAAAGCAGACATATTTTTATAATGTCATACAACTTTAAATCACCAAGGCTAATTTAACTCTATCATTAGACATCTTCAGCAGGGAGCAGCCGGTCAGTTATGTCTGGATCCGGCACTGCCGGATGCTATCTGACACCCGCTGGCCCCACTCACTATAATGGGGACCAGTGGAGATCTGGCTGCAACCTGGCAAACACAGCAAGAAACATTATAGTGAATGGGGCTGGATGGCGACGCAGTAGCTTCCAGCAAAGCCGGAATGCAGAGAGATCCGACAGGCTCTTCCCTGTTGGAACAGCATCCTGGATCTAAAAGTGCTACCGTGAAACTAGGGTGACATCAATATTTGTACTGGAAGAGTTTTACTGAAACATGTCCTCCATAGAGTCACTGTATATTAATATAACAACCAGGCTAAACAGTTCACCTCAAGGTCTCTGCTCAGTAAAATATCTGAGCAGCTTTCAAGTGCCACGGTTAACAAATGCTGAGGAGCAAACATTAAAAAGCTCATAAATTACATAACCTTCAGCTGACTTCTAAGCACTGCAGTCTGCATTAAAGGTTACCAATTTTGTCCTTGAGTAAAACAGATTCTGTCTCCATCAAAAATTCTTTGTTCTACAAAGCATTAAAAGATAAGTGAAGAGTAAAACAGGTGGATGGGAACGCTTACAAGCCCTGGGGATTTTTTATTACATATTTGAACAAAACACTAGCCAACGCGGAGCTGCAGCACTGACATAGCACTCAGAAGATGATGAAGCCTGGTGACTAGAAATGCGTTGTGTATATTAACTATACTACAGGGTTAATTAAAGAAGAACTCCCGACAAAAATTTTATTCCATGTCCTGCTAGAAATGTACATGATATAATCTGTAGTGAATGTCATTTTCTTACCAGTGTCTGAATTTTTGACTTATATCATCCTGAAGTTTCTTATCTGTGTCATGTGACCAGCAATTAGACCCACCAACTCACACATAGACTTATGTGTGGACAGGAAGTCTAATTCTCTATGTATTCCTATGACACTGAAAGTGAGGCTCCCATAGGAATGAATAGAGCAGCTACTGGCTTTCTGTCCTGGGTCAGTTGGAGGTCAGGGAGTTGGTCACATGACCCAGCTACAATAAGGAGAGACAGAAACATTCACTGATAAGAAATGACATTCACTACCGATTATATCATGCACCTTTCTAACAGGTCAGAGAATAAACATTTTTGCGGGAGTTCTTCTTTAACATAATAACAATACGGTATAGCCCAAAACCATAGAATAACAGGTTAAGGCTGGAGTTACACCGTGGTCTTGTTCTATGCAGACAACGGAAGCTCAGCACACGGTGCCTGTGCAAGTTTTGCTGAGGCATCTCCCTGACCTCAGCAGAGAGGGGAAGGATGTGAGGCACAGCTTATGGGAGAAGCACTGCATCAGTGTGACGTTGGAGAGGGGAGGAAACATTTGCAGATTAGGGGAGGTACACAGCGCAGAGATGGGCTGAGTGCTTGGGCACTTTGAAAACGAAAGCCCGCTCCCCTGGGCACTTTAGAGCTGCTTTCCATACGATTAAAACTGCTTTTCCAGGACGTTCACTACAGGCAGTAGCGACATCAAGATATGTCTAGCATGCTTGGGCAACATTCTACTGGCCATTGCTGATAGTTTAATGGGTGAAAAATTTGCGAGAGGCTCCCTTTAATGGGGTTGCATCACAACTTGCTATGACTGCAAACCTAGAATAAAAAAATTTGCGAGTTGCACTGCAATCCCATTCAGGTCAGGGACCGCATTGCTCCGAAGTGATCACTGGCCATGCGACATGTGTTATGGTCAAGATCGCAATATAGCCCCAGCCTATAAATTTGGACTATTATAATTGTAAAACTCTGATTACTGGATTATTTCTAGGCTTCAGTTTATTTCCCATTACTTGTTTAGCACCAGTATGTTCTGCAGTATAGCACTCTAGGTTCTAATCACTCACTTCTTTAGCTAGCCCTGTACATTGGATAAATGTCAGCCAACCCTGTAGATTTCAGTAGGACTGGCCAGTTCTTCTGTACCCCCACTACCTACTTGTCATATCTCTGTGGGTATTATGTCTGTACCTATTATTGTATTCATTTTCTATTGATTATGCTTTGATTGCCTTTTTATTGCCCTTCTTTGCAGGTTGTCGCCTCACTTCTGATACTGCATTTACTTGAGTCACATATCTTTTGTGACAGGACTAGTCCACACGTAGACAGTTGTTTTTTCTAGAATTGATCATGGGTCGGGTTTCCTTTGTGCTATTTTAACTTTTTCAGAATTGTGTAGTCTGTGCATTTGCAATAATTGTAACATGCAGTTCTTTCTCATATTTGTGATTATTTTAATAAAATTCTCACTTGACTGATATTTCATTGGCTCAGATGTCCAGTCCTATATACAGTCTTTTTTCATGTCTTTTTCCATTATGGCAGCTTCCCAACTCTCTTCTGATGATCAATAGTGGAAGAAGGATCAGTCAGTTGGGTTTCAACATGCCCAATCCTTTTGTTCTTGGGAAGATAAGCCACTGTCAGATGTGTATGGCAGCAGCTTTCTCCTGGTGAGTGCTGCACCCTCTTCCTAGGCCAGTGATATCATGTACATCAGTCACATGGCCTATGTACAGCTCAGTCTTATTCAAGTCAAAGGGCTTGGGCTGCAATACCAAACACAGTCACTATACAATGTACGCGCTGTGCTTGGTATGCTGTTAGGAGGCCATAGTGATGCAGCCTCTCAAACAGCTGATCAGCAGTGGTCTGACTCCTGAGAATGGATTATCAATACTCCTGAAAAACTATAAATTAGTCATTGTATATTAAAAACTGATCTAATTGTCTCAATCTCTTCTTGCAGACATTCAAAAAGATCCAACATTGTTTACTTCCAACAGATAAAGTCTAGTGTCATCATGTGATGGCAATACAGGTGTATGTCTCATTATAGCAGTGTAATTAATGCTGTGTGCGTCCATCCCATGACCAGGACAGATTTTTATCTACTTCTAAAAGAAGTAAACCTTGAAGGTTCCCACTGAATGACTGCAAGGAGAGATCTTGAAAACTGTGAGGAATTGATACAGTATGTTGGAAACTTGTATAACTTTTCACTAACAACCTAAAACCATACTACCCCTTTAAATGAGTTGAAGAATGTCTCTGAAAGTGACATTATTCAAGTATCCTATTAAATTAGATCAATTGCATGTGAATGAAGTGGGTCAATACAGAATGCAGCGCAATTCCTCTTTTTCATCTCAACTTTTCAAACTCTTTTATTAATACATTAAAAGCATAATAAATCCTCAGTGAGACTTCCACACCACTCGCTTCATTACATACGATTTGGAAGTCACAAATGAAATCCAGCTAATCGCTTTTTGTCTCCTTGTTTTCTAATTCTGCCAGAGATTAATAAGCACTTTTTGTTTCAGTAAAGAAAAACCAGAGACATACACAAAGAAAAGGTCACTGCGAGGCATCTGAAATGCATTGAGAGTGAAGTTCCTTTTAATCAGATCCTTGGAGAGTGAAAGACCTTCTTAGCTGGAAGAGGGAAATAAAGTAATTCCCTACTGCTCAGCCGCTTGGCAGAGCTCCAAAACTCAACAAAGCGCCAATGAAAGAAAAATATATTCTTGCATACTAATACATTTAATTAAATGCAATCAAATCAAACATGCTTCAAGGTATATCATCCTGACAGATCTCTTCAGGGAAGAAAGTTAAGAGGAGCATTTCTACTCTATCGATGAGAAGCTATTTATGAATATTCAGTTAATATTTGAAACATTTGACAGTTTTGTATTAAAATGAGACTAAAATTATACAAACTAGTCAATCAAGTGTTAAAGGGTAAACCATATCTGTTACCTTAACAGATATCAAAATGATCATCTTTTAAATGTGTGTTAATTAGTACTGCATAGAATTAATGAAGAGTTAGAAAAATTATTCATTAAAAGGGTTTTCTGGAACTTAAAGTGTACTTGTCTTTTCAGAAGTGTTTTCAGAGTGACAGGACTAAACATGACCATTATATATAACATTTTTAGCAGTTTTCCTCTCTGCAGGCTCCATATGAAATTTTCAGGTGTCCCTGAGCTGGTGGGTGGAGACCAGCTGCTATTATGTCTAACAATAGACTACACATAGAGAAAAGAGATATTGCTTATTCACTCAGTAGCACTATATAGGTCATTATAGAGAAGTACTGAGCAGCAGTGATGTGATTAAAGCACCTGAGGAGATAGATAACCCTTACAATTGACCCCAGCTTTATCTGTGTTGTATATGCGTCTCTATTTTACTCAGTTTGCTGCTCACTGCTTCTCCCCTTGATAAAGACTTCAATGATTTATCTGATCCTCCAATAAACAGGCAGCCCACCTTGGTCTCTCAAGATGGATTTATCACACAGTTCAGGGAGAAAGTTACTTTATGAAAGGGCAGGAGGGAGAAAACAGGTGATAACTAGGGAACAAGGTATTTTCTCTGATAAGACATATTACAAAGTTTTTGATTTAAGCAAAGTTTTATGAAGCAACAGTGCCCATTTAAATATGGATGACCTATCCTCAGGATTAGGCTACTTTCACACTAGCGTTTTTACATTCCGGTACTGAGTTCCGTCATAGGGGCTCAATACCGGAAAAAAACGCTTCAGTTTTGTCCCCATTCATTGTCAATGGGGACAAAACTGAACTGAAGACAACGGAATGCTCCTGAAAGCATTCCGTTCCGTCTTCAGACCGGAGAACAAACCGCAGCATGCTGCGGTTTGCTCTCCGGTCCAGGCATCCGCACCAAGACGGATCCGGAATGACCTCCATTGCAAGTCAATGGGGACGGATCCGTTTGGTGTGACACACCAGTAATCCGGATCTGTCCTCCATTGACTTGCAATGGGGTGTCATTCCGGATCCGGCTACAGAGATACATACAGACAGACATACATACATACACATACATACTCACATACTCCAGCAAGGGACGCCGGCAGCATGTCTTCACGCACCTCCTGCGCGCAGCTATGACGTTTCCCCACTGCGCCCAGCAGAGGGCGCTGTGGGGAATCGTCATCACTGCACACAGGAGGCGCGTGAAGACGTGCTGCCGGCGTCCCTGGCTGTAGTATGTAAGTATGTGTGTGTATGTGTATGTATGTATGTATGTATGTTCTCTGTGTCTGTGTCAACATGTGTGGGGCCGGAGCGCTGCTTCGGCTCCACACATGTATCAGCGGCAGTACGGATCCGTCGGCACCCTTTAGGTGCCGGATCCGTGCTGCCGCTAGAGTGAAAGTAGCCTAAGTCACCAATATCAGATCACCCCCTGCGATTAGCTGTTGACAGGGGCTAATGCCTTTTCCTAGGCCTGTGACGTCACGTCAATTGGACACACACTCTGTGCAGGTCAGGCCTATTTAAGTCAAAGGGACTGAGCTGCAATATTAAGCACACAATACACGTCACTGTGCTCGGTATAATCTGTAGGATATGCAAAATGTGTGGTCCTGGGTTTTCAACAAACACAAGATTTTAGTTCAGGGCTATGCAACATAGGACAGCACTGGATATTTCAATAATGAACCAGGGGGAGGAGTGGGGCAGATTTTAGTGAGGGTACCCTGAGATTCAATGTGAATAAATACAGTGCTGTGAAACAGTATTCATACCCCTTGAACTTTTCCACATTTTTTCACGTGATCTTGGACTAAGGGACCACTGTGCACAAAAGATCCCAGGGCTGACAGTTCATTTAGCTTGCCGTTAGGCAGATTGTCTCATAGTAGCACTGATGATAATATACTAGGATACAGGTGTATGAAGCAAATATATTACTAGTTTTAAATAAAGATGCTAACTAGTAATCCCTTAATAGGATTAAATTAAAAAACAAGATGCTATGGTGGGCAAGCACAGCAACTGTTGCAGGATTGCAGGGTGGCCGTAAATCCTGAATACGAGCAGTTATAATGCGATGGAAAATGAATGAAGCCAGCAAAGGAGGCAATATGGACAATCACAATACATTAGTAAGTGCCTTGTATTAACTTCTCTACATAAGATAAGACAACCCCTTTAATGGCATTGGCTGTATGTCTTTATGTATGTTCTGCTGCAGAATAAATATGAAGCCAATCAGACGCCTCCCTGATGGCATTTCACGATGGAAAAGTATCTGCCTGTATTTCTCAACACTGCAGGCATTATGAATCCTGATCAAATCCCCAACTCCATTTGCTGAAAAACAGTCCCAAACTTATATGACACATCATGTTTAATTCTCTTTGAAGTGCCGTCAGCTCAGAACTAACAGAAACCAGTGGGACCCAGGGACACCCATCTATTGTTCGGAGACGTCTGGCCAGAAGTGTTCTTCATGAAAGAACTGCGTCCAAAAAGCCATACCTTCGATGTGGAAAAAAGGTCAAGTGAATGCAGCAGTGATGACTCAAAATTTTAAATATTTGCCTCTGACTGAAGGCACTTTGTTCGCTGAAGGGATGAAGAGCAGTGCAATAATGAGCGTCCACAGGCAAGAGTGAAGCATGGTGGAGGTTCCTTACAAATCTGGGAATGCATTTCAGCAAATGGAGTTGGGGATTTGGTCAAGGCTCAGAAATACGGGCAGATACTTAATACCATCAGGGAGGCATCAGATTTCCTCCAAATTTAATCTGCAGCAGGACAACTACCTTAAACATACAGGCAATATCATTAAATCTGAGAACCAGCGTCGTAAATGTATGGTGGATGTCATTTTAAATATGGCACCCACTCACAAGAGCAGCGGACACCTTTGTGGCTGGGTTAATACTGTTTTAAACAGCAGAGACCCTAGGCTAATGCCTGTGATTGGTGATAACACCAATCACAGACATTTATCCTCTCAGATGCCGTGGTCAGTTGTGAAACTGTTCCTTGATAATGCTAGGTTGAAGCCTGCTGGAGGCTCTGCTATATATGGATAGATATAAATAAAATATAAAAATTCAAATCACCCCCTTTTCCACTGCATAAAAATAAAAAATAAACATAGGCATCATTGCGTCCGAAAACCCCCATTAAAATATGAAGATATTTATCCTATACGATGTAACAGAAAGAAAAAAATAAAAAGCCGATTCCCCCTTTTTTTGTCACTTCACTTCCCTCCCAAAAATTGAATAAAACAAAATTATGAAAAGGTCATACACACCCAAAATAGTATCAGTAAAAATTATACAATGTCTTGCAAAAAATTAGCCCTCACACAGCATCATAGACATAAATATGAAAAAGTTATGGGGGTCAGAATACGACGACATGAAGAAAAAATACATTTTTTCCAAAGTTTTTTGTTTTTAATATCTAAACTCAAGAAAAACAGAAAACTATATTGCTTATAGTGTAATATAGTATAATAATGTAGTGTGGTATAACCACTGTATATGTGGTATCGTAATGGTACTCGAACAAAGACATGGGCCAGATTTATAGCATAGGAAACTATGTAAAAATAAAACTCATACAACTTTGGCAGAATTGCATTTTTTTCCCAATTCCATTTGGAATTTTTGTTTCCAGCTTCCCGCTACACGCATGCAATATTTGATTCTAATGGTGCCATTAGAAATCAAAGCTTGTCCAACATATCAGAAATATATGACTAGTGCTACCATCTATTGCAATGCTCAGTCAGGTCTCACTAGGTACTGAATTTAAATTTATTGGGGAGATGAAAAACCACTTTACAGTAATTTTACAGAAGCATATGCAAGGGTCTAAAATCGTAAGAATATCCACTAACACTCTTGGTATAAAATTGAAGGTCATGAGGTATCAACCATAATAACATTTCTTATAACCACAGTTCAACCTAGGCACTGGCTAAAATAAAGCCACTTTTTATAAGTATGGGTGTAAATGTACATAGGACACCCCTCCTAATTAAACTCAGGTGTTTCAATCACACCCATTGCAAACAGGTGCATAAAATCAGGCACACAACCATGTAATCTCCATAGCCTAACATTGGTAGTAGTAAGGGTTGTACTGAAGGGTTCATGACTTAAAACACCACGAGCACAATATAATTTGGCACAAGTTAGTTTGTGAAATTTTGGATCTGCTAGATCTGCCCTGGTCAACTGTAAGTGCTACTACTATGATGTAGAAGAGTCTAAGAGTGAAGACCATGCAATGGGGTTTCTTGGTCCATCAGTTCCACACAAGCCTGAGATCACTATGTGCAGTGACCCACTAGGCCCTTGTTACTGATTTAAACTGGAATATATTATGAAGACTTAGGTAACTCATGAGATATCCCTAATACTTCCACTGCATTATACTATCCGCATAGGATGTGAACCGAATCAAGGGTTAATCCAGATACTGTTCCAAGGGAGAAGGAGCAGCTTAAAACCTTAGGCTTGGCTCTCCTTCCTGTTTACAAGCGAATTGGCAGTTGGAACAAGGCTGCTGAGAGAGCAGCTTCCAATCCGGTCAGTAAGCTTCAGTCAAGTTTGACCCCAAGGACTCTAGGGAACCTCTAAGATGATATGCAGATAAGGAATCGCTGAGAATGTTGTCCAATTGAAAGAGGGAGTGTGGGATTTAGCCTGAGGGTAACACGTCTAGAGTTACTAGAACTTAAAGCCCTGGTTAGGGTATTTATGGTTTCCGACCACTCTTTTTGCATTTTGCAGTTAGGTATTGCAGACATTGCGGGAGACATTGCTGGAATGGCATATTGGCATGGGAATTGCTATGTGAGAAAGTGAATCTCAAAGGGAACTCTGGAGGTAACTAAGGTTTACTAAGACTTAAGCCTTTCATCTTGTGTGGACGTGTTTACAGCTTTGCACTCAAATAAAGACTTGTTCCGTTGCTGTCTGTCTCCGGTCTTACACGCACCGCAAAACCAAGGGCACCCCACCTTCCATAAAGCAGAAGACCCTAAGTAGGGAGTGATGAATCATGTTTTATCTTTCGTCAGTCTGGTGATGCACAACTCTGGGTTTTGTGGATGCCCAGAGAATGCTATCTGAAGGAATACATCGTGCCTACTTTAAAATTCGGCATGAAATATCTATATACTGTATATCTATGCATGAACAAAATGGTGGTTTCAACTTATTAAAGGAACCTGTATTCTGGCCAGATAGCATTCATCAACCAACTTGGTGCCATGTGAATCCACTATATAAAATCTCTCACCAGCCGGTCATATTAAAGTCCCTGTAGAGCATCATCTTTCCCAGTTCCTTACGTTGCACTCTTCTTGGAAACTCTAAATGTGTGAACTCATCTCCAAGTAGATGTGGCTGCAGAAAAGCCTAAAAGATAGGGAAAAGAGAAGAAGAAGAGAAATCTTTACAGACTGAAATCCACGTGATGTACATTATAAAGATTAGCGAGACATCTAACCATATCTGAGCCTTTTTCTGCATATTCAACCAAGCATGAATAGCTTACATAATCAATCTTATCTGTAATTTTAGCTCCTGGAAGTGATGGCAGGAAATCAGGACTTAGATGCGAGATTAAGCAGCATTGTGAACCAAATCCTGGATTAATTCACTGCATTCCTAATTGAGAAATGTGCCTTCTGAATTTATTTAGTGTACAATACAGATATACACATAGAAAAAGTGACAGTACATCGCTATGTATGCGTGTGTGCAGAATGAAAAAAAGAAAAACTAATACAATAAAAATAAAAGATCTCTTTAACACATGCCATCTGTGCTTATATAAACACAGGAGAGTAGTCCAATCCTCTCTACAGTGGTCCCTCAAGTTACAATACTAATTGGTTCTGGGATGATCACCGTAAATTGAAAATATTGTGTCTCTATGGAAAATTGGTAATTGGTTCCAGAGACCCAAAATGCATTCCCAACAAAAGAGAAAATAGTATTAAAGACAAATAAGCAGATAACTAACACATATAAAGCAAGTCCTAGCAAAAAAATCTGAAATAGTTGCTGGAAGCTGTAAATACCTTTCTCTATTGAATGCAGGAGCTCTTTAGGGTGCTATACAGTGTACCAGAATAATGACATGGTACCACCCTCACCTAGTGTCGAAACGAGAAGTTCATCATGGCATAGGGAAAGAACAGCAAGGAACATGTAGTACCGCAAAGTACTGTAGAGAGGCGCTACTACACATCCAATACTGGTGTTTTACCAGTAATGGTGCCTTCAGACGTAGTAGAAAAATCCATCAGAAAAAATGCAGGTGCGGATTTTTACAAAGGTGTGGATTTTGGGGCAAATTTTGTTGAGGATTACATCCCTCATTGAAATAAATGGAGACAATCTTACGCAGCAGAAAGTTATTCCACAGTGAAACACAGGGCAGGGATTTATACTTTTAAGTAACATGTGTAATAAACTTTATAAGGCTACTTTCACACCAGCGTTTTTGCTGGATCCGTCATGGATCAGCAAAAACGCTTCCGTCATGATAATACAACCGTCTGCATCCGTTCTAAACAGACCCGATTGTATTATCTTTTAAATAGCCAAAGTGATCCAAACTGATCCGTCATGAACTCCATTGAAAGTCAATGGGGGACGGATCCGTTTTCTATTGTGTCAGAGATAAAGGATTTTGTTTGGATCAGTTTCTTCATGCGGACACCAAAACGCAGCAAGCAGCGTTTTAGTGTCAGCCTCCAAAACTGAATGCTGCCTGAACTGAAGCAAAACTGATGCATTCTGAACTGATCTTTTTCCATTCAGAATGCATTAGGACAAAACTGATCAGTTCAGGACCGTTTATGAGAGCCTGTGACGGATCTCACAAATGGATCCTTACAACGCAAGTGTGAAAGTAGCCTAAGTAAAATAATGACTGTCATGGTCTTGACAATCCTAATTGTATTAGACTTTTGCCAAGCGCAGTTCCTAGAGAGACCAGTCTTTTGCTGCTTTTACATTATCGCAGGCTATGTTCACAATTGCCTCTGTACCTCACAGTTTCTTCCAGTCTTGATGGAGAAATCAGGTCTGAATGCAGTGCTATTCTTGCCAATTAGCTCTCTTTCCAAAAATAAATCCAGATGTAATGTAGCTGCTACCAGATGTAATGTAGCTGTCCTATAAGTCAATGTTCATCTTTTTAAAAAGGTCTTGAGGCATAACATGGATAATGGCTAAGCCAGTACCTCAAATACATTAGAATATCCCTGTCAATCTTCAACTAAACCAGGAGATAAAGAAAGGAGAAAAATGACAAACATGCAAACATCTCAGTGGGGGTAAATTCCTCCTTTACAGAAGTATTTCATATAGCTGGATGAGGCTTTTTTCGTTAAAGCTCATATGTGCACCACGAAAAAAGAACCCATTTGATCGTTCTTTGTTGGTCACTTTTCAAGTCCAAATACCACACAAGGGGTTGTACTCAGAAATGTGTCAGTATTGTCTGTGTACGGCTACTTTCACACTAGCGTTTTAAAATTCCGGTATTGAGTTCCGTCATAGGGGCTCAATACCGGAATAAAACGCTTCAGTTTTGTCCCCATTCATTGTCAATGGGGACAAAACTGAACTGAAGACAACGGAATGCTCCTGAAAGCATTCCGTTCCGTCTTCACACCAGAGAACAAACCGCAGCATGCTGCGGTTTGCTCTCCGGTCCAGGCATCCGCACCAAGACAGATCCAGAATGACCCCCAATGCAAGTCAATGGGGGCGGATCCGTCTGGTGTGAGCACAATGGTAACCGGATCCGCCCTCCATTGACTTTCAATGGAGTTCATGACGGATCCGGCTACACATACACACATACAGACATAGACATACACATAAACATAAACATACACAGACATATACACATACATACTTACATGCTCCCCGGTAGGTCTTCAGAGCGGCGTAAGGACAGGTCGGCACGCACAGATGACGATTCCACCAGGCGCCCAGCAGCGGGTGCTGTGGGGAATCGTCACCTGTGCGAGTCGTCCTGCTCCTCCGGCACTCCGAAGACCTGCCGGGAGCATGTAAGTATGTATGTGTATTTGTCTGTGTATATGTGTGTGTATGTTTATGTGTATGTATGTACTGTGTGACATGTGTGGGGCCGGAGCGCGGTTCCGGCTCCACACATGTCACTGCGGCAGTCCTGATCCGTAAGCACCCTTCACCTGCCGGATCAGGCCTGCCGCTAATGTGAAAGTAGCCTAGGAGGGATATTACAATGCAGTACATTAAGAAAAATCTAGAAGCTGATGGCAAAGGAAAGTTCCAAGGATGTACGGAGGGGTCCTCTGCTAATGCATAACATTTGTTGGCATTGCAGGATTACATTTTGAGTTGGCTGTGCCTCAGGTGGCAGAATGAAATGAGGAGCAACTTAATAGTGAATTCAATTACATTTTTTTTGTATAAAGTCATGTCCTACATTTGCAGAACGGAATGTGGACCCACTCATTTCAATAGCCCCACAAAACGCATCCGTTGTTCCGTTATGCGGATCCGCAAAAAAAATAGAGCGGTCCATTGTCCCATTGTAGTCAATGGGTCCACAAAAATGCGGATGACTTGTAGAATGCATCAATATGTCATTTGCATGTCATCCGCAATTGCAGATCCGTTTCTAGAAAATAGAAAAAAAATGTTATTTTAGTACCCTAGTAACATATATTCCTCCTTCCTTTCTTTTTGCGGAAAAAACTGAACGAAAGTGGATGTACAATTGGTAAAAACTGAAGTTTTTGGGGAAACACGGATCCGCAAAAAACAGAATGAAAATCTGGAAAACAAAAATACGAATGTATGAATGGACCCTAACCCTTATGTGCCAGCGTCATCGGCTCCGATGCTCATATATGTCCACTCAAATACATTCACAATGGTTTTATTATCAGATTGTACTCCTTCATAACATTCAATGTAATAAATCACTAAATAAGTGAACCCCAAGTCAAAAAGTAAAACTTGACTTTGCTCCTGAAACCTTATGTGCAGGGACGCTGTGCAGAACTTTGCTTCCAAACGGAGTTGTTTGAGCACCAGAATGCAGTTTGTGATGCAAAAAGTGATATCCTGTCAGCCATATTGGCTCCTAGCCTAGTCTGATTTAGGGATCATGCACACAAATGTATTTTCTCTCCATGTCTGTTCGTTTTTTTTGCAGACCGTATGCGGAACCATTCATTTCAAAAACGGAAGTTACTCCGTGCTCATTCCGTTTCCGTATGTCAGTTCTACAAAATAATAGAACATGTCCTATCATTGTCCATATTACGGACACGAATAGAACTGTTCTATTCAAGGCCAGCTGTTCCGTTCCGCAAAATATGGAATGCACACGGACTTCATCCGTATTTTTGTAGATAGCAAATACATACTGTCGTGTGTATGAGTCCTTACATTAACAGGGTCAACAAATCCTTCCATCAGCAGTCTTACTACAATGAATCACTGTGAGGCCCCATGTCTAAGATAGGCACATATTGAATGTGTGCAGAACTGCGTAGTGATTAGTAGGGACAACATGTATAGAGTATAGTACTATGAACCTAGCCATAAAGAAGCACTCCCACAAGCATTATTTCGGAAGGGTGCATGACGTAATCTGTAGTGAAGGTAATTTTCCTATCAGTGACTATATTTGTGAGTTATAACCTCCCTTCTGATTCTCAGCTGTGTCATGTGACCATCTCTGATTGCCAACTGACACAGGCCAGGAAGTCAGTTTCTCTATTCATTCCTATGAGACTGACATTGAGGCTCCCATTGGAATACATAGAGAAACTGACTTCCTGTCCACATATAAGATGCTATGTTATTTGAAAAGCTGTGCTGTGCTGGTCACATGACAAAGCTGAGGATCAGAAGGGAGGGAGTAACTCACAAATACAGTCACTGGTAAAAATATTACCTTCACTACAATTTACATCATGTACCTTTCTAACAGGTCAGAGAATAAAAATTTCTGTGGGAGTGCTACTTTAAAAGGACTCATCACAAAGAGATTGGCATGTAATGCTATGGAGTTATTGGAATGACAGTTAATTTGCCATAGCATGGCGGGGTCGGTGACCGCTATCTCATATCCTGGGACGGCTTTAGTCTCATACATAAATTTCAGAAGGGACAACAGCTCTCCATACCCAGAAACCTTGTTTGGCTATTTTTTTCGACTCCCCCATACATATGCACATTCAGCTCAGCAGAGGTGCATGTGTTCTCAATAGTGAGAGTGAAATAAGTAGTTCCCAGACACCTTTGAAATGGTCTGAAATCGAACCGGCCGACCCTTCTCCCACCCCTTGAGATCTACCATAAGGGGCAGAGTCGGGACACTCCTATATTCTTTATGATTAGCTGGTCCCCCAAAAAAAACACCTGGTTAGGTCGATAGGTTTAATGTGAATGACTAACTTAGTAACACAAATGTATTTGATAATCACAATGAACTCCATTCAGGTTCTGAAGGTATTTTTTATGCATCAGAAAGCAATACCAAAAACCAGAAAAAAGAGAAGCAGCTCAGAGCTGGTTGTAAAACATGTTCTCTTGAAATGCAGTTAAAAGGTGATCTTTGACTCTCTTAGGATCACATAATTTGAATGACGCACATCCTGGAAGAATAAACTGTTTATATCTTATGGTTTATTAATTCTATATATTATATGACATTTGTGTGTGTTTCTTTTGTTATTATAGCAATTTTCCATTCAGTTGACTCGCTGCATACTTGCTAATATCAAACTTTTTTGAAGTCTCCCTAGCATGGAAATATGCCAGATGTTACACTAAATAGGTTATTTTATCCTAAATTCATTTACTTGTGCTGCTGACAGACTTTCTGATGTCTCAGAAAAGATAAATACATGCACAAATCCCTTTTTAATGATCGGAGTGATGCAGAGAGAACAACTCGCCTCACCACAACATGGTGAGCTTCTTAGGCTCTCTTCACACTTCAGGTAGTTCTTTTCTATTAGTTTCTATTTCTTTTTGATGGGAAAATCAGTAATAAATTAACGCCTAAAGCTCATGAAGGATCCATCACATCACGCATCCTATTAAAACAAGGCTGTCCCGATCCAGCAGACACAGTTGTAGGGCCCATTAAAGCAAGTCTGTCACCTACCTTATGCTGTCTTCTCCCAATAGAGAAAAAGCTATCAATTATCAGAGGGTGGGTACCAAAGCTCATGAATACAGCAGACTCCAAGTTTACCAGTTGTACAAAGAAAACATTATAAAATGTAAGTACACCACATAACACATGACTATGGTATTGGTTATTCAACTTGATACCCTTTTACCTTAGTTACCTAATCCCCCCAAATAAGGCAGACAGCAAGTTAGATGCTTCACAAGAGACCCTCAAAATTGCACCTGCTCCACTTTCTCTGCCTCACTTATACGCCATGTAGCCCACCCTCTTTAACTCAATCACAAATGTCCCCTTTACTTTCTAAACAAAAACCCTTTCATGTAGGCCTCCCATAAGGCTATGCTCCAGTCCAGCCTTATTGGCTGAAATCCGCGCATCTGCCATTACTCTATCATGCCCACAGAATGGCTAGAACGAAGAAGGCGACTGACTTCATTTAACGTAAGAGAGCTCTCTCTTGTAACTAGTCCCACTATTGTGTCAGTTGGAGATGACCAGGATACGTTTTCGGTCTCTGGAAGCAAACAAGAATGCTTCCTTTCACTGACAGCAAGCAGAGATGTGAAACTGAAACAAAGCTTATAAGAACATTGCATACTGTGTCATATTCACGAATTAGGCTTTAAAGGGGTTGTCTAGGATTTAAAAGCAGGGAATGTTATGGCTACAGCAGTGATGTCTGCACGTAAGCACGCAATCACTCCACTGAGGACAGTGATTGGCTGCAGCGATCATGTGTATGTGCATGCAGGGCAAAAAAACCCCAAAGAACTATGGAGATCGGCAGAGCAGTTGTTTTAAGTGATCTGTGGTTATTTTATATTTTGTCACATTGACTGCTTTAAAGCACTTTTTGGACAACCCATCTAAATGATACAACTTTACTGCATTGACGAGCTGCTGTACCAATCATGTTTCCATGTTCTCTATGGTGGTAGAAAATCTAAGGGTTTCTCACTACAAACAATATAATAACTTAAACATTCTTCACATTCTTCATCAATGCTGAGTGAGGAGGATGATACAATTTAAAGTGCACTACACTCAGACATCTCTTACGTTAGTGTCTCTCTCCCCGACATCTCTATAGCCCTTCAATATGATGTTAGGGAGGAAGGAAAGAAAAAAAAGAAAAACACAACAAAATGGCAGCAATGTTTACTAGTGAATTACAACACTGTGTTGCTATCTTTTCCATTACTGTATACCCTTGACTAGCATTACAGATGGGGGACAAACTGGGTAATTGCTAAGGGCCCCCATTCCTGAGGGGTCCCAGGCCTGGATTGGGAATCTGCCCATGGGCCTGTCCGTCATTAGTGACGTTCCGAGCCCAGCAAAGCTCAAGGACCTGTGATGACATAATTACAGGTCCTTAACTTCCTAAGAGTAGAGGAACAGCATTGATAATCAAAGCAGTTCCGAGGTTAGGAGGCACAGGAACTGTGAGGACATCATCACAGGTTCTGCACCCTCAGAGTATGGAGGGTAATTACAACTCCAATTCCAGCCTGACCACTGAGGTCACTCTTATGTGAGATACTGTCAATATCTTTTAATGACACACAGAAACCATCTATCTATCTACCTATCTACCTATCCACACACATTTACATACATAGCTACTCTATTTTTAGTATGTGTACCAGCATTAGTCACAGCTTAGGGCCTGTTCACTTCACATCTGGATCCTTATATTGGAGATACATGCCAGGAGGACTTCTGAGATAAACCTTCAATCGAAGGAAGATCGATGCAACATACAGCCCCTTTCCCTTCTTTTGGCACAAGCAGGCATTAAACACAGATCTGAACACCCCTAGCCACTGGACCCCTACATGATGGAAGTACTTGGGGTCCCCTGAAAGAGCAGAGAGTGGGACCAGGAAATCTACAGGTTCGTTTCCCTTATTCCCTCCTCTTCCTCTGCTGTCGTACCCGATAGTGTCCACAGTCCACACCCCACCATACTCCAGCTAACAGTGATGTGGCACCTCCAGTAGCTGTCAGGATCTCTCCTGGTGTACACACTAAATGTAGAGCAAAAATATGTGAACAGGCCTTTACCGTGTGGACCTACAAAATTATATATAGATCATTTGGGGGAAGTATACTGTATAATATACATTTTTGTAGACACTAGAACAATACATAGAACCCCTAGAGATCAGCATTTCTAAAAGACTGAATTACTTTTTTGAACAATATTTTAGCATTTGTGGCCCCATTTTTAATATTTGGTCAGACAGAAGATGACCAATGTGCATTCAGACAGAAGATGGCATTCTACAATGCTTCATGGTAACATTTTGTCCAGTGGCGTAACTACAACTAACTGGGCCCCACAGCAAATTTTTGAATGGGGCCCCCCCAGAAACTTCCTCTCAACCCCGAACTCACATGCAACCCAGACTCTTGTGGCTAGTCAAGATTGAGCTCTCCCAGACAAGGCCTGACAGCCGCTCCATCCGCTTTCTATAGTGTCACTGTATATAATGTCATTATATAATACTGTTGAGGGGGGGCCTGACAATAAAATCTTTTAGTCTCCCTCCTGAGGGGGCCCCTTGTGGGTCTGGGCCCCAAAGCAGCTGCTTCCTCTGCTTCCCCTATTGCTACGCCCCTGATTTTGTCTGACTTACTAGGTACTGAAGTCTCTGACGCTCTGTTTCTGGAGTAAACTCTGAAGACATAGGAATGATTTCTCCATTTCGTATAATTATAGCCCTGAAAGAAAAAACAATTTATTTGACAAAGCTTAATTTTACATTAACATCACTGAGTCATTAAAATGACCCACCGGTTCACATTAACTAAGGAACAAACAACACTTCCTGCTTAAGATCTGCTCTTGGATTGGCCATCGCTGCTCATTTGTGCAGTACTGGCCAGTCTAAAGGCAGCAGGAAGTGTCCAGGACTACCAAATGCGCAGTGTCCATCAGGTGGTGCGCAAAGTGGTTTACAGAAGACAATCCCGGGAATGATCCACAGCTTGAAAGATGAAAAGGAGGTCCACCAGTGTTCTGGTTTTTGCCCAGTTAACATGATTTTTTTCCCCTTGAACTGGAGGGATGCTTTAAAGTGGAAACCCGACTTTAGAAACGTGTAAAAATCCGCAAAAACAAACGGATGACATCTATGTGACATCTGAATTTTTTGCAGATCCATTGTAACAATGCCTGTCCTTGTCCGCAAAAAGGACAAGAATGGGACATGTTCTACTTTTTGTAGAACGGACATGCAGACATACGGAAACAGAATGCACACGGAGTAATTTCATGATTTTTTGCGGACCCATTGAAATGAATGGTTCTGCAGACGGACTTGTAAAAACGGAATGGAAAAAAAATATGGTCGTGTGCACGAGCCCTTTACTGTGTGGACTACAAAATTCTACTTAAGACTCATTGGAAATTTTGTACCGACACCTCAACCAGGTCTGTTGAAAGCGGTACGAAAGATGAGGCAGGGGTGCTCTTATAAATGGAAGACATGAAACAAGTGTGAATATAGCCTAGAGCGATATAAAACAAAATGAATCAAAAACATTTCCTGGAAAAAGCGGGTAAATATGAAGGTGGGGCATATACAAGAGCTCAAGTTACAGCAAGCAGTTCTAGTAGGCTAAACCAGGTATTTTGTTGTGTCTCTTACATAGCACAGTGATATCAGATGTTGCATGCAAAACTATGATGGTACTACATGTCAACATACTGATAACTGTGATAATTATCCAGACAGTTATGCTCCATTGGATTAAAAACGATATTACTACATTACACATCTAAGAGTATAGGAGCTACGGACAGAAGATCTATTCCGAACTACCGGCATGTAAGTACAAAATAGCCTGATTTAGGGTCCGTGAACAGGTCCGCACCTATTCCGCAAAGTTGCGGAATAGGTGCGGGGCCGTTCACTTCTATGGCTGGCACGCGATCTTGCCGAGCCGCGGCTCCGCAAGAAGTTATAGAAAATGTCCTATTCTTGTCCGCAACAGCGGACAAGAATAGGCATTTTGAATGGGGCTCCCAGCAATTTGCGGAACACACGCCGGGCAGCATCCGTTGTATTGAAGATCCATATTTTTGCGGATCCACAATACTGTGGCCATCTGAACGGCCCCTTAGAGTTTCAATTTATAGATATTCCATAGAGTGAACCATTCTCCATCTTCTACAAAAGATACTGTTAAACCCAACTTGTTCCTATTACTATATTTGTAGAACTACACATATATGACACTTTTTTCTTGCTGTTCTAATTCACTAATTAAAAATGTTGTGTCATGAAGACAAACCCTTTCTAAAGGGAAGCTAACAACTTACTACCAAGCAAAACCACAAGCTGCCATGCATAACTTCTGGAACGGCTCCACAACAGCACTTGGAAGGAGGTCCCAAGCCAAGGACTTTCCATCATGGCATCCATATGTCCTAACAAGCCATATGGATAGTGGTTGTCTTGTAATACCACCCAATTTAACTACAGAAATCTGTAAAAAGTCCACTGATATAAACTTATCACTATTTTAAGAGCCAGTTTTTATGCTCTGCTCACACCAAGATCAAGACTTCTGTTTCTAATGGATCACAATTATAATTGCTACACCAAGAAGGAAAAATGGAAACAAAATATTCAAAAATCTAAATTTATTCAGTATCGAGTATGAGCACTATATGCAGAAATGCACACATTTACATGCCTTGGAATACTATAAAGGAGCAGAGTTCTGCCACACTGAATGCAATTGAGCACGCAAATCATCAAGATCTGCAGCTCCATTTGAAATTACTGACCATTCCAGATGTGCTTGATGGGAGACAAGTCCGAAGACACTGCAGGACATGGTAGCACATTTAGGCTTTGCAAGCTAATCACAGGAGCAACATGGCCAGGGCTGTCATGCTGAAAACCAGCTGCTGGGACAATTTGGAGAAATGGCTGGTTCCACAACCAAATCAATCTAACACCAAGCTGTATCTGAAAGGAAGATTAAAGGGATATAGCTACCATACATTATGTCACCTCACACGATAACCCTGGGAGTAGGACTGGTGTGCCGTTTCCATGTAAAGGCCTCTTCATGGCATTTCCCACTTGTTTTGCAGACCAATCTTCGGCTATCATTGCATCCAAGACAAAGGCAGAACTCCATTCCAGCCACCATTACAGTTTTGCTAAGTATCATGATAGTCTTTGAGAGTGGTGGCGTGAGGACAATGGAACATCTGTAGCTGGATGTCTGGCTCATAGCCCAATGTCGTACAAACTCCTTCTGACAGCTTATGTAGACCATGGGTCATCAACCTTCGGGACTCCAGCTGTGGTGAAACCCCAACTCACAGCATGCTCCATTCACCTCTATAGGAGTTCTGAGAACAGCCAAGCAAGTGTCCATGCTGGGGTGCCAGAGTTTGGTGATCTCAGATGCAGACACTCTTTGACACCCTATGCATGGCATGTGCTGTTCTTCCAATCAAACAATCTTATCTCTGCACTTTTTGCTGTCTTTTCAATTTGTTGTTGTTGTCATTATAGCTTGGTCTAATTTTTTTATGTTGCTGAAAAACTCTGCTTTCAGTCTGGCATTTATGCCCATCCCACATGTCACAGTGCTTGAAAAATTGATCATTTGCAGATTTTAGCAAAACACCTGCTACTTCCTTGATTTGCATAACCTCATAGTATAGTTACATACATTCATGAAGCTACACTTTATAAAGTGCATTATAATGCCACCCACTAAAAGAGTGCAGTGTATAATAGTCAAACCTCTCCAAAAGACCACCTCTTGGACATCAGAAATCTCGTGTGCAGTGATGTATGATGTCAACACGCACAGCACAAGATTTTGCGTGGGACTACTCCACAATGGCAGCTGTTTGCAGCAGCTTCCAGCTCTGGCTAGAGGGGATCTAGAGGCGATACAGTAGAGAACTCCTCCACAATATGAGCCAAATCCAGTCATATGTCCCCAGAACACCTAAAACGTGTTAGTAAAAGGTAATTTAATATGATAAAAGGGTAAGAAGTTTCATGCAGTAGTGTTAATAACATTGGATGTGGCCAGTAGGGTGAGGATACCAAGCTTCTGATCGAGAATTGTCAGGACTGGACGACTGGAGACTGGAGAATAACATGGCAGACTGATTTTCACAGTTTAGGTTGTTCAAGGACAACGGTTAATAATTTGTAAAAGGTCTCCAACTAAGCCACAAATTAAGTGATCTTGAGATTTTCTTGTTTCTTCAAAAACAATATCTTTAGCTGCCTGTTCAGACAGCAGTAATCTTATGCAGTCCTCCTACTCAGCATCTGTGTCTGCGTCATACCATATGTCTAAATGAATACTAGGAGCATATATAGTCTTTAGGTGCTGGATGCCTGTCTGGACGTCAATCTCTTGAAAACTCAGCTGCAAAAGTGAAAAGTATCCAGTAACTGGGATTTTTTTTAAATTTTCTTTGTGTCCCAAATAAAGTTTGGATTTTATTCTCGAGTGTTGGGCACCTTCCACTTCTGCTGCTAACTTTGTACCTGGACCTTTGTGCACTGGGAGGATATTTTTTCTCACTCTAAGGCCTCTTTCACACCCAAGTCAGTGATAATATCCATGGCAAGACGTTCAATGTATCATCTGTGAGGGATCCATGTTTGGGTCCATGTGTCATTTGTATTACACATGCACAAAGGGACCTCCAGAGCTAAATCTTTCTAAGAACTAATGCTGTCCACCAACAACCCCTATGCATCATTCACACGTCAGTGTTTTGGTCAGTGATTTCAAACAGTGATTTTGAGCGAAAACCAGGTGCGGCTCTAAACACAGAACAGGTGCAGATCTTTCGCTTATACCTTATCTCTGTGGAGGCTCCAATCCTGGTTCTGGCTCGCAATCACTGATGGAAATCACTGACCAAAACACTGATGTGTGAATGAGCCTTTACTCTAAGCCCAACACACACAAGAAACCAAAAAGAACATGTGGAATAAAGTACCACAACCATCAAAAACAGAGAACTTACATACAATACTTTTCACTTTTTCAATGTTCCTAAAGTTGCACATAGAATGTATGGGCTTCTGAGCAAACGCAGCCCTGCCCCAGATCATTCTAAAACTAAAATTCTCCACCAAAACAACCCTAAATCTAAACTTAACCCTAATCCTAGCACACACACAAGAGACTACATAGAACATTTAGAAAAAGCCCCACAGTCTCCAAAATACATCGCTTACCTAAATGCTACTTTTCACCACCACCATCTCACACTCACATGACCTAAATCGATCAGGAGTCCATACATTCTAGGCTTTACAGATCTGTAACTGTACTGTAAGGTGGTTAAAGGGGTATTCTCATTTTAGACAATGGGGGCATATCGCTAGGATATGCCCCCATTGTCTTATAGGTGCGGGTCCCACCGCTGGGACCCGCACCTATATCCAGAACGGAGCGGGGAGCGCTGCGCCTGGAGGACCCCAGGTTTCCGGGGGTCCGGCCACCACCAGGCGCAGCTCCCCGCGCCGCTCATAGAAATGAATGGGAGCCGGGCCGTGCATGCGCGGTGCGCTCCCATTCATTTCTATGGGGCCGACGGAAGTAGCCGAGCCAGCGCTCGGCTATTTTCGGCGGCCCCATAGAAATGAATGGAGGGCGGCTGCGCATGCGCAGTGCGCCCTCATTCACTTCGGGGGCTCCGTTCTGGAAATAGGTGCGGGTCCCAGCGGTGGGACCCGCACCTATAAGACAATGGGGGCATATCCTAGCGATATGCCCCCATTGTCTAAAATGAGAATAACCCTTTAAGGACGTGTGATGATGTCATCACAGGTCCTTGAGCACTCCTAACCTCAGGGGGTTAAGGACCTGTGATGATGATGTCATAACAGGTCTAGGAGCTCTCATATACTTAGAACATCACTCATGCTGCAGGGTTTGCATCATGAGTACATTTCATGTTTATTCATGTCAGGTGGATCCCGTACAGACCAGGCCACCGGGAATCTGCCCAGTAGGGCAGATTAACAGTCTGCTCTACTGTCATCTCTTTTCTTCTACAGTTAAAAATGCAGAGTCGCACATTCTATCTGCAAGGATCTTGAGTTCAGTAATTAGACCAAGCCTATATTCTCATAGGGGTTATTCAGAATATTCTAGATTTCACCCGTTCTATTATATCAGTTTATTTCTCAAAAAAATGAATGCTGCTGTGCATATATCCCAGGTCGGGAAAATGCTTTAGGGATCTCACTATGATGCACTATATAGACTATAGACTGCAGAATATGTCCTTGACACATAAAGGATAGGAACTTGCTTGCATTGCTCCTTTTGTTTTTGGAATTTCAATAAGGGCATGTGATATCATGTGGATTATGAATAGTACTTGTATTAACCAGTAAGGAATAATGAAAGACTGGTTACTGAGCAGAGTAGATGTAACATCGGAGCTCTCCTCATTGGAATGCAAGGAACAGGCAGCAGCAGATGTAAGACTAAATTAGTAGTCGTCCAACACATTCATTTACATGACACACAGCCAAGATAGTTGTCAGCTTTACAGATATTTACTGGCTACATCTTTCACAGTTAGTGAAGCTACCACACTCAGCTTACAATTAAAAGACAAGGAAAAAGTGACCTTCCCGATGCATCATGGGAAATGACGATGTATAATTAAGAGAATATATTATAGAGCTATAATGCTTTAATATCTTGTCTGTACTTCATTGCTTTACTTTTTTTTTTTTTTAATTAGTGGTGGGGAACAACACAATGATTCTCTCCCAAGCCCACCACCATATAGATATATAGAATATGTATAATAAGACCCACAAATAACCTCCATTATATGCTTGCTGAACATCTTGCTCCAAAACCATTGACTTTACAGTGACTGTCTCATTAAGACAACTTCTGTCTATATGCCCTATTAGGATGGGATAGAGGGGGTCTACGCTGTGAACCCCACCCTCTATTAGCCTGAATAGTGAACCATTTTGTAACATCAGCCCAGGGGTGGGAACTTAAAGTGCTCCTGGAAAAATACTAAAAGTGGCCCCATTTTGTAGTCCAAATTGATGGAAGGCAGGGCCAGCAATACCATATTGTGGCACATTATACCACCCCAACAAAGCCAAATACCACAGTCCATCACAAAATACTGCCAGCAGCACAAAAATACATCCCCAAAAACTTCCACTGGCCAACTGTGAGGAGGACATCGGCCCACCGGGAAATTTCCATGTAAGGTCTATGGCCAATCCACCCCTACATCAGCCCCTGTTCTGTTGGGCTCTAAACGGCTACTATGTAATACTACATTTTTACTGCTTTGGCCAACATAGGGAATAGGTCTGGTTGGCTGTAGCTTACCCATCTTTGATAGAAAGCAGCTGTACTCTGGTATTCACATCATGTTGTGAAAACAAGAGAGTAGACCCATGCTCGGGCTGGAGCTCACATCATCATAAATCACTATGATGCAGGCAGTTAGGGTCAGCCAAGCCACAGTTGGTTCAGGAAACGTGGACATCACAAGGACTGTATTTCTTTCTTAGACTGCATAAACTTTTGTGAAACTGGCTTTAGGATCCGATTTCCTACAGCTCAAGTAATAACATTTGAGTGACAGAAGTGTATTAATGAATTGTATATTAAGGAATTGCTATGAAGTAACCCTGTGGATGTCCTACTATACCCATCTATTAATTCAGTAGGCATCTTCTTTACACAAGCGTTGTTTGTTCTGCACGATTTTACCAATCTTCTCCATTACCGATTTGCATTGGAATGCAGATCTACATGAGAATGGAAAACTACTTGAGAATTCTATTTTAAATTGAAGCACTAGCCAAAAAAAGGAAAAGCAAAAAGAATTCTTACTAAAGACATGACCAACTCTTCCCACGAATATCTTACAGGCATGGAGTAGGATTAGGTATGGAGGGAACTGTACCAGTCAATACAGGAAATATAATAGTCCTAGGGTTATAGAACTGGGCCAACAAACCTTTGCATCTTGACTGGCTATGTAATGACATATCCTTGGAAATGCTTATGTCACTCATACCTAATGCTTATGTGATTTACCTATAAAAAGCAATTAATGGGGGAGATTTATCATACAGCCTTGTTTTACGTCTGTCTATGATATCCCCAGCACTGCCGAAGGATGCGCCTCTTTTACACCAGTTTTCTGGCTAGGTGGCCCTGAACTTCCCCAAACCGCCTTTTCAGGAATGTGGCAAGGGCAGTGTAGAAATATCACATGCAACAAATGTGTCGCAAGTGACATTTAAAAAGTGGCAAACATGGAGTTTGCAACTTTTTTATGCCAGAAAAGTGGTCCAAGCAGAATGATAACTTCAAACTGGTGTAAAGTAGAACTGGCTTAGTTGTCCACAGCAACCAATCAGATTCTATCTTTCATTTTTCACAGCTCCTTTGGAAAATGGAAGGTGGAATCTGATTGGTTGCTATGGGCAAGTAAGCCTGTTCTACTTTACACCAGTTTGATAAATGACTCCATAGTGTCTACTGAAAACCTGGTAACCATTAGCTGGTACTATAAAACTGACTGACAAACCAGCAGACTGACAAAATGGTGAAGGGTAGATATGCACTTATTACATAGCTGAGTAAATGTGAAATACTATTACCTGCTGTCACCGGCATTGGCGACATAAATTTTCCCCAGTAAGTATACAACAATAAGGGCCGTGCAGCCTCCAGAGATATTGTAAACGCTCCTTTCTCTCTCAATTTGCAGATCCTATGGAAAGAATTGAAGTGGAATTATAATACACACCCAGACACATGTTCTAGAACAAATCCAAACAGTTTGTATAGGGTTTATCCGTTATATGACATTCATGGTTTACTGATTGACTATGCCGTAGATGGCTGACTGACAGAGGTTGGATTCTGGAACAACAATGGAGGTGGTCACGCCCATTCCAAGACGATAACTGTACATGTATTTCACACCTCCGTGCAATGAATAGGAAGAACGGAAAGATTTACGGGAGGTGGGTTGGCTGTTTTTATATCCCTCCATTTCCTACAATGGAGAAGAATGCCACATGCGCAGCCTCCACTCTGTTGGGAATGGAGACTGATGGGAATCCAAGCAACAGACTAGAGATGTGTGAATTTATTCTTACAAATTGATTTGTCTCATCTGTAGGACATCTTCACCTGTGGGGGCTGTCTCCGTAGGGGAGGAAACGGCCATAGGCTGTTAGATTGACAGAGCTGGACATTAAAAAGGGGTTATCCAATACTACAAAAATGCCCCCCATATGCCGGGTTCCTCACAATGAATACACTTACCTGGCTCCCCGGGTCGCTCCTGGTCCCTGCACCGCTGCTGCAGCTTCTCCCCATGCACGGATAAAAACATCCAGTGTCGGGGGGGGGGGGTAAGGGGAGAGAGCAGCCAATGGCATGTGGGGACGAGCTTCCCTAGCGTTCCCCGCTATGCTAGCGAGGCTCATCCCCGTCCCCGGCTGCCATTGGCTGCTCCCACCCCAACACCTGATGTTATCATTCGCACATGGGGAGAAGCAGCAGCGGTGGTGCAGGGACCAGGAGCGGCACAGGGAGCGGGAAGCCGGGTAAGTAGAATCAGTGTGAAAAGCCCGACATATGGAAGACATTTTTATAGTCTTGAATAACCCCTTTAAGCCTAACCCTGACAATTTCCTGTTCCAATTAGTAGAATAAGGACCCCTTCAACTTTGGAGCAGCGCCCAGGCAGGAAAGTGTCTGCGGCCATCCACAGATGAGACAAAGCGATTTGTTAGAATTGAGGGTTCCTCACAATGAATACACTTACCTGGCTCCCCGGGTCGCTCCTGGTCCCTGCACCGCCGCTGCAGCTTCTCCCCATGCACGGATAAAAACCATCCATCCAGTGTCGGGGGGAGAGAGCAGCCAATGGCATGTGGGGACGAGCTTCCCTAGCGTTCCCCGCTATGCTAGCGAGGCTCATCCCCGTCCCCGGCTGCCATTGGCTGCTCCCACCCCAACACCTGATGTTATCATTCGCACCTGGGGAGAAGCAGCAGCGGTGGTGCAGGGACCAGGAGCGGCACAGGGAGCGGGAAGCCGGGTAAGTAGAATCAGTGTGAAAAGCCCGACATATGGAAGACATTTTTATAGTCTTGAATAACCCCTTTAAGCCTAACCCTGACAATTTCCTGTTCCAATTAGTAGAGTAAGGACCCCTTCAACTTTGGAGCAGCGCCCAGGCAGGAAAGTGTCTGCGGCCATCCACAGATGAGACAAAGCGATTTGTAAATATGCAGGGACGGACTGGGAAGTTAAAGTGGCCCTGGAAAAAATAATAAAAGTTTCCCTGTTTTGTAGTTGGGGTCAAATTGATGGAAGGCAGGGCCAGCAATACAATATTATGGCACATTATACCACCTCAACAGAGCCAAATACCACAGTCCATCACAAAATACTGCCAGCAGCATAAAATACATCCCCAAAAACTTCCAGTGACCGGCTGTGAGGAGGTCTCAGGCTGCCCTGGGGGAAATTTCCCTGTAAGGTCTATGGCCAATCCGCCCCTGTAAATATGTATGACAAACAACGTCTAAAGCGGGAAAACCCTTTTAAAAGTATAGATAGAATAATATTCTCTAGACCGTGCCAGAGCTACTGCAGAGCAGCTGATCGGCGGGGTACCCGGGAGTTGGACACCTGCTGATCTAATATTCATAAGATATTGTGAGGATACGCCATTTATATAAAAATACCAGAGAACCCCTTTAAACTGGGTTTCTTATGACAGAATCTACATATCCCTTATACATTTCTTCCAATTATATAGAGAACATTATGCCTTTTGCACCATGCATTTGGAAGACATCTGTAGAAGTTCTGAGGAAACATGGCCACCATCTTCAATGAACTTGATGAATATAAATAGCTTTTTTTCTGTGGAACACTCTCCAGCCCTATTGGAAATTTCATAATCGCATGCGATAAATTACCTGGATGATGGTTTTTATACTTGCTAAATGGCGCTCTTTATGCTTTCATTAATCTAAGAATTCCTTTACATTTATGCTCCTTGGTTAGTGATATAAGATCGATCAGGAAAGAAGGTAAAAAATGCACCAAGCAGAACTAATGGAAGCATTTGGGAAACTTTGTAATGGATGAAATTTTAGTGTGGTCAAGAACTGCAGTTATAAATTTCATAAGAGGGATACACTACAAAGTGCATCTACGTCAATTGCTTTATGCATAATTTTACGGTATTACATTTATAACAATAATATATGGTTTAAGACAAAACATGGCATCTCATCTGAAACATGAAGTACAGTAAAATATACAAACGCAGCTCACAGACGCCACCTAGTGTCCAAGGATCAATTAACACTAGGTATCAAATGTATTACAGGACACTTTTTAAAAATAATAGAAGTACCATCTACTGCTGATCATGGTAAAAATAATAATTGCTAATGATATGTATAGCCTGTGTATTCTAGAACATTAAAACAAGGCTTCACATCTTTACATAATTATGGCATTATTGTACTTTATTTGCTTTGCAGAGTGCTGTTGAACTGTATTTTTTTTCCTTCGTGTTTCTAACCACCTGCGCATTGGGTTGTACTGACTGACCCCCTTTTTCTTTGCATTGTATACTGATCTGGTCAGATGATGCTGCACAATTGTCATGTATGCTGTAGCATGAGAATTTCCCACCATAAGCAGTATTCTCTTAAATGTGCCCCATTCATCATACACCACATTTCACAAGGACAATGATCCAATCTCTTTCTACTGATATTATGTGGCGGTGATATAGCCGGATGCTTCTTTTTATACATCCAGCATAATATATTGCAGTTACAGAATGCATGTATTAGAAAATCTGCAAAATGCACACAAAGGGTAATGGGACTAATTCAAAATTGGTAATTCCTCATCGCCCAATGTAGTCATTTATGAGAAAAAAAAAAAGAAGACTGGACACAATGGGGCAGATTTACTATAGAAAATGTGTCAGTTTTTTGGCGTATTTTGCCCCCCAGAAACTGGCTGTGCATCACAGTTTTCTAAGTAAAAACTATGCCAGCTTATAAATGGTATAAACTTTGTCTAGACGGTTTTGGTGCAGGATTTACACTACTACACATTTATAAGGGCTCTTTCATACGAGCATGTCCCTTGCGCTAATCACGCTCGGTATGAGGGAGTGGTCTTGCAGTCTGGACTACAGAACCGCACGGCATTATCATGACTGATAATTCTGTGTGCCTCTGTGTGACCTCTCTGTAACAGAATCATACTCGACTACTTTATGCTTCCTAAGTCCAGACTGCATGTTCTCTCTCTCACATGGAACGTGATTCCTGCAAGGGACATGCTTGTGTGAAAAGGCTCTAAAGGTCAATGTGCCAGAATAGTAAATTTGTCTAACATGAAGGGACCATATGCAGAACCATTCATTTCAATGGGTCCGCCAAAAAAAAAATGGAAGTTACTCTGTGTGCATTCCATTTCCGTATGTCTGTTCCCATTATTGGCCGCATTACAGACAAGGATAGGACTGTTCTATTAGGGATCAGCTGTTCCGTTCCGCAAAATACGGAATGCACGCGGAAGTCATCCATATTTTTTGTGAATGTGTTTTTTTGCGGACTGCAAAATATATACGGTCGTGTGCATGAGGCCTAAGACTGTGATTCGTATTTTTTCGACAGTGTAAAATATAACACCATTAGTAAATCTGCCCTTGTGAACTGTTTTTTCAATTTCTTGTCCTGATTTTAAAGTCACCTAATCTCCTTAGAAGCCCTGGCACAAAAAAGAGACTGGTACATGAGCAATTAAAGGGAGTCTGTCACCACGATTTTGACTATTAAGTTATTTATAGCACTGGATTCAGCTGACTATAAGCATCTCCAAAACGTTATTGTTATAGGGCATAAATGAAGATCTGATGTTAAAAATACCTTTTTTTATCAACTGTCAATCTCTTACTTAAGGAGCCCAAGGGGATGTGCCAGCGATGTTGGAGCCCGGCCACGGCGATTCAGTTGGAGCCCAGCACCGCCCACCTCATTAATATTCACTTCACTGCTTGAAGCAGTGAAGCTCCGGCACGGCTGTAATCCCGCGCAGGCGCAGTACATCCTGTGAAGCTGTAGCCCGCAGACCGCACGGCGCAGACCACTTAATGTACTGCGCCTGCGCGGGATTACAGCCGTGCCGGAGCTTCACTGCTTCAAGCAGTGAAGTGAATATTAATGAGGTGGGCGGTGCTGGGCTCCAACTGAATCGCCGTGGCCGGGCTCCAACATCGCTGGCACATCCCCTTGGGCTCCTTAAGTAAGAGATTGACAGTTGATAAAAAAGGTATTTTTAACATCAGATCTTCATTTATGCCCTATAACAATAACGTTTTGGAGATGCTTATAGTCAGCTGAATCCAGTGCTATAAATAACTTAATAGTCAAAATCGTGGTGACAGAATCCCTTTAACTTGCTGCTGATGGACATCTGATGTTATCAGTCTCAATGGCCTTCTTTTTACCATAAGGCAAATCAAATTTATTATAGGTTTACAGAAAAAAACTAAACTTTATTTCATGTCATTAACTGATAAAAGATTATTTGCTCAATAAAGCAAAACGGGAAGATTAAAAGGTATCGAGTATTGTGGGCATTGGAAATCTCCTTGAAATAATACAAGGGCATGTGGACTAAATGTAATAAAAAGGATGCCATGTTTTGTGCTAATAAACTTACATTCAATTATCCATCAGTCTTATAACTGGGAACCAGAGGCGTAGCTACCGGGGGGGAGGGGGGGGTGACGGCTCCGGGCCCAGTGACTCAGGGGGGCCCAGCAAGGATGACTAACAGGCGAATACAAGTGAGCGCTTCCATTATGAAGCGCTCACTTGTATTTAGGGACCCCAATCAGACCTCAGATCAGCCCACCCAGCCACATAAGATTAAAATAAAAAACCTTTTTTACGCAGCGTCAGGTCATAGTGCGCGCCGGCCAGGGAAGACAGTGGCGCGCCGGACTGGAGGGCAGCCGCAACGCGGGACAGGTAAGAAAGGTTTTTTATTTTAATCTTATGTGGCTGGGTGGGCTGATCTGAGGTCTGATGGGGGCATAATACGCTGATCTGAGTTCTGATGGGGGCACAATACGCTTATCTGAGGTCTGATGGGGGCACAATATGCTGATCTGAGGTCTGATGGGGGCACAGTAGGCTGATGTGAGGACTGATGGGGGCACAATACGCTGATTTGAGGTCTGATGGGGCACAGTAGGCTGATGTGAGGTCTGATGGGGCACAGTAGGCTGATGTGAGGTCTGATGGGGCACAGTAGGCTGATCTGAAGTCTGATGGGGGCACAGTAGCCTGATGTGAGGTCTGATGGGGGCACAGTAGGCTGATGTGAGGTCTGATGGGGCACAGTAGGCTGATGTGAGGTCTGATGGGGCACAATACGCTGATCTGAGGTCTGATGGGGGCACAATACGCTTATCTGAGGTCTGATGGGGGCACAATATGCTGATCTGAGGTCTGATGGGGGCACAATATGCTGATTTGAGGTCTGATGGGGGCACAATATGCTGATCTGAGGTCTGATGGGGGCACAATATGCTGATTTGAGGTCTGATGGGGGCACAATACGCTGATCTGAGGTCTGATGGGGCACAGTAGGCTGATGTGAGGTCTGATGGGGCACAATAGGCTGATGTGAGGTCTGATGGGGCACAGTAGGCTGATGTGAGGTCTGATGGGGCACAGTAGGCTGATGTGAGGTCTGATGGGGCACAGTAGGCTGATGTGAGGTCTGATGGGGGCACAGTAAGCTGATGTGAGGTCTGATGGGGGCACAGTAGGCTGATGTGAGGTCTGATGGGGCACAGTAGGCTGATGTGAGGTCTGATGGGGCACAGTAGGCTGATGTGAGGTCTGATGGGGCACAGTAGGCTGATGTGAGGTCTGATGGGCACAGTAGGCTGATGTGAGGTCTGATGGGGCACAGTAGGCTGATGTGAGGTCTGATGGGGCACAGTAGGCTGATGTGAGGTCTGATGGGGGCACAGTAGGCTGATGTGAGGTCTGATGGGGGCACAGTAGGCTGATGTGAGGTCTGATGGGGCACAATACGCTGATCTGAGGTCTGATGGGGCACAGTAGGCTGATGTGAGGTCTGATGGGGGCACAATACGCTGATCTGAGGTCTGATGGGGCACAATACGCTGATCTAAGGTCTGATGGGGGCACAATACACTGATCTGAGGTCTGATGGGGGCACAATACGCTGATCTGAGGTCTGATGGGGCACAATACGCTGATCTGAGGTCTGATGGGGCACAGTAGGCTGATGTGAGGTCTGATGGGGGCACAATCTGCTGATCTGAAGTCTGATGGGGCACAATATGCTGATCTGAGGTCTGATGGGGGCACAGTAGGCTGATCTGAGGTCTGATGGGGGCACATTCTGCTGATCTGAGGTCTGATGGGGGCACAGTAGGCTGATGTGAGGACTAATGGGGGCACATTCTACTGATCTGAGGTCTGATGGGGGTACAATACTCTGATCTGAGGTCTGATGGGGCACAATACGCTGATCTGAGGTCTGATGGGGGCAGGGGACTGTTAGTTTAGTGATGTAAAAACTGGGGACAGGTTTCCTTTAACGTAGGAGTCCCCTTGTTTTTTACTCCTATTATTCCTATATTTTACTGCATTATATGGTAGAGTATTTAGACTAGGGTATGTAGAAAGTCTATTGTACTGTACTTAACAGCATAGATGATCTAGCAGTTTATATAGTCATCTTTCTAATACAATATTATAACCACAACTAGTAGTATGTGCCTGTGAAGTTAGAAACGCGCATTTGGGAAGCCACTAAGTGGGGGGCCCACTCAAGTATGTTTCGCCCCCCCTGTGCTGAACCTCTAGCTACGCCTCTGCTGGGAACACATTACTACTATTAAATGAAGCACAAACTGTTATCACGTGAATTGGCTCCACATTATTGCGGACCCGCAATAATACGGGAGCCGCCCGGAGTGTGCCGTCCGGGCGGCCCCATTCAAAATGCCGTACGTGCGGACAAGTATAGGACATGCTTCATCAGAGCCACGGCATGGAGCTAGCTCTGTGCGGCGGCTCCCTGCTCCATAGAGGTGAATGGGGCTGCATCTATTCCGCAATATTGCGGAATAGATACGGCCCCATTCACACGGTCGTGTGAATGGGGCCTAAGTCTTTTGAAATGCAGAGGAAAAAAAAAAGAGCTGCATCCAAAAAGGGGTTGTCTGGTTTCCGAAACTGACAACATCATCAGGAGAGATTAAAGAAGCAAGAACAGATACTGTATATGACCACAACAACGAGCACTCCTAAAGTTATAAATAACCATCAAACACTGATACATAAGCCTACTGGAGTGCCATGATAAGTACTCTGCAAGCCTATCCCTCCACAAAACAATATATAAATGCAATAACCGGATAGTCAGAGTTAGGCCTCATGCACACGAACATATTTTCTATTTTTCCATGTCCGTTACTTTTTGGGGACTGTATGTGGAATCATTCATTTAAATGGGTCCACAAAAATAATGGAAATTACTCCATGTGCATTCCGTTTCAGTATGTCAGTTCCGCAAAAAAATGGAACATGTCCAAGGATAGGACTGTTCTATTAGGGGCCAGCTGTTCCGTTCCGCAAAATACGGAATGCACATGGACATCATCTGTATTTTGTGAACCGCAAAATACATACGGTTGTGTGCATGAGCGCTTAGGGTGCATTCACACGACCATATGTGATCTGCAAAATGTGGATCTGCAAAAAATACAGATGATTTCCGTGTGATGTCCATGTTGCGTCCGTTTTTTTGCGGACCCATTGTAACAATGCTTCTTCTTGTCCATTTTTGCGGAGATGCAGAATGGGCATACGGATAAGGACAGCTCACAGTGTGTTGTCTGCATTTTTTGCAGACCAATTGAAACGAAAGGGTCCACATGCTATCCACAAAAAATGCAGATCGGATGCGAACCAAAACTATGGTGGTGTGAATGAGACCTTAATGAATAAATCTAAATAAATATCACAAATCAGTGAGTACGGCCATAAAAAATAAGCAATATTATCTAGATACATAAAAAATAAGCATCTATACAATACCGAACCCTAGAGACCCGGAGAATGGGGTGGCATGAACAACCCCACACATATTGCCAGTTATCCTAGCTTCATCAGGGGTGTGTGCCAAGTGTACACATGATCTTTTAAGTACATCAGTAGGGATAGAACAGCCAATCAAAGTAAACAAGTTCTATAATGAACAGGAACAGATGTTACCTATGACGGTGGTAATCCAGCGTGTGAGGAAGTACGCGGCGCATGCGCTGGCTCATATACATAAATACAGGCACAAGACCAGACTAAACAATAACTGCTGTGCAAATTGCCATGTGATAACTCATAATTACCTATAGCCTCAGCACCTACATACAAATTATTTTGAAGAAATAAAACCAAGTGACGTGGTATAAGATCCACGCAGAACCCTATAAGACATATATACAGGCGCTCAAAATATGCCAAAGTGACAGTGCATGCATAACCAACTACCCAAACACCACACATATGTAGAGTAGAAATATTGTATAATAAAATGATAAAGTACATTGCACACAAGTGCAAAAAATAACAAAAAAAAACACTAAAAGAGAGACACCGCCAGCCGGGAAACTGACGGAACACTGTGGTCTCTTCAAACAGCTGATTGGAAGGGTGCTGGGAGTCGGACCCCCACTGATCTGATGTTGATGAACTATCCTGAGAATAGGCCATCAATATCAGAAACTCGGACAATCCATTAAAGGCTCAAACGAGGCTTCATCCTTAAGGAGTTAACTATGGCAAATCCTAGCCACGAACCTGAAGTTTCAGAGACCTACTTTAATGATGCAGGGTAGGATGATCTTTAGCACAACACTGCCACCTGCTGTCAACCAAGCAAATCATATAAGCAACATTTAACACAGAACATAAAAGTTTGAATTTCATTACAAAATTCTAATTTATTGTCTGGTCTAACACTAATCTTAACTTTAACAAATTTTATTGCAGAACACATAGATTCTCAGAGCCTGGACATATGGTTTTTGGAGGCTATCTGTGGACATTTTGAGCTATTCATCCAGAAGAACATTTGTGTAGTCAGACACTGATGTTGGAAGAGAGGGCCTGGCATCTCCATTCTAGTTCATCTCAAAGGTGTTTAATGGGGTTCAGATGAGAGCTCTGTGTGGGCGTACTTCTTCCACACCAAACTCACCCAACCATGCCTTTATGGACCTTGCTTTGTACACTGGGGAATAATCATGCAGGAACAGAGAACGGTCTTCCCCAAACCCTTGCCACAAAGTTGGAAGCATACAATTGCTCAAAACGTCTTGGTATGTTGCAGCATTAAGATTTCCCTTCACTGGAACTAAGTGACGTAGACCAGTGATGGCGAACCTTTTAGAGACAGAGTGCCCAAAATGTAGCACACAAACCACTTATTTATTGCAAAGTGCCCTTAATAATGCCCCATTAGTAGCCCACAGTATTAATAAGGCCCCCATTAGTGCCCCCAGTATTATTAAGGCCCCAAAAGTGGTCCAAAGTATTAATACTGACCCATTAGTCACCCCCAGTATTAATAAGGCCCCCATTAGTGGCCCCCAGTATTAATAATGCTCCATTAGTGGCCCCCAGTATTAATAAGGTCCCCATTAGTGCCCCCCAAGTATTAAATACCCTAAAAGTGGCCCCAAATATTAATAATGACCCCAAAAGTGGCCCCCAGTATTAATAAAGGCCCCCATTAGTGCCGCCCCAGTATTATTAAGGCCCCAATAGTGGTCCAAAGTATTAATACTGACCCATTAGTCACCCCCCAGTATTAATAAGGCCCCCATTAGTGGCCCCCAGTATTAATAATGCCCCATTAGTGGCTCCCAATATTAATAAGGTCCCCATTAGTGCCCCCCAGTATTAAGTACCCCAAAAGTGGCCCCAAATATTAATAATGACCCCAAAAGTGTCCCCCAGTATTAATAAAGGCCTCTATTAGTGGCCCCCAGAATTAATAAGGCCCCCCTTAGTGCCCCTAGTATTATTAAGGCCCCCAATAGTGGCCCTAGTATTAATAATGCCCCATTAGTGTCTCCCAGCATTAATACCCCTTCAACACTCTTCTTGTGCAACAAAAAAATAAATAAAATAAAATAAAAACTCACCTCTTTCACTTGATTGCACCACCGCAGGGAACACTCGCTGCTCACTGGATGTGCAAAACGGGGTAAGTATATTCACTGTTGGGGGCCCAGAATATGGTGGGGTAGTTTATAGTATTGGCAGGAAATAATTTTTTACAGTCACAGAATGAAGAGATGATTCAGCAATGGAGTGAAAAGTAGATGTATAACATACAAGTAGACAGTGGATGAATGAAAGTGAACAGAAATGGAGCAATACTGAGCTGACTATCTGAATGCCAACCAGCAATATCCAGAAACATGCAAGACCGCTGCAACAAATTCCAAACAAAGAAACACACTAAATTCTGTGGAACTAGAGATTCCCAAATACACAGAAAACACAAACTGAAAGGATCAGAGTAAAAAAATGGCTTCTTTCACACCAGAGTATTAGCAATCTATATATGGCACGTATTTAGTGTACAGGAATCCGCTGCTAATCTTAATGAATTGGACTATTCACATGGGAGTATAATTTCCATCAGTATTAGAAATACACAGTATGTCCTAGTTTTGTACATATTTGCTTCAAAATGCCCCCATTAAAATCCACGGACTGCATCAAAAATGCTGGAACAAAGGAATATGCATGTAAATCTGGATGAATTACTGAAGAAATACTGATGACAATCTTGATGATATATCATCCCAAATCCATATATATTCCATAGTCGGAATACAGATGGATTTCAATACACTTATGCGAAAGAAGCCAAACTTGGAGGAAAAGGACATGGCAAACATCATACCCAGACGTGAGGCTTGTAAATAAATAGACTCACAATCAGCACTCCACCATAACCAACCAGGCAAGGGTAGAGTAGGTGAAATTATACCTCACCTGCCTATTCATTTCAATGGGAAGGATCATTCCCATAGACTTGTATAGGAGCGTTCCTTCCCATTGAAATGAATTGGGCGGTGAGGTGTAATTACACCTACTCACCACTACCCGTTACGGCCAGCATGTAAACAGTGAAGAGGAGGCAGCGCTGGCACGGCGCGCGCCTCCTCTTCAAACAGCTGATCGACGGGGGTGCCGGGTGTCGGACCCCCACCGATCTGATATTGATGACCTATTCTGAGGCTAGGTCATCAATAAATTTAACTTGGAGAACCCCTTTAACAAGACCCGACCAACATACTTTATACTGTTCGTAAAAGGATACACTGGCAATTTATTGGCGATATGGTTCAGCACAAAAACATTTTGAACAATTTGTGGGTCAACTAAATAACAAGAACCAGGGCTGCATTTCACATCTGAAATTGATAAGAATTCCATATGATTTTTGGATGTTAACCCATTAAGGATGCCTAGTTTGGAAATTGTCCTCGCAATGTATTTTTGACACATGTCAATTCGTCAATTTATTCTGCAGGTCAGTGCGATTATGACAGTACCAAATATATACTGAGGGATGGGTGGGCTGATCTGAGGTCGGATGGGGGTCCCGGCACCTAATAAATACTAGTGAGCGCTTCCATAATGGAAGCGCTCACTTGTATTCGCTTTATAAGACGCACGGCAATTTTCCGCCTACTTTTGGGGGGGGGGGGAATTGAGTCTTATAAAGCAAAAAATATGGTATATACATAGTGGACAGTCGTGAAGGGGTTAAAACCATAACTATTTTTCTTACTGTCAATTGATCTATGTAAGAGCTTGTTTTTGACCCCTTTTTTGTAGCAATTTTGATTAAAAAAGTGACATATTGTGCATCAATTGCTGTATTTTTTAAGTGCATCTTAGTATCCCAATACTCTGGGATATGACCATTTGCTAAATGTGCCTCAATATGTTCGGTTGTACATTGCCTTGAACCTTTCCTCTCAGATTCTTCCAGTACCTTGATAAATATACAATGAAGACCACATGGTAAATATGCAAAGATTTTACATTCATACTAGGGATCACGTAGGGATAAGTGAGGCCCTAAACTTCACCCGCACCACTGTCCCTACCTGCTTGCAGGATCTGCCCTAAATAACGACCCACACCTGGACAGTGGTCCCTTTCTAACTAAATGCAGGGGCCTACAGGAACAAAGCAAGGACAAAATAACAAACGTAGCGACAGATACATTGATGGGATGGGTCAGAACCAGAACATAACCAAACAGGTAATAGCAGAGTCATACAAGCCAGAGTCAATACCAGCAGAATCTGATTAAAGGAGTTATCTGAGACTGGAAATGGTCCCCCATACGCCCGGGCCCCTCACACTGATTCTACTTACCTGTGATGCTAGGTAGGCTTGTCCCCGTCACTGACTGCCATTGGCTGCTCCCCCCTCCTCCCCCCACTGGATGTTTTCATCCGCGCATGGGGAAAAACAGCTGCAGCCGTGCAGGGACCAGGACCAGGACAGGTAAGTAGAATCAGTGTGAGGGGCCGGGCATATAGGGGGCCATTTCCAGCCTAAGATAACCCCTTTTAATGCCTAATCAGAATGTAAAAATGTACCAAGCCAGGAAGTCACGTCAGGTCCAAATCTTCAGGCAAAAGCCTCATTCACACATCAGAGTTTTGGTCAGTGATTTCCATCAATGATTGTAAACCAAAACCAGAAGAGGAGGCTGCACAGACATAAATTATGAAGGAAAAATCTGCACCTGTTCTGTGTTTAGAGCCACACCTAGATCTGGCTCACAACCACTGATGGAAATCACCGACCAAAATACTGATGTGTGAATGAGGCAAAAAGGGGTGGAATCCAGAAAGCATCAAGGTCCAAAAATCCAGAGTTCAGAACACAATAAAGCAGGGTTTATGATGAAATACCTAATCACAGGCCAGCAGTTGCCTGCTTAAAGGGAACCTGTCATCAACTTTATGCTGACCTCACTGAGAGCAGCATAAAATAGTGACAGAAATGCTGATTTCAGTGGTGTGTCACTCATGAGCTAAAAGTAAGTGGTTGCCGAGAACCAGCATCATAATCATTGCAGCCCAGGCCTTGAAAAGAGTCAAATCTACCTGAGAAGAGTCACAGATATTCATTATCTCCTGCTCTCCACGCCCATCTGCTGATGATTGGCAGTTCTCTCCTAGAGAGAAAGGGAGAAAACTAGGTAGAGGACTATCAGTCATCAGCAGGTGGGCAGGGAGAGCAGGAATCCATCAATAACCATGACTCTTCTCAGGTAGCCGGGACTCTTTTCCAGGCCCAGTTTGAGATGATTGTGATGATGGTTCTCAGCAACCACTTACTTTTAACTTTTAAATGACAGAACGCTGAAATCAACTCACCTCTCTGTACTTTATTCTGTCGTTAGTATGGGCAGCATAAAGTTGATGACAGGTTCCCTTTAAATAGAGCGCTCATAGGTCACGTGCATCCGTCCACATGACCTGTGATGTCAAGACAAAGGATCCCAACCTCCCCTATGATTGGCTGGTACTCTAGCACATGGAACCCAGCCAGTTACAAAACATGATGCCGACAGTGTAGCCCAAAATGAAGAGGGTCTGCCAGCAATACAATGGGGCTTAGATGTCAGCAGCAGAGCACGCCCGCTGTCAAGATGCCTGTTCTCTAGCAAAGAGACACTGGCAGCGTAGGTCTGGGACAGTGCACCTGCCGTATAACTCAGGTGCACTGTCCAGTTCTGTGGAACTGTTTCCTGAAGTGCCCTTCAATAATAATAACCACAGGAGATAAGATAAAAATGTTTGCACTGTGATCACTATCATACATACCAGCATTGCTGAGAACCTCCAGAGCCTTCCTATACAGAACATTTATTATAATCATTTTATAAGGAGTCTACTTTACAATGGATTGAGCAAGGACAACCCCCTTCCTGAGATAACTCACCCAATAAGATTATCATAGGTCCCTGGGGGCTGCAATCCTGGTTATGATGGTGGCGCATGTGGGCATCACATATTATTACACTGCACCCACTGAGGTGAATTGCTGATCATGTGTTAAATGATCCCAACATGTCCACCAGAGCAGGGGCCTCAGCAATTCTCTGCTCTAGCTAACTAAAAGCAGTCTTGTGTATGGGCGCTCAATAGGCATAATAGGTAAAGCCACATTAGGCCTCATGTACACAAACGTGTGCCGGCCGTGCCCATGCTGCTTACCGCAACTTGCAGTCTGCAAAGCACGGGCGCCGACCATGGGGCTTCCGCATGCGGATCGCGGACCCATTCGCTTCAATGGGGTCCGCGATTCGCATCAGACTGTCCGCAAAAAATATAACAAGTTCCATTGGCGGTGTGGAGGCACGGACAGAAACACAATGGAAGCACTCCGTAGCGCTTCCGTGGGGTTCCGCTCTGTGCCTCCGTTCAAATGAATGGGTCTGCGATCCGTGATGTAGGGTGCACCCGCCATATGCATGAGTCCTTAGGTTCATGTAATATTGTATTAACCCCTTAGTGACCAATATGCCTTTTTACAGTGATCATTTAAAGGCCTTAGTGACCACCAATATGTCTTTTTAAGGCAGTCCGGGCTAAGAATTGGTCTTCTGACAGGCAGACTCCTGCTCTAATGACCAGCACCAAAAGAAGTGCATATCTGGGCCGTTTAACCCCTTTGATGCTGTAGTCAATAACTACCACGGATTCTAAGCCTGGGAGCAAATGAAGGCCCTAGGCCTGCTTCCAGTGTTTTCCATCAGGCTGTGCCTCTATGGCACACCCTGTTGGTGACTGTCAGTATAATGCTCTGTATTGCTTTAGCAATACAATGCATTATTAAAGATAACCTGTTACAGTCCCCTTGTGGAACTAGTACATGGTTAAAAAGTAAAAAAAAAGTTGGGATGTGGTGATGGGGAACAGGTAAATCTACCAGTGGGCCCCTGAGCACGGTGGGCCTCCAGTCCCCCACCCCTGCACAAGTGGCACATGATACAGTTGACTTACTGCCCTAGATACATATATTCAATGTACAGCACCTCTAGCAGCTGATGTTCATCTAAAAAACTGGGCACATTATTTAGAAAACTACCAAGTTTAGGGAATATTCACATTGGCGTTGAAGGCTCCGTTCAGGGTTTTCATCTCACATTCTGCCAAAAAGAGAGGACAAAAAACGTCCTGCATTCAGGACTTTATTTTCCTCCAAAAAACCTGAACGGATAACATTACAGTCAATAGGGTCTGATCGGCAAAGTTCTTGTCAGTTATGTGCCAAATCCAGTTTTGTTATTTTTGTTGTTCTGTTCTTCTAACAAAGCAGAACAATCAAAATTACTAGCGCTAATGGGAGTGTACCCTAATTTTCAAAGATGCAGCAGGTAGCTAAAATTACTTCTAGGTACAGTCATGGCCAAAAGTTTTGAGAATGACACAAATATTATATTTTCACATGATCTGCTGCCCTCTGGTTTTTATGTGTGTTTGTCAGATGTTTTTATCACATACAGAAATATAATTGCAATCATATTATGAGTAACAAAAGCTTATATCGACAGTTAGAATGAGTTAATGCAGCATGCAAGTCAATATTTGCAGTGTTGACCCTTCTTCTTCAGGACCTCTGCAATTCTCCCTGGCATGCTCTCAATCAACTTCTGGACCAAATCCTGACTGATAGCAGTCCATTCTTGCACAATCAATGCTTGCATTTTGTCAGAATTTGTAGTTTTTGTTTGTCCACCCGTCTCTTGATGATTGACCTCAAGTTCTCAATGGATTAAGATCTGGGGAGTTTCACAGGCCATGGACCCAAAAATTCTCTATGTTTTGTTCCTGAGCCATTTAGTTATCACCTTTGCTTTATGGCAAGGTGCTCCATCATGCTGGAAAAGGCATTGTTGATCGCCAAACTGCTCTTGGACGGTTGGGAGAAGTTGCTCTCGGGGGACATTCTGGTACCATTCTTTATTCATGGCTGTGTTTTAGGCAAGACTGTGAGAGAGCCGATTCCCTTGGCTGAGAAGCAACCCCACACATGAATGGTTTCAGGATGCTTTACAGTTGGCATGAGACAAGACTGGTGGTAGCGCTCACCTCGTCTTCTCCAAATAAGCTGTTTTCCAGATGTCCCAAACAATCGAAAAGGGGATTCATCAGAGAAAAATGACTTTACCCCAGTCCTCAGCAGTCCACTCCCTGTACCTTTTGCAGAATATCAGTCTGTCCCTGATGTTTTTTCTGGAGAGAAGTGGCTTCTTTGCTGCCCTCCTTGAGACCAGGCCTTGCTCCAAGAGTCTCCGCCTCACAGTGCGTGCAGATGCACTCACACTGCCTGCTGCCATTCCTGAGCAAGCTCTGCACTGCTGGTAGTCCGATCCCGCAGGCTGAAACACTTTTAAGAGACGGTCCTGGCGCTTGCTGGTCTTTCTTGGGCGCCCTGGAGCCTTTTTGGCAACAATGGAACCTCTCTCCTTGAAGTTCTTGATGATGCGATAGATTGTTGACTGAGGTGCAATCTTTCTAGCTGCGATACTCTTCCCTGTTAGGCCATTTTTGTGCAGTGCAATGATGACTGCACGTGTTTCTTTAGAGATAACCATGGTTAACAGAAGAGAAACAATGATGCCAAGCACCAGCCTCCTTTTTAAAGTGTCCAGTGGTGTCATTCTTACTTAATCATGACAGATTGATCTCCAGCCCCTGTCCTCATCAACACCCACACCTGTGTTAATGGAGCAATCACTGAAACGATGTTAGCTGGTCCTTTTAAGGCAGGGCTGCAATGATGTTGAAATGTGTTTGGGGATAAAGCTCATTTTCTAGGCAAATATTGACTTTGCAAGTAATTGCTGTTAAGCTGATCACTCTTTATAACATTCTGGGGTATATGCAAATTGCCATTATAAAAACTGAAGCAGTAGACTTTGTAAAAATTTATATTTGTATCATTCTTAAAACTTTTGGCCATGACTGTATATTAAAAAAAGGCCAGCCAGTATCCTCTTTCCCCAGGGAACTCCCCTCTTGAAGTCGCTGCAGTGACCCCCATAATCAATCACTTAGCATCTTGCCTCTGTCTGCCCCTGTGTGAGCAGCTAATATTTGCATGTAACCATATGGTGGGTCCCCAGAGTGAATTTTACTGGTGGACCTTAGGCACCCCAGTCTGACACTGGTTACTTGTAGCCCAAACTGGTGCCATTACAAACTACAATTTGTCCAGCAAAAAACGAGCCCTGATACGAATACAATAACAGAAAAATAAAACAGTTGCAGCTCTTGGAAACAACAATGAAAAAAATGGAAAAAATAGCTTTATCATCAAGGCCCAAAACAGGCAGGTCACCAAGGGGCTAATATCCACAATCTTCATTCCATTATTAGACTTGTAATCCACAAGGAAAAATAAAGGTGGTGCTCTATGCCAGCAAAAAGTAGAATATGTTTAAAGCAGGTCCACAGTTTACATATGGCACTCACCAGTAGAATAAAAAAAACAAAAAGCTTTTATTGAAGTCTCAAATACATAAATAAGTGCCTATACACAAGGGTGAAGGATAGGTGGCACCTTGACGTCATCATGCCGATTCATGTGAAGGAACCTGCTAACCCGCACCTGTGTATATATGAACTTTTTTATGGATTTGAAACTTCAATGGGAGTATTTTTTATCTTACTGGTGAGTGCCATACATACACTATTTTCTCTATTAAATTCATTTTCATATTAATATTGTAAGCTATACCAAAGTTCTGAAAACGTAATTACAAAAAAAAGGTAAATTCACTGTTAAACTGTATGTTTATGTAATTCTCTTACCATTTCCTTAAATGCATTTTCAAGAGCTCCAATGACAAGACACTCATGTGGAACTTTTTTCTCTGTAAAAAATCGTGTCTGCGGCGTGCTTGGAGAGCCTGGGGCACCAGCAGCTCCACGTAATGATGCAGCTCTAGTTAGAGTCCTATTATTGGTAGATGTGGTTTCTGGCACTTCTCCTAGACAGGTGGGAGGTAAAATTGCCGAGTTTTTCAAGATGTCTACAATGTCCTGTAGTTGTTCTACGATGTGATGATGAAGGAGCTTAGATGCTACAACAGCAGCTCCAGCTCCTGCATGCCCATCAAACAATGCCCAGTACTGAAATGCGATTCCATCAGCTTCCTAAGGACAAAATAAATAGTCATCAAGAATGAGATTATAAAAGTTTTTTTTACATTAACTACACAAGAAAATCATAGTATATCAGCAAACATAACAGCTATATTCTTTATAAATGACACTTCCTCCACAAAAGTATGCTGGGTGTGGGGACTAGTCTAGAAGTGAAAGTTCCCTAAAAGTACCCCCATGCTGTAGACAGGAAACATTATAAGATTAATTAAGGTACTGTATTAAGTTTCTCACATACAGAGTTAAAGGGGTTGTACAGGCATTATATATTGATGACCTATCCTCAGGATAGATCATCAATATCTGATTGGAGGAGGTCTGACACCTGCCACCCCTGCTGATAAGCTGTTTGAAGAGGAGTCGCACTGCTTCCCCTTTATTTCACTATGCGTTGTCTCCCCTGTAGTGGCAGTGCAGTGTAATTATAAGTACGCGCTCCTTTCATGTGAATGAAGCAAGTACTTGTAATTACACTGTGCTTCCGGCACAACCTGCAGTGTAATCGAGAGGAAACAGTGCTTGCATGGAGCACTGCCTCCTATTCATCAGCTGATCGGCTGGGGTGCCAGGTGTCAGATCCATACCAATCAGATATTGATGACCTATCCTGGGGATAGGTCATCAATATATACTGTCTGCACAACCCCTTACTGAAGATGAGAGTCTTGAAGTAGAACTGTATAAAGCAACCGTACAGTCAAGAGCTCAAAAATAATAAGCAAGTCAGTACCTACAAGTTAGTTACTTAGTTGCTTCTTATTTTCCAAGAATCTTGCTTGGTTCTACAGCTCTATTAGGGTGTGATCTGTGACAACAGTTTAGCTCCAGTGCCTACACAGTCTCTGAGGTAGTATGAGGCACACCTCCTGTCTAGTCACTGGACCACAATTAGAGATGAGCAAACCACTCGAGATGAGCAAACCACTCGAGATGAGCAAACCACTCGAGATGAGCAAACCACTCGAGATGAGCAAACCACTCGAGATTCGATTTGGTTACGTTTCGTCAAATTTTTTAAAAAGTTTGGTTTGGACTGAAACAAAGTTGCTCCAATTGCCTTCTATAATTGCTGGTATATAACACCCTCTAGTCTCCTAGGACTAGGAATTTTTAGGAAAACGTGTTCTCTCTTTTGATGGAGACAGCAGTCTTGCGCAAGATGATGGTCGGCGGAACGCAGCAGTGGCGTGATGGAGGCACCAGAAGCAGATGTAAAGAACATGATGGTCAGCAAGCCGAAGCAGTAGCATGATGGTGGTGCTGGCACAATGGAGGCTGCAGCAGCAGCCTTACAGAGTATGATGGTTTACAGGCCGCAAGAGTGGCATGATGGCGACAGAGGCACGATGGAGGTAGGAAGGCAGCAGGATAGGGCACGGCCAGCAAGGCCAGATCTATTTATCGGCCTTAGCTGATAGGAGTGTGAAAATCCTCCTGAATCTAGGCTTGGCTCATCTTGACAAAACTGATGTTTTGGACACTGACCGAGGACAACTTGGTCCATTTGGGTGTCACTACGTCCCCCACTGAAAACTCTCTGAGGCTGGGCAAGAAAGAGAGAATGCTGTGGGCATTGAGACGGGAGCTGTTGGCTTGCTGACTGGCTTTAGCTTGGCACGGCACATGTAAAAACTGCACCATCGTGTTGAGGAGACTGAAATCACTGCTGCTGCTTGTGGAGCAGGAGGGGAGTGACTATAAGGGGGACGGAGAGGGGCCTCCCTTTCAGACTGCTCAGCTCGCCGTACGTTTTCTGGTAATAACATAATTTGGCCTCCCTTTCAGCGGTAGGAAAACATTCCCCCATTTTGCTTTGATAGTAAACAGTATAGCATCCAGTAATCATTAGTAATTGCTTGATGTCAACGATACGTTTGTCACTGTCTAAGCAAGCGAGCATACAGGTCGTCATTCTGGCCAGCATGCCCGAGGAGCCAGTTCTTTCCGGCTTTCCCCCCCCCCCCCCCCGGGACCATTGTGTGTCCTTCCTGGCCGGGCCATTATCATCCTCTTGCTCCTCCACCTTCGACTCCTCCTCTTCCAGTGGCTGCTCCTCATCCACATACTTCTCCTCCACCATGGCAGATTCCCTTTGCAGGTCCCCAACAGCTATGTGGTGGACAGCAAGAGGCGTTAGCTGTTCTTCTTCCACCATTGCCCCCTGCTGCATGAGCATCAGAGTCTGTTCTAAGATAAATATGCAGGGGATGACATTGCATTTTCCCTGCTGACAAACCTTGGGGCCTCTTTGAAGGGCTTCAGCACCATACAGACGTTTTGGATGAGCTGCCACTGCCTGACCTCAAAGCAGCACACGCTCCCTGATGCTGAGGTGGGCTGGGGCATGACAAAATCATTCACGGCTTTCCATTGCTTGTACAAACTATTGAGCATGTTTAATGTTGAATTCCAGAGACTTGGCACGACGCGGATTAAGCAGTGTAGCAGCAGGCCATTCTGTCGCTACAAGTCCAGGAGAGCTTTCCTCGGCATGTAAAAATGGCTGAAATGCTTGGAGTTAGTCTCCCGAACATAGCCAGCACCTTGCACAAGCCAGTGTACTTATTTAGAAAGCGTTGCATGACTAGGTTAATGCTGTGCATGGGTGCCAATCAGGCCAAGCCCTCCTCCCAACTTCCTTTCAGGGTCATATGAGCACCCTTCTTCCACCTTAGTGCTTTTTTCCTGCCAAAATGTGAAGTAAAATGGCGTTACCCGCTATTTTATTGTATTCATCCGAAATGAACTGAACCTGAACCTGAAAAGGTTCGGGTTCGTTTGTCATCTGAAAATTGTAAAGTTCGGACCAAACCTGGTTCAGTACCAACTGGTTCGCTCATCTTTAATAAGAATGCTCTGCTCTCTGTTTCTAGCTCTACCACCTAAGAATGTCTAGTGTGTTACACAGACAGATTTACCAGGGAGGCGTGCATGGAATCCTAATTTCCAGCACAAATAAGGAGAAAAAGATAATTATGGTGCAATTATAATGGAAAATCGGCCTTATAATGGAGGGGCCTTGAGGATTACTTTAATCAGATTATTAATAAAAACATTTGTCTTGCACAATACTGTACTATAACAGTTTTTTATTATTGGCCTAAAAAGATTTCCTGCTACACTACTAAAAGGAATTTTCTGTGTTTCAGTTGCTCATAAATTTCAAGGTCTCTGCTTGCTGTTAGTGGGAACCCTAGGCAACCTTCTATAAATTAAAGGGCCTGTCATCTATCTTGACATGTATATTTCTCCTTCACTCCTACTGGAAATATATAAATAAACTGACAACTGAAAGTTACAATTTGCCTTGTCAATGTGATGCCTCTGCATACTCAGCACTGATTGCAGTGTCAAAGTGTTGGGACCCACCCCACTGACTATGGGAATGATGACTCCTAGATGTCAATTTATTCAAACAGTTCCACACATTAAGAATAACAGAGATTGTTATTTCATGAGCAATAGATGCATTTACATAAAACATTACATGTCAGGAGAGCCTTATTAAAGGGTATGTACACTGTCACAAAGACATTTTTAGTGCCTCAGTGCATGTAAAATTAAAAAGTATGCAATTCTGCAAAACTACTTGTTAAAAAGCCTATCTTTAGTGTCTACAGCTACAAAGACTTATGCAGCTCCATATTGACAGGCTACAAAAAAAACCCTCTACACAGCTCTATAAATCCATGCTTTCATTATAAAATGGCAACAATGTGAAATGCAAAAAAAAATAAAAAATACAAAAAACATCCAGCTCATTGTGACAGTTACCGTGTTTTCCTTCAGTTGTAGGCCTTCTCCATTTGGTAGAGACGATCTTCTCTTGTTTGAGGAGGTCTTGCTGGGAGTGGATTGTATTCCAGTTTTCTTCTTCACAAACATAACTTCACAGCTTGCCTGATCTTCATTGTGTGTGCTTTTCCCTGCATTTATCACCCTGTAAAGTAGAGAGAAAGAAAAGGGAAATACAAGAAAAGAATTCCATTAAAGAAAAAATTATACATAGAAACACAATCCAGTGTATTTTTTTTTTATGTTTTTATGTTTTTTATTGGGTTTTAAACTTTTTAGAACAAACAACAAATATTCAATAGTTGTCGCACCATTTCGCAACTAGTTGTAGAGCAGCAACGGAAATCACATAGTATACTGTAAGTCCTTCCATTACCAATATTTTGGTAAGCAGTCTATTGCCATGTTTACGTACACTCATATTTTCAACACTACAGTGTGTCTTTAGCAGGTCCCTTTCCGCATCAACAGAAAGGATAAGCGATGTGGGGGAGAAAACATTTGAGATATTCCAGTCCATCACTGTGGCATCTCCCCCTCACCTCTCCTCCCCCTCCATCAAGGTCAAACATGGCTCATGGTATACATTCTTGTAGAAAACAGAGCGACAACTAATAACCAAGAATTTCCAGGACAATAAGAAAAAAAAATAGATGCTTAGGGCCACTTGGGACCCCCCCCCCCTCCATCCTACAGCAGTGAAATAGGTTCTTCACCCAACAACACCTGTTCTTGAAACCATGTGGTCGAGGAGAAGCAGCCATGCATGGCGTTTCGAATGTGTGATGGCAGTACTGCAATAAAGCTTTCCCACACCTGAAAGAATTGTTGTACCTTTTTTTCCTTCTGTTGCGACGCCTCCACCCAATCCATTCTCATAATATAGGAGAATTTTTCCAGGAAAAGCTTGAGGGGAGGTGGCGCAGGATTTAGCCAAACCTGTAAAATGGCCTTGAACCCGGCTGCCGCCACAAAGTGGAGTAGTTTCCTGCTTCCTGGGGTACAAGTATATTTATCTTTGTCTAGATATCCAAAAATAGCCCATAGTGGATCAAGGGGAGTAAAATTGGTCAAATGCTTATTAGTGAATGCAATTATTCTATTCCAGAACTCCTTAATTTTCGAACAGTCCCACAAACAGTGATACAGACCAGCATCTGGAGCTCCACACTTGAAACAATTAGAGGAATCATATATGCCCATGTAAAATCCCCTCCTTGAGGTTAAGTAGGATCTATGACAGATCTGCAAAACCATCTCAATATAACATGCAGAGGGCAGGTATTTATATGATAGATCCAGAGCTCTAAGAATCATGGATGGGGTGGCTTGAGGTATCTCCAGCTTCTATTTAGTAATGGAGGCCTTTGAGCCAGCATAATCAAACGGAACATGTACAGTACAGGCCAAAAGTTTGGACACACTTCTCATTCAAAGAGTTTTCTGTATTTACATGACTATGAAAATTGTAGATTAAATCTGAAGGCATCAAAACTATGCATTAACACATTTGGAATTATATACTTAACAGAAAAGTGTGAAACAACTGTAAATATGTCTTATATTCTAGGTTCTTCAAAGTAGCCACCTTTTGCTTTGATTACTGCTTTGCACACTCTTGGCATTTTCTTGATGAGCTTCAAGAGGTAGTCACCTGAAATGGTTTTCACTTCACAGGTGTGCCCTGTCAGGTTTAATAAGAGGGATTTCTTGCCTTATAAATGGGGTTGGGACCATGAGTTGTGTTGGGCAGAAGTCAGTTGGATACACAGCTGATAGTCCTACTGAATAGACTGTTAGAATTTGTATTGTGGCAAGAAAAAAGCAGCTAAGTAAAGAAAAACAAGTGGCCATCATTACTTTAAGAAATGAAGGTCAGTCAGTCCGAAAAATTGGGAAAACTTTGAAAGTGTTCCCAAGTGCAGTCGCAAAAACCATCAAGTGCTACAAAGAAACTGGCTCACATGAGAACCCCCCAAGGAAAGGAAGACCAAGAGTCTCCTCTGTTGCAGAGGATAAGTTCATCCGAGTCACCAGCCTCAGAAATCGCAGGTTAACGGCAGCTCAGATTAGAGACCAGGTCCATGCCACACAGAGTTCTAGCAGCAGACACATCTCTACAACAACTATTAAGAGGAGACTGTGTGCAGCAGGCCTTCATGGTAAAATAGCTGCTAGGAAACCACTGCTAAGGACAGGCAACAAGCAGAAGAGACTTGTTTGGGCTAAAGAACACAAGGAATGGACATTAGACCAGTGGAAATCTGTGCTTTGGTCTGATGAGTCCAAATTTGAGATCTTTGGTTCCAACCACCGTGTCTTTGTGCGACGCAGAAAAGGTGAACGGATGGACTCTACATGCCAGGTTCCCACCGTGAAGCATGGAGGAGGAGGTGTGATGGTGTGAGGGTGCTTTGCTGGTGACACTGTTGGGGATTTATTCAAAATTGAAGGCATACTAAACCAGCATGGCTACCACAGCATCTTGCAGCGGCATGCTATTCCATCCGGTTTGCGTTTAGTTGGACCATTATTTATTTATCAACAGGAAAATGACCCCAAACACACCTCCAGGGTGTGTAAGGGCTATTTGACCAAGAAGGAGAGTGATGGGGTGCTACTCCAGATGACCTGGCCTCCACAGTCTCCAGACCTGAACCCAATCGAGATGGTTTGGGGTGAGCTGGACCGCAGAGTGAAGGCAAAAGGGCCAACAAGTGCTAAGCATCTCTGGGAACTCCTTCAAGACTGTTGGAATACCATTTCAGGTGACTACCTCTTGAAGCTCATCGAGAGAATGCCAAGAGTGTACAAAGCAGTAATCAAAGCAAAAGGTGGCTACTTTGAAGAAACTAGAATATAAGACATATTTATTACAGTTGTTTCACACTTTTCTGTTAAAGGGATTCTGTCACCACCATTTTGCATATTAAGTTATTTATACCACTGGATTTCTCTTATCATAAGGATCCCCAAATGGTTATTGTTATAGGGCCCAGATGAAGATTTGTGGTGTAAAAATCCTTTTTTATCTACTGTCAATCACTTACATTAAGGGGCCCAAGGGGAGGTGACCATGTTTGCTGGAGCCCGGGCTCGGCGATTCCGTTGGAGCCCCGGACCGCCCACCTAATTAATATTCACTTCACTCAGTGAAGCTCCGACGCGGCAATTGATGTACTGCGCCTGCGCAGCCCCGGACCGCACAGCTAATTAATATTCACTTCACTGAGTCAGTGAAGCTCCGACGGCGGCTGTAATCCCGCGCAGGCGCAGTGCCGCGTCGGAGCTTCACTGACTCAGTGAAGTGAATATTAATTAGGTGTGCGGTCCTGGGCTGCGCAGGCGCAGTACATAAATTGCCGCGTCGGAGCTTCACTGAGTGAAGTGAATATTAATTAGGTGGGCGGTCCGGGGCTCCAACGGAATCGCCGAGCCCGGGCTCCAGCAAACATGGTCACCTCCCCTTGGGCCCCTTAATGTAAGTGATTGACAGTAGATAAAAAAGGATTTTTACACCACAAATCTTCATCTGGGCCCTATAACAATAACCATTTGGGGATCCTTATGATGCGATAAATCCAGTGGTATAAATAACTTAATATGCAAAATGGTGGTGACAGAATCCCTTTAAGTACATTATTCCACATGTGTTAATTCATAGTTTTGATGCCTTCAGTGTAAATCTACAATTTTCATAGTCATGAAAATACAGAAAACTCTTTGAATGAGAAGGTATGTCCAAACTTTTGGTCTGTACTGTAGGAATTTGTAATTAGTGGTTATTTGTTTAGGAGCTTCATTGGAGCTCCAGAACCATTTTCCATAAAATGGGTTCCATTCCGTATCTCGTAAAAATGGGAGTGTTTTCGTAATGTAGCTCTTTGCCTGTAGGTAGTGAAAAAACGGGAAAACCACAGTTGGAAATTCCGTCTGCAGCTCTTCTATCGATTTGACTGATTTAGTGTGCGTATTAATAAGTTTGTCTATGTTAGTTATACTTTGTCAGTGTCAGCGTTTAGCCAGTGTATTTAAGAAGTTTTTCACCCTTGTGGAGTTTTTCTGCAGACCCCCCTGTGTGGCCAGACCCGTGGTGGAAATCATAGGCTAGATTCATCCAGTGTTTTTGGATGAGGATTTGAAGCAGATCTTTGTGCAGGATTTTTGGCCAAAGCCAAATGTATATTTAAAAGGAATTGGAAATATAAAGGAAGGATTTACTGAAAATACTGCAAGGGGTTACAGTTACCTTCCTTTTTTTGCAGTTTCGTCCCCTCGCCTACTCTGTACAATTTAAAGGGGTTGTCCGGGTTCAGAGAAGAACCCGGACATACCTGCAATTTCACCCAGGCAGCCCGCCTGAAGAGGGCATCGGAGCATCCCTATGCTCCGATGCCCTCCTTTGCCCTGCGCTAATTAGCGCAGGGCAAAGGAATTTCGCCGGGTTCCGGTGACGTACCGGTCCCTGCCGGGCAGAGGCTTCCGCCCGGCAGTGAGTCGGTGACGTCATCGGCGCTGATGGACAGGCTTTCAGCGCTGCCCTAGCCAGTAAAACGGCTAGGGCAGCGCTAAAGCCGGCCCATTAAGGCCGGTGACGTCACCGAACTCACTGCCGGGCGGAAGTACCCGCCCGCAGCGAGTATTTACAAAAACAAGAGACCTTGCCCTGCGCGATCTAGCGCAGGGCAAGGGGGGGGCATCGGAGCATGAGATGCTCCGATGTCCTCTTCAGGCAGGCTGCCTGGGTGAAATTGCAGGTATGTCCGGGTTCTTCTCTGAACCCGGACAACCCCTTTAACAACCAAAAAACTTTACATGGCACTGATGGCCATCACCTACTGGGATGAGAAGCATGTTAGCAATACACACTAGCAGACCTTCTGTTCCAGAGCATGGGGAACTAGTGTGGTCACTTCTGGTGGTGGGTCCTGTGGCTAAGAAACCACCAGAAAAAAATGGATATGCTGCCTTGTTAGCTCAGTGCTTGAGGAGGAAAGAACTAGTAAACCATGTCAAAAAATGGTCCATACATGGACAACAATGTCCTTGCAATATTTTATGCAAAGCACACAAACAGGAGCCTAAACAGAAGATAACAGAAAGTGGACAATATCATACTGCATTGTGAAGAAGCATTCATACAGAAAAGGGAAATGAGAAAACATTCTGTTCCGCCAGAAGGCAGCCTCAGCAGGTGGGAAAAGGTTGGCAAACATCTTTCAAATGAGTCACACTTTTGGCTTCACATAGACCATGCTTCTAGAAAGGATTAGTCAGCAGAGTCTGAAAATGGTATCAAGGAGAATTTAGTCAACCACATAAAAAAGCTGCTGAGAAATCAGCAAACACGTATCAGTTTCTTGAAGAAACATTGGAAAATGTTGTAGGTGACAGATTTTATTTTCCCATTCTGGCCTGCAAAGTTGTTTGGTGACTTCTACAAGACAATATGACTGAATGTCACCCATATTCATTCTGAGTAAACCACACATGGGCAGATGAGCAGATGTCTAGACACAGAAACAGCTGACTTTCTGTGTCAAGACCCAGTTTGCCAGCACTTTCACATACAGCACAGGTTTTGTGCCAACACACAAATGAAGTCTTACAAGCCAGAGTTGGACCTGTCAGGACCTGGGAAAACGGTTAAGGCCTTATTCACACGTCAGTGTTTTGGTCAGTGATTTCCTTCAGTGATTGTGAGCCAAAACCAGGATTGGAGCCTCCACAGACATAAAGTATAAGGCAAAGATCTGCACCTGTTCTGTGTTTAGAGCCGCACCTGGTTTTGGCTCATAATCAATGATGGAAATCACTGACCAAATTACTGATTGTGAATAAAGCCTAATAGTGGGAGATTGGGAAACTAATAGAAGGGGTTTTCTGGGATTTAACTCTTGATTACCTATCCTCAGTATAGGTCATCAGTATCTGATTGGTGGGGCTCCGATACCCGGGACCCCCGCCGATCAGCTCTTTGAGGAGGCACCGGGGCTCCCATGAGCGCCGCAGCCTTCTCTTAGCTTTTCCTAGGCCACTGACGTCACGTTCATTGGTCATGTGGCCTAGAAGCAGCTCAGCCCCATTCTAATTGTTCCCAATTAGCCATTTTCTCTCCCCGGTGTCATGTGACTCGTTAGTGTTACAAGGTCTCAGGTGTGAATGGGGAGCAGGTGTGTTAAATTTGGTGTTATCTCTCTCACATTCTCTCATACTGGTCACTGGAAGTTCAACATGGCATCTCATGACAAAGAACTCACTGAGGATCCGAAAAAAAGAATTCTTGCTCTACTTAAAGATGGCCTATGCCATAAGAAGATTGCCAACACCCTGAAACTGAGGTGCAGCACGGTGGCCAAGCCCACACAGCGGTTTAACAAGACAGGATCCACTGAGAAGAGGCCTCGCCATGGTTGACCAAAGAAGTTGAGTGCACGTGCACTCATATCCAGAGATATAGCTTTTCAAAGTAGACATATGAGTCCTCCCAGCTTTGCTGCAGAGGTTAAAGGAGTGGGGGTCAGCCTGTCAGTGCTCAGACCATACACCGCGCACTGCAATACATTGGTCTGCATGTCTGTCGCACCAGAAGGAAGCCTATTCTAAAGATGATGCACAAGAAAGCCTGCAAACAGTTTGCTGAAGACAAGCAGACTAAGGACATGTATAACTGGAAGCATATCCTGTGGTCTGATGAGACCAAGATAAACTTATTTGGTTCACATGGTGTCAAGCGTGTGTGGCGGCAAACAGGTGAGGAGTACAAAGAAAAGTGTGCCCTGCAGTCAAGCATGGTGGTGGGAGTGTCATGGTTTGGTGCTGCATGAGTGCTGCCTGCTGTGAGGAGCTACAGATCATTGAGGAAACCATGAATGACAACATGTACTGTGACTAGGGTTGCACCGGGAATCAAATTATCAATATCCAATCGATACTTTTGTACCCAAATCAATACGATACCGGGATCTGCCTGTTACCGATTCTAGGCTGCGAGAATCAGAGAACATGGTCGCACTGCTCTCAGCGCATTCCATGTTCTCCTCAGCAGCACGATGGAGGATTCTTTCCCTCCCTCCCCACTGTGCCGCTGCTGCCAATCAGAAGTGAGAGGGGAGTAGGAGGGGAGAGACTGTGGCTACTGCGCCACCAATGAAGATAATTAACCCATTAATACAAGTACAGAAGGCAGGTGCCGGCGGCAGAATCACATAGCCGGCACCAGACCTCTATGACAGTTAACCCCTTAGGTGCGGCAACCTGTACTCCTGTACTTGTATTAAATGTTAGTGCTATTCATTGGTGGCACAGTGCGCCCCCCCCTCACCCCCAGTATAATAAACATTAGTGGTGCAGTGAGCCCCCCCCCATCCTCCCAGTATAATAAAAATTGGTGGCGCAATGCGCCCACCCAACTCCCCAAGATTAATAAACATTGGTGGCAGTGGCCACAGGGTCCCCTCCTCCCCTTCTTATTGGTGGCAGTGGTAGGTACCGATCAGAGCCCCAGCAGTGTAATTGCAGGGCTCCGATTGGTTACCATGGCAGCAAGGATGCTACTGAAGCCCTGACTGCCATGGTAAGCTTCCTGCTGCTGTGTGCACAAAGAACATGGCAGCAGAGAGAGTGTAAAGTCCTATTTACCCTAATAGAGCTCTATTAGGGTGAAGAGGACAAGGTGCACTGCGGCAGTAGATGCAATTGATAATATATGGCTAAACCCTCACGCTGATGTTAAAATGAGACTTTCGCCAATATATTCTTATATCAAGAACATACTGGAACCTGAGCACCGTGTCAAGGTATCTCAGAGTGGCACGGGACCTAACACTAATCTACCTTGCCATATGGGCAATTGCGGAAGGAACATACAGGCCGACACACAGCAACCTACTCCTAGTTACCTCCAGTGTGAGATCACATATACAATGGGAGGAGGGAGGAGGCTGTGAGCCCCACCTACCAATGACTCATGTGACTCAGGCTGCACAGGTGCACCAGAATGTTACCATAAGATGTAAGTCATGGTACATTCAAACCTGGAGTTGCGTTAGTGTTAGGTCCCATGCCACTCTGAGATACCTTGACGCGGTGCTCGGGCTCCGGTATGTTCTTGATATAAGAATATATTGGCGAAAGTCTCATTTTAACATCAGTGTGAGGGTTTAGCCGTATATTATCAACTGCACCTACCGCCGCAGTGCACCTTTATCAGTGATTGTTTGATTATATAGTTTGTCACATCCGCACAATTTGTTACCTTGTATAGGATGTCTTTGTGGTACATGTGGTCCGCTGCAAGCATCCTCCATTGCATGCATTTTTGCTGGGGATTGCTGTTAGCAACACATCACATGTGCAGGATTTGCTCCCCCGGTTTGATATGAGCTACAGCATATGGGGTTTGAGCACTTCTCTGCCATTTTAGACCACGTTTTTTTCAGTGATTGTACTTAAATAGGACAAGGGTTCTAGCCCCTAAGGGGGCTAGTAGTAAATAAAACTTAAAAAAAAAAGTTAAAAAAAACAAAACACCAAAATTAAGTTTAAATCCCCTTTTCTCAATTTACATATAAAATATATAAACAATAAAATAAACATATTAGGTATCGCCACGTCCGAAATGTCCAAACTATTTTAAAATATTAAAAAACATCTCCTATGTGGTGAAAGCCGTAACAGAAAGAAAATAAATTAAAAAAACGCGCAATTCGCCATTTTATAGTCAGCTTGTCCCCCCCAAAAATAGGATAGGACTGTTCTATTATGAGCCGGACGATGCATAAAATGCAGATTGCATGCGGCTTTTTTTGGTGGTATCGAATGTTGTCGAGTATCGCAATAATTTTTTATGGTATCGACGCCGAATCAAAATTTTGGTATTGTGACAACCCTAACTGTGACATACTGAACCAGAACATGAACCCTTTGGAAACTGGACTGCTAGGCAGTATTCCAACATGATGGCGACCCCAAACAAGCTTCCAAGACGACCACTTCTTTGCTAAAGAAACTGAGGGTAAAGGTGCTGGACTGGCTAAGCATGCCTCCAGACCTAAACCCTATTGAGCATCTGTGGGCATCCTCAAACGGAAGGTGGAGGAGTGCAAGGTATCTAACATCCACCAGTTCCATGATGTCGTCATGGAGGAGTGGAAGAGGATTTCAGTGACAACCGGTGAAGCTCTAGTGAACCCCATGTCCAAGAGAGTTAAGGCAGTGCTGGAAAATAATGGTGGCCACACAAAATATTGACACTTTGGCCATTTTCATTTAGGGTGTACTCACTTTTGTTGCCAGCAGTTTAGACAATAATGGCTGTGTGTTCAGTTATTTTGAGGGCACATCAAATTTACACTGTTATACAAGCTGTACACTGACTACTTTACATTGTATCAAAGACTCATATTTTCAGTCCCATGAAAAGATATAATATTTAAAAAAATGCAAGGGGTGTACTCACTTTTGTGAGATACAGTATAAGAGCAGTACTCAATATGAAATAAGTGATGCAACCTAACTTTAATTAGCACAAGCAGAACATGCATCTACAAACCTCTGCCCTTGCTCCACTGATCAGAACAGGTAACCTGTGGCATATTTGCCCACAAATACTGCAGCTAGGTCTGTACAAACATAGGTGGCATCCCAGCTGGTCCCATAAATGCTTGATTAATAATAAATGTAGCGACAGGGAGGCCAAGGAATGAGATGGGAAACCCTTGTACGTGGACAAGCATTATCCTGCTGAGAATTGCTAGTTGGAAGCCCTGCCATGAGAGGCAACACATGTGGCCACTGCAAATAAAGGTAACAGAGGCTGGCTGTTAAAGGCAGGACACGTAATGGGCGCCATAACACCAAATTTCCTTCTGCTTAGCCCCTAAAAGTAGTCAGGACAGACAGGACTGTGGAGTTGGTAAGCCAAAGCCCCGACTCCGACTCCTCAATTTCCCCCCGACTCCGACTCCCAATCCGACTCCCTCATACATGGCGCATGTTTAAGTGATAACTTTAAACAAACTTTGCATAAATCAATAATACAGATAAGTCATGACAAAAAGAGTCTGTAATATATGTTTTACTAGATATCTTTACTCTGCACTTTCAGTATCAGGCTTCTCTGGGTACAGCTCACTAAGGGCCTGACATATGAAAACTGTCTAGGTCTAAGACTTTCTTTGTTGCCCATAGCAACCAATCAGAGCTCCCCTTTCATTTCTCCAGAGCACTATATGAAATGAAAGGCGAGCTCTAATTGGTTTCTATGGGCAACAAAAAAAACTTTGACACCTAGACAGTTTTCATACATAAGGCCCTAGGTGTTTTTGCATCACAGCATATGGAAGCCATCAGCAGCAGCTAACCTCTCCAAACATGAGCTCAGAGGAAAAGCAAACTAAAACATAAAGCAGACAGAGAGAACATGCACTGGACAATTGATTTATGCACAGTTTATTAAAAGTTTAGATATACTAAGGCTACTTTCACACTAGCGTTGTTTTATTCCAGTATAGAGCTCCGTCATAGGGGCTCAATACCGGAATAAAACGCTTCAGTTTTGTCCCCATTCATTGTCAATGGGAACAAAACTGAACTGAAGAGCATGGAATGCTCCTGAAAGCATTCCGTTCCGTCTTCAGACCGGAGAGCAAACCGCAACATGCTGCGGTTTGCTCTCTGTACTGGGTATCCGCACCAAGACGGATCCGGAATGACCCCCAATGCAAGTCAATGGGGACGGATCTGTTTGGTGTGACACACTAGTAAACGGATCCGTCCTCCATTGACTTTCAATGGAGTTAATTCCGGATCCGTTTAAAAGATGTTAAATATAATACAACCGCATCCGTTCATTACGGATCCACAAGGTTGTATTATCACTACGGATGGGTGAAGGGGCCCGCCGGATCCGTAGTAAAGGCAAGTGTGAAAGTAGCCTAAGAAGTACTTGCCTTAAAGGGGTTTTCTCAGCACATTGATTCACTGGCCGACAGGCAGTTAGCACTCACTCTGTCTCCTCAGGCCGTGGGGGGGGGGGGGGTGTCTCCAGCAGATATTAGCATATATAAACTTACTCAGGAGATTGTGATCTCTAAAACAATTACAGGTAAAGCCATCCTTCTCAGTCCTCAACACATTTTGCTTACTGAGGTCACTCCTGCTCTCAGCCAGTCAGATAACAATCTTTCTGGTCTGCAGAAACCTGTATACAGTGAGAGACCTGCTGAACTGTCTATAGTTCATGACTAAAGTAAAATCTACTGACCACTGTATTTAGAAAATGTCTACTTTTAACTGTCCCTATATGCTGAAAGCTAATCTTTGTAACTAGTGAGAAAACCCCTTTAAAGGGGTTGTCTCATCTTGCCTAATGGGGGCATATCGCTAGGATATGCCCCCATTGTCTTATAGGTGCGGGTCCCACCGTTGGGACCCGCACCTATATCGAGAACGGGGCCCCGCAAGGTGGTGGCTGGAGGACTCCGGTCCGGCCACCACCAAGCCGGCTCCCCATAGAAATGAATGGGAGCGCACCGCGCTTGCGCGGCCACCGCTCCTATTCATTTCTATGGAGCCGACGGAAATAGCCGAGCCAGCGCTCGGCTATCTTCGCCGGCCACATTGAAAATGAATGGAGGCGGCTGCGCATGCGCAGTGCGCCCCCGTTCGCTTTCGGGGCCCCGTTCTCGATATAGGTGCGGGTCCCAGCGGTGGGACCCGCACCTATAAGACAATGGGGGCATATCCTAGCGATATGCCCCCATTAGGCAAGATGAGACAACCCCTTTAATCCCGTTTTCTCTAGCAGATCTGAGATGAGTACAGCCATTCCTTCCCAGTACTTTTTTCCTCTGATCTGTAGCAGAGGAGTATCACTTCTGAGCATCTGCATGAAGGGAAGCGCACAGTCATCTCAACTGAAAGCCTAGATCCTTAGTTCAGGAATAGAACAGATAGGACATTTCATCATGTTCCCAAATTCTTATGAAAATATATTCAGCACATTGAACTAAATGTACCAATTTATTATATATTTTAGGAGTCTGAGTCGGTCCATTTTATACCGACTCCAACTCCACCAAAATGGTCACCGACTCCACGACTCTGACTCCACAGCCCTGAGGACAGAGACAGGGGTGTGTAATTCATGTGCCACCTGTGTTTGGATGGTGTACAACAAAACTGTGGGAGCCTCATGTGCTCCTAAGCGGACCAAACAATCCTCCGGTTTACTGGTGGTCTGTCTTGGCTGTCTAGACATATGTATGTTTCCTTACGTAACCACTGCTAGATAGCAAGCAATTCGTCAAAACAACTATCCTGATTTTCTCAGTCGAATGATGTGTCTCCTCTCTGTCAACTGGGCAAAATGTCTTCGAGTGAATCACAGAGGCATGTCTAGCAGTCAACGATCTCTCACCAAGAGGTACACTGAAGTAGCCATCATATTCTTGGCATAGTGCTTGGTCATGTAAGGCTTGCATGCAGCTGTTCAGCCATGAAAGCCCATCTATGAAGCTCCCGATGCACAGTTTTTGCGCTGATGTTAATGCCAAAGGATGTCATTTATGAACAGATATATGACAATTTTTTGGCGTATATCTGTCACATATTCGGTTGCAAAGGGGATTTGTGCCCAAATCTGAGACTTCTTCCCCATCAAGGCAACGTATGCCAGTTCTGAAAAAAGAGGGAGTGGTATGGGCAAGGAAAGGGGTGGGCCCGCAGGCCCGTCCCATTTATCATTTTCTACTCCAGTTTTAGGCATAGAAAATTATCTAAATCTACGCCAGCAAGGGAGCTGGCATAGATTTAGGTCAGCAGTTGATGCACCTAAGCTATGTGAAGGCCAGCGCAGGGTTATTTTTACCGGCGCCTGAAAAATGCTGGTCTTAATAAATGACCCCATACGTGCCTCAGCACTCGGTGGTCCCGCTCAGTAACTTTACGTGGTCACTTTGTCTATGAGTTGCTGTCATTCCTAAACACTTCCAATTTGCAATAATGTCACTCACAGTTGATCATGGAATATCCAATATTTCAGGAACTGACTTGTTACAATGGTGGTATCCTATTACAATACCACTCTAAAATTTAGTGCGCTCTTTAGAATGACCCATTGTTTCACAAATGTTTGTAAAGGCAGACTGCAAGGCTAGGTGCTGGATTGTATATACAGAAATGTCCGGTTGCTGAAAAACTCCTACAGTTATGTCTCAGGCAGATAAGTAAATAATTACAGGTGTGATTTGATTAGACGCTGGGTCTTGCCACACGAAACATAAAAGTGCTTCCCTATAAAAAGGCTCTCAGAGGCTACTTTTGGGTAGGGTACCTCTTGGTGAGAGTTCACCGACTGCTAAAAAAGGTTTCTACAATGCACTCAAAGCCATTTGTTCCCACTTGGCAGACTTTTAGAGGGACACATCATGAGACTAAGAGAAGCCGGATGGTCATTTCTATAAATTGCCCGCCACCTATGCCGTTTGGACTTAGGCTACTTTCACACCAGCGTTTTTGTTGGATCCGTCATGGATCAGCAAAAACGCTTCCGTCATGATAATACAACCGTCTGCATCTGTTATGAACGGATCCAGTTGTATTATCTTTAACATAGCGAAAACGGATCTGTCATGAAATCCACTGAAAGTCAATGGGGGACAGATTCATTTTGTATTGTGTCAGAGAAAACTGATCCCTCCCCATTGACTTACTTTGTGAACCATGATGGATCCGTCTTGCTCCGCACCACATCGCAGACAGAAAAACGCTGCTTGCAGCGTTATTCTGTGATGGGGACACAATCAAACCGAACGGAATACATTCTGGTGCACTCCATTCCCTTCAGTTCAGTTTTGTCCCCATTGTCAATGAATGGAGACAAAACGGAAGTGCAGAACATGCATGCCTCAATGCCGTAGCTCATATTGTATCTAGGCTAGAGGTGGCTCAACAGGGTACTACAGCCTCCATTCATTTGTACAGTTTTCCAAAATAAACTTGTTCTTTCACTCTAATATTGTAATTACTTACATATATTACCATTACATTCACACAAAGAAAATTTCATTACATTCCAAAAGCTCCTTCTTCACGTCAATGTGTGTACATACACATACACCATATGGTTAATCACATGCAAAACATAGCTGTATACTACTGCTACATATATGCAATTAGCAGACCATCTGCTACATACATACATACAATAAGTATGTTTCCCGTGTAGATAATCCAATACCACTCAAGATATTTGACAGGCCACTACAATATGGTATTGTTATAGGATTAACTCACCTGAATGCAGCTTACTGTTAAGATACAAGCAACAGAGACAAGCCCTTTAGGTAAGCCAGAAAAATGCAGGTCAGAAAGACAAAAAAGTGCAGACGGTCAAGTCAATAAAAAATATTTGTAGAAATAATCAGTCTGCACCCTGGAAGAAGGTGGTGGTGCTCGTATCCTGGGTTGCAAGCCTATACATCCAAGTAGAAGTGGATCAGCACTCGCCCTTTGATGCTAATAAATCTTCACTTTATTGCCATAAACAGAATATAGGCAAATATGACGCGCTTTGGCTAAACAGCCTTTTCATAGAAGCATTAAAAAAATTAAAATGCATTAAAACAATATAAAAAAGTAATTATATAGAGCTGAACACCACTATATCCATTCTTTCTATCCGTTCTTTGTAGTAATCCTGCCTACTTTCCAGATAAACCTCACCTCATATATACTATTTTAGAGGTTATATACCTGACACTGATGATATAATTGCTTAGGCTTAACTCTTCAATAACAGCACATCACACTCTCTCTGTCTAGTCACATCACAGAATGGGGATAAACAGTGGTAATAATATGTAACAAGAAAAAATACTGAAGTAAACTCCGTACATCCTTGACTGTACATTAATAAGCGGCAAACACCCTGTCTGCAGATGTATATTTGATTTGACTATTTTCCCTTGTCATGTTCCAAGTCTCCTTAAGGACCGGACCATTTTCGTTTTTGCATTTTTGTTTTTTCCTCCCTGCATTCCAAGAGCCATAACTTTTTTAATTTTCAGTTCAATTAGCCATAAGCTTTGTGTGGGACGAGTTGTATTTTTTAATAGCACCATTTAATTTTCCATGTCTTGTATGAAAAACTGGAAAAAAATTCTTTAGCAGGTGAAATTGAAAAAAAACAGATTTCTGCCAAGGTTTTTTGGGTTTTGATATTCACTGTGTGCTAAAAATGACATGGCATCCTTATTCTGCAGTTCAATGAGATTACGGCGATAACAAGTTTGTATAGTTTTGATTTTGCTTTACTACCTTATAAAAAAAAAATTGTGGTGTGTAGTGGCGTGTGTTTGGCGCTATTTTTGCCTATCCCACCGGTATGTATTTAACATATTATTGCTTGGTGGCACTGATTGGTGGACTCTAACTATATATACTTACCCACTGTGAAGGAGAGCTGTACCCCCAGAGGAAGGCGTGGTGCCGAAATGTGCGTTGGGGTGTGCGGCTTTCCTGGACACAGCATTCCTATTTTGGGTATATGTATTGTTGATATATTATGCTATACCCCATGGTCTGGATACTTATATACTCATTATAATTTTTTGTGTGAAGGCTTTCTAGTTGACATTATTGTATTGGGAATTTTTCTTATACTTTGTTATTTAGCCTCCAGATTAGTTATTCTATATATACATACAGTGGGGGAAAAAAAAGTATTTAGTCAGACACCAATTGTGCAAGTTCTCCCACTTAAAAAGATGACAGAGGCCTGTAAATGACATCATAGGTAGACCTCAACTATGGGAGACAAAATGAGAAAACAAATCCAGAAAATCACATGTCCTTTGTTGGCAATGACAGAGGTCAAACGTTTTCTGTAAGTCTTCACAAGGTTGGCACACACTGTTGCTGGTATGTTGGTCCATTCCTCCATGCAGATCTCCTCTAGAGAAGTGATGTTTTGGGGCTGTCACTGGGCAACACGGACTTTCAACTCCCTCCAAAGGTTTTCTATGGGGTTGAGACGTCATTTCAGTGCGCCGGCCCCAGCAGCACACCGCTGCCGGCGTGTGCTCGCAAGCGCGCACACCAGCAGTGCGGGAGGACGGGAGCGCGGGCGATCGTCCTGCGCTCTTCAGGTTGAGCCGTGCAGCCCCTACAAGAACAGACCAAGCGGGAGTTAACCCCTGTATAACGAGCAACCAAGCGGGAATTAACCCCTGGACGATGAGCAACCCCCCTAGGAACGAGCAGACCCTGGAGCTGGCTGAGTATTAACCCCCTGAACCACCAATGATATTTTACCCCTTGATTTGCCCTGCTGTTTAACCCCTTGATTTGCCCTGCTGTTTAACCCCTTGAGTGCCCTGTTATTGTACCCCTGTTGCCCTGCATATAACCCCTGTAGTACCCTACCATAGCCCTGCAAACCCCTGAATATTCCCTTGATTTAACCCCTGCCTTGCTGTATACCCCAGTATACCCCTGCTGTCCTGCTGTAACCCCTGAACCCCTGCAATATCCCTGTTGTCACCCCTGCCACATTTCCCTGTACCCCTGCTGATATTAACCCCTTGCCCATATCCACTACCTATACCCTACAATTGACCCCTTATCACCCCAGTGTTCCCTACATATAACCCTTTCCTTGCCATATCTACCTTAAACATTACCCCTGCTGCCAAATTATTGTAATTAACCCTTTGTTTCCCAGGGACAGTAATTTAGATAGGTTGGGGAGGGCTGCTATCTGTGTGAGTGTATGTATGTGTAGTTAGTTGTGTGGGTGGAGTTATACGGGATTGTGCAGTGTAGTTAGGTTTTGTAGTATTATAAAATTAAGTAAAGTATTGTGTAATAAATATTTTATTGATCCAATATCGTGTACAGTGTCATTGTAGCCGTAGCTTAACATAGTACTTGCACGTAGCGCTAGGTCGTGTAGGCAATAGGTAGTTCTTTATAGGTATAAATAGGTGGAACTAGCGAAAGCGGGTTTACGCCTATTTATGAATATTAATTATTGGTATAACCCAAAATATCAATAATTAATATTCCCTACAACAGATATTGTCATTGGTATTATTGCCCAGTATATGTATAGGGGTGCTGTTTGTTCAGGTGAGCCACACTATCATTGTGGACTCTTTATCTCCATTTACCTCTTTTTAATATTGTACTATTGTAAATTTATTTTTCAATAAAAGTGACTTTTGTGAGCTACATGGACTCCTTTTTCTTTGTAGTTTTTTTTTTTACCAAGCACAGTGCAGTACATTGTACAGCGGCTGTGCTTGGTGTCACTCTTGGCCCAATTCACGTAAATGGGGCTGAGCTGCTCCTAGGCCACATGACTGATGAATGTGTCGTCACTGGCCTAGGGAAAGCTGAGAGAAGGCCGCGGCGTTACTGCAAGCGCCAGTGCCTTCTCAAACAGCTGATCGGTAGGAGGTGTCAGACCCCCACTGATCAGACACCGATGACCTATCCTGAGGATAAGTCATCAGTATTAATATCTTGAAAAAGTATTTAGGGGTTCATATCCCCTCAGACCATAATAAACTGCACTACCTTAATTATCAGCCCCTTTTGGACAGCCTTTGGTCTTTTAATAAGCTTCAGAGAATTCTTCGCAGATATATATGGGGCACGTCCAGACCTAGGATAGGACTCTGAACTCTGATTCAGCCTAAAACGGAGGGAGGGGCGGGACTTCCAGATTTAAAGTTATATCATTTATCTCCTGAATTATCTGTATGAAACTCACATCAAACAATAGGTAACACTGGAACAAGAATTTGTGGAAACACCCCTTTGGACTCTCCCTTGAATACAACCACCTGAGGGACCTTACTCCTACTGTATGTGCACCTTACGCAAGATCTTCTCTCTTTCTCTTTTACTTTTACTTCGTCTGTTATCTTTGTAGTTCTATTTGAGGTTTCTTATCCTAGCCTCTCCCAGTTATACAATCCATACAGAATTATTTTACATCGCCCAAAACACCAGCGGTCTAGTACTGTTCAGAAATGTGAGAATGCTGTTCCTACATACAGACTGCAATGCATATATTTGTGGGGTAAACTACTAGGCTTTTACTATTTGTTCACTGGGAGGCGCTAGATTTATGTTGGTATAGATGTTCTATTTGTCATTTTTTTTTTAATTTATTCGGTCCTGCAAGACCTGCTGTCTTTTTTGTCTATGTATTTCATATGAAAACTTTTAATAAATATTAATTTATTAATTGAACATCTTACACTAGAATATGGTGCAAATTAAAGCTGAAATCAGGCCATAGGCAGTGTACATTTGCTTTCTTGGTGCATATATTGAGGTCTGAACCTCTTAAATTTGATGCATCTTACTCTAGTGCAATTTAATTAAGACTGCCATATGAAATGCTAGTTTTCAAAAAATCTCTTAAAGGGAACCGGTCAGAAAATTCATTCTGCTTGAACCATGGGCAGCATAAATCCCAACAGCCTCCCTAGCTACAAATACTATGGTATTTCAGAGACAAAATAGTTTACAAATGAGCCGAGAACAGGGAGACGAGGCACATGGGCAGCACACCGACTGTCTCAGCTTGCTTAACTGGTCTCTAGCTGTTTCCATATAGGAAAGTTAGATTCAAGCAGGGAGAATTTGGAAGTAAGCCACCAGATGACAATGTCTTCTCAGTGCTGGGTTCCTTTCAAAATGATGGTTTCTCTGAAAGGCCACAGCATTTCAGAGTTTAAAAAAAACAAAAACAAACAGCTGTTTACTCCAGGACTACTGATGGGATTTTATGCTGCCCAGTGTTCGGGCACCATGAATCTCCTGACAGTTTCCCTTTAAATCTAAGAAAGCAAATAAAGGAAACTGAACTGCTAGATGTTCAAAAAGAGCAACATAAACACTTGTCAGAGCACTTCATAGGATCAAAAATATGAGAATCATCTCAACAGCTTACAGAAGCTTGTCCCCCTGGCAAGCCATTATCTCATACACAGTGATAGTCCTGAATTGAACTACTGTATATTCTGCAGGATCTTTCAGGCTTCAATGCTTTAATCCACTAAAAACATCTAGCATTACTATTTTTTTATCTGTGCAAGTACATCATCCTAAATAATAACGTTTTTCTACAATTCTCTCACTCTAATTACTAAAAGCCCTTAAGAGTCAATTCAAGCAATTCCGCATAACCTAAAAATATTAAATAATGGATCCTGGGGACTTATATGCACAAATTACATTTATGACTTTATAAAACAACGTATTTAATAACATACACTAAGTGAAGACTGTCAGACCCCACATACAAGATTAAAATAGCTAAAACTAATTCCTGGAACAGAAAATGTGTTTTTAAATTGGACTCGGAGCAAAAGACCTTCACGGTAGAAAGCACACTCACTGCCATTTAATTTCTTGTGAGGTAGGGTCACTCTGCATGAGCTTGAATCTAACTGAGCTGACAGCTAGACAGCCCAAACTATTCCTAGATTCTGTGCAAATAGAGTCTGTCAAAATAATGCTAAATAATTAAAATGACAAACACGCAAAATAACAGATGTACGACAGCAGTACGGGATGGCAGTATGCTTTCCTCCTTCAGGTAGAGATGTGCTTAGCTATTGTATACAATCTAAAAATAATCAGAACATATGCTATTTGTGTTTTACAGACGCAAAGGATAGGGACAATTATCAGGAACAAATGTCCTATCCCAAGAATTGCCTTGTGTAAATGTGCTGCCGATCACTGGACAAAAGAATAAAATGTTCATTTGTTGGGTGATCACATCTTTAAATCACTTATTAACAACATATGTCCCTGTGAAAATATGATGAACGAACAATCATAACAACGATCATTTGCTCCCTTTCACTTTGCATCACGCCATGTAAAAGGCCCATTAAAACAAACCTCAACTGACTTCAATAACGTCGACAGGCGCATGTTACTAGCACAGCATCCGCCGTGAACCTAAAATATCTTCATGCAGTGAAGTGTAGATACGCTTGAGAATATTTGGGCTCTAGGGGCTGCAAACAATAAAGGGGGTTATTTGCATAAAATAGGGGAAGGGGAAAGTGTTTTGTTTTTTTGTTTTTTTTTTACCAGCTGTTATTCCACTTTTTCCTCATGTGCTAACATACAGTATAGAAGCCTCCTCCATAAGAATTGACGTACACTTGCCTGAAATGTTTATATAAGAAACGAAATATAAAAAACAAACAATATAAATTATCTTAACCCCTTAAGGACCCTGCCATTTTTCACCTTAAGGACCAGGCCATTTTTAGCAAATCTGACATGTCTCACTTTATGTGGTGATAACTTTAGAACGCTTTTACTTATCCAGGCCATTCTGAGATTGTTTTCTCGTCACATATTGTACTTCATGACAGTGGTAAATTTGAGTCAAAATATTTCATTCTTATTTATAAAAAAATACCAAATTTACCAAAAATTTTGAAAAATTAGCAAATTTCCAAATGTCAATTTCTCTACTTTTAAAATACATAGTAATGCCTCCAAAAATAGTTATGACTTTACATTCCCCATGTGTCTACTTCAGGTTTGGATCACTTTGAAAATTACATTTTATTTTTTTGGGGACGTTAGAAGGCTTAGAAATTTAGAAGCAAATCTTGAAATTTTTCACAAAATTTCCAAAACCCACTTTTTAAGGACCAGTTCAGGTTTGAAGTCACTTTGTGAGGCTATCATCATAGAAACCACCCAAAAATGACCCCATTTTAGAAATTACACCCCTCAAGGTATTCAAAACTGATTTTACAAACGTTATTAACCCTTTAGGTGTTCCACAAGAATTAAAGGAAAATGTAGCCACAATTTCCGAATTTCACTTTTTTGACAGATTTTCCATATGAATCATTTTATTCTGAGAATAAAGCAAGGGTTAACTGCCAAACAAAACTCAGTAATTATTACCCTGATTTTGTAGTTTACAGAAATGCCCCATTTGTCATCGTAAACTGCTGTACAGGCACACGGCAGGGCGCAGAAGGAAAGGAACGCCAGGGCAGATTTCACTGGAAAAAGTTTAAGTTGCCATGTCACATTTGATGCACCCCTAGAGTAGGAAACTCCAAAAAACTGACCCCATTTTGGAAACTACGGGATAAGTTGGCAGTTTTGTTAGTGCTATTTTAGGGTACATATGATTTTTGGTAGCTCTATATTACACTTTTTGTGAGGCAAGGTAACAAAAACTAGCAGTTTTGGCATTGTTTTTATTTTTTGTTATTTACAACATTCATCTGACAGGTTAGATCGTGTGATATTTTTTATAGAGCAGGTCGTTACGGACGCGGCAATATCTAATATGTATACTTTTTTAATTTATTTAAGTTTTACACAATATTTTTGAAGCACAAAAAAAAAAAAAAATCACATTTTAGTGTCTCCATAGTCAGAGAGCTGTAATTTTTTTATTTTTTTAGCGATTGTCTCAGATAGGGGCTCATTTTTTGCGGGATGAGATGACGATTAGATTGGTACTATTTTTGGGGGCATACGCTTTTTTGATCGCTTGGTATTACATTTTTTGTGATGAAATGTGACAAAAAATTGCTTTTTTTAGACAGTTTTTATTTTTTTACAGTGTTCACCTGAGGGGAGAGATCATGCTATATTTTTGTAGAGCAGGTTTTTACGGACGTGGCGATACCTAACATGTATACTTATTTTTATTTATTTAAGTTTTACACAATAATATCCTTTTTGAAACAAAAAAAATCATGTTTCAGTGTCTCCATAGTCAGAGAGCTGTAGTTTTTTTATTTTTTGGGCGATTGTCTCGGGTAGGGGCTCATTTTTTGCGGGATGAGATGACGGTTAGATTGGTACTATTTTTGGGGGCATATGCTTTTATGATCGCATGGTATTACATTTTTTGTGATGAAATGTGACCAAAAATGACTTCTTTTTTTTTAGACAGTTTTTATTTTTTATTTTTTTACAGTGTTGACCGGGCAGGCTGGATCATGTGATATTTTAATAAAGCAGGTTTTTACAGACGTGGCGATACCTAATATGTATATTTTTTTTTCTATTTTTATGTGTTTCTTTATGGGGAAGGGGGGGGGAAGGGGCACACTGTGAGACGCTGACCGTTGCCTAGGAGACCCAGCGCTGTGGCTGGGTCTCCTGGGCTTCCGTAGATGGGAGTCCCGATGCCTCTGGGCAAGGCATCGGGGCTTCCATCTCAGCCATCGGGCCCCCCCACCGCCTCACGGGAACCCGATGGCTTTAACAGCTGCCGCAATTACCTTGTATGCCGCGGTCAGCGTGAGCCCTAAATGGCATAACCTGTGGATAGACCATACATTTCTAAGATAGGTAAGCTTTTTAAACCTTTAAAGGAGGGGGAAGGGAATAATAATAAATCTGCAGCATGAGTTGATATTTCAGATTAAGATGGAAAAAGACAACAACTTGATCATAAAAAAGTTATATTTCTTGTTCAAATATGAACTGCAAGCAGTTTTTCAGTCAATCACACTATGTAGAAAAACCACAGACCGCATACAGTTACTCAGATTTTTGTACAAACTAAAATTAGCTTTTTAGTGGGACATATTAATCACTCCAGCATCCAATACAAAAAATCTTCTATTATAACGTTATATTTCTAGTTACACTTTATCGGACCTTATAATTGAATACGGTCTGATTGTCTATAGCAGGGGTCCCCAAACTTTTTACACAGGGGCCAGTTCACTGTCCCTCAGACCGTTCAAGGGCCGGACTATAAAAAAAAAAACTATGAACAAATCCCTATGCACACTGCACATATCTTATTTTAAAGTAAAAAAAACAAACATTGTGCCCCCCATCAGACCTCAGATCAGCCCACTGTGCCCCCATCAGACCTCAGATCAGCCCACTGTGCCCCCATCAGACCTCAGATCAGCCCATTGTGTCCCCATCAGACCTCAGATCACCTGTACGCGGTCAGGACCATGCAGCGCGGGCAGAGAAGACAGAGGAGCGCCGGACCCGGAGCGGAGCCGCGGCGCAGGAGAGGTAAGAGAGTTTATTTCATCAGCCAGGAAAAGACAAAGTGCGGGGGAGGCCAGATAAATGGCCTCAGGGGGCCGCATGCGTAGTTTGGGGACCCCTGGTCTATAGCAAACAAAGCTTAGTTTTACTTTCTAATTAAAAAAATGAAAGCTGCAGTTTTAACTTTTTTAACTTATTTCCCCGTTTATAGCATAGCAACATCATAGGGGGATATCTGGGGGTCTCTGAACCTCTCTTGTCACTTTTCGGAAGTGATTGTCATGCTGAGATATTATAGAATTTGGAAAAGAATATCTTCTATTGGGTCAGTTTACTCAAACAGCTTTCACTTTCTTACCTGCCCTGTAAAATTCGGCAGATTGTTTGCTATGGGCCACAGATCCAGCATCCTGATGTAATGCTGTTTTAATAAATAGCTATAAAGAAGTCCTTTTATATAGACCATGCCATACATGACTAGGAGTAGCTCAAAAATGCAATAATCAACCTTAAGTTTGCAATGATGTTTTGTTAATAATGACTCCTTAGGCAACTACTGCGACCTTGGCTGCTTTAAGTACATGAAGTCAATGTGGACAAGTCATTATGCCACTCTCACACCACTGGAGTGGGAGGGGAACAGAAAGCATAAGTTTAATGGGGTTGTCTCAGAAAGGTAACTCCTTTTTAATAAAGCTGGGGCCAGGTTTCTTTAACACCTGGCTGTACATGCCTACTATTAAAGTGAATGGCCTTCTATGAACTGCACCATGAGTGCAGTGCATATGAACAGGGGTTGTCATGGTAAGCAATGCGCTTTAAATGGGTTGTCCATTTTTTTTTTGGCAACCTGTTCCCCATCCTGAGCCGACACGCAAAGGGAAGCTTACCTTTGCTCCCTGGTCTTGGCTGCCTCACTCGGATCCCTCTCTGTCAACATCCGCTTTGACACTGACCGCAGAGGAGACCTGCTCCTCTTGCATGTGACCAAATGATTGGCTGCAGCGGTGTCAAAGTGGATGTTGACAGTGGAGGAAACAGAGATAGCTGAGGCGGGGGGTGGGGGGCGATGGGGAGCGGGGGGTTTGAAAGAGCCAGAATCCAGCAGTAGGTAAGTATACTTCCCTTGGCAGGTTTGTCCAGTGGGGTTGGCTAAAAGCCCCCCAAAAGGTGGCCAATGGTTCATCTGTGAAGGTGACCATGAAAAATCTGTGTTTAGTCTGTGTGTCTGTTTCATGCCCTTCGTGTGTCATCTGTATTTCATGTACACTGCTATGATAAAAAATTAATTTCCAGAGAATCTCCTAGCAATGTTCTGTGAAAACCATAAACACAGACTATAATGTACATGAGGGATTTGTAATCACGGACAAAATACAGAACCCCTCTGCTGTGGCACCACAGACCCACAGTCTGTGGAAAACCACTGACGTGTGAACACATATTAAAGTGAAAGGATAGGTGCGCTGTCCATGTAGACCACGGACAGCAAATGTCCATGAGTCACTGACATGTGAATAAAGGCTTTGGTCTCCTGCCCACGGCCGTGCCTGTATTGAGGCCTACACTTGAATGGGTCCGCAAACCAGAAGGTGATGTGCGGAACGGAGGCACGGAACCCCCCAGAAGCACTATGGAGTGCTTCCATGGGGTTTCTCTCTGTGCCTCCACACTGCAAAAAATAGAACATGTTAACTACATTTTTTTGTGGTGCGTACGGATCAATCTTAGGAAGCCACACGGATGTTGCATGTGCATTGGGGACCGCAAATTGCAGTCCTCAATGCACAGAACGGCCAGCACACATTCATGTGCATGAGACCTTATTCTGTTGCACAGTAAGATTAGGGCGATATAAAATTTATATTGTTTTATTATGTCTTACTACTTTTTTTTTTAAATAATCATTTTCAAGTTTTGTTCAATAATTCAAGAAAATACAATAAATGAGACAGCCATTTTCTCAGTGTATAAACAGTAAGGATAAATCACTAAATAAACAACCAACAAATCTCACAAGTCATGCTTTAAAAAACTAAAACAAGAAAAAGTTTGAAAAAAAATGCTTTTCTTTGCATCGCCATATTCTAAAACGTATTTTTCGACCCCGGAATAAGCAATGGAGTGATGAGTCCTGGATATGCGGTGCCGTCCAGAGCAAGTGAGGCAAGTTTTATTATTATTATTATTATTTTTTAATGTCTGATCTGAGGTCTGATCGGGGCTGGGAGGGTGCGATCTAAGACTGATATGGTGTGATGAGGCTGATGCGGGCTGGTGAGACCAATAGGGCCCATTGGAGGTCTGATCTGATTCTGATGGGGTCTTGGGGTTTGATGGGGGCTAATCTGAGGCACATACGGCTGTAAGGTCCCCATCTCTGGCTGATTGGGGGTCTGATTTGAGGCTAATGAAGGCTGGGGTGGTCTGATGGGAGGCTGATGGAGTCTTATCTGAGGCTGAAGGAGCTTGGGGTTTCATTTAGCGGTCTGATTTGTGAGGTCTGCTCTGAAGTCTGATGGAAATCTTTTCTTATTTCCTCCTCAAAATCCTAGGTGTGTCTTAAAGTCCAGTGTGTCTTGTAGTCTGAAAAATACGGTAGTTATTTTGGGGTGCATACCACTTTTTATTCAATTTTTTAGGAGAAAGATGTGACAAAAAAAACTGTGGCAAGAGCATTTTTATTTTTTTCTCTTACAGTGTCTATCACACCTTTTTTTTAGATTTTTTTAAATCTTTTAATAGATCAGATATTTTAGGCCTAGTATTGGTGATACCAATTATGATTTTTTTTTTATATATATATGTAAAATGGGGAAAGGGATTATTTGGGGAAAGGGATGATTTGATATTTTTGATATTTTTAAAACATGTTCTTACTTAAATAGTGCCCTATAGAGACTTGAACTTGAGTCAGTTATACGAGGGATACCAAACCTGTGGCCCTTCAGCGATTGTAAAACTACAACTCCCAGAATGCCCAGATAGCTGTAAGCTATCCAAGCATGCTGGGAGTTGTAGTTTTGCAACCGCTGGAGGGCCGCAGGTTGGGTATTCCTGACTTATACCATAGACTGCAATAGTATACTACTGCAGTCTATGGGATTTCTGCTGGCTTCCTTTTAGAGGGGCTGTTCCATCTGAACATTCATGGCATATCATATGATTACGAAAAGGTCAAATAGGAGCAGGTTCCAGAGGTGAAACTCACAACTTTCTCAAGGACAAAGCAGTGCATTGAATGAAGGGATGGAAAAATCAGCCACCCCTCTATTCACCATTAGAGGGCTTCTGAAAATACCTAAGCTCGAGCTCAGCTATATTCAGAAGTCCCATAGCAATGAATGGAAAAAGATGCTGGCGGCGAGGCCCTGTTCTTGAGAGAGGAGCAGGTCCCAGAGGTGGGACTCTAACCCAATGGACATTTATTGCATATCCTATTAAGTGTCATTTAAGTGTCAATTTGAAAAAGTGGAGAGAAAAGTTGAAATAGCATAATGCCCCCAAAAAGTTGCACATGAGAAAAGTTAGCCAGTATAAAAGTTATTTGTAGTTATATATGTGTGTGTTGGGGCAGATTTATCAAAAAAGGTACATGCATTGACGGCTTAACAAGGTTGACCTGAGAGGTTTCACAAGGCCCAAGGCTTCCATAACAACCGATTAGAAGGTCGAATCAGAGGACAGAGGGAGCCGCTTCGTCTGTCTAACTGCTCAGACTAGTGACCGCAGCATCTGAGGAATCAAATGACTGGGATCAGCGTTATCTCCAATCCCTGTTATTGCATTCGGGTGTCAGCTGTATTACATAGCTGCCACCCGCCACATATGGAAAGGAATCAGCTTGTGTGAGCCATCTCCATACACACAAATATACAAGGGCTTGTTCACATGACAGATTTTGTGAGCAGATTTCTACACGGAATTGCTGTCAACAGGAATCCACACTGCCTTCAGTCGGCCTTTCGCACAGATTTTTAACCAAAAATGTAGCTATACAGAAGCCTAAATGATATCCTAATTAACCTAAAAGTGGACAAGCAGCAGGCACAGAAAAAGAACACAAGGATCGGTGTATCGTATATACATACACATCCGGCTTAATCTGAGCTGGGAAGTTGGCTGAATGAGATGCTTGGCAGTAATTCACTTACTGCCCACAATATAATCCCCATTCAGACAGGCACACCCATCATCCTGTACTCCTAGGTATTCAGAATAAACGCCACATATAATTCCTGCACAAAAAGTAAACATGCAGTTCGACACGCTGACAGTAACATCTAAATTATGCAGAATACAGTCCAGATTTCCGAATACAAGAAGAAGAAAGCCATGATAGTGCAAGAATAAATGACAGCTAAAGGAAAATGGACTCCTGTATCTGACACACTGCAGAGCAGCAGCTAAAGATCATTGATGATCTGGGAGATAAGTTTAGCTCTCTAATCAGCTGTTATCAGATCATCAGATGCGGCCTGGGGGATTTGGAGGGATATGCTTCCAGCGCATGAGCTTCGGTAAGACAATAACTCTTCCGGCTCTTATGCAATTTGCACTGAGCAGTAAAGAACAGCAACAAGAGGCAAACAAAACAGCCTTCTACAGAGTACCCATAAATTGTATTCACCCGTCGGGTTTATTATGTAACATGGAATAACAGCCAGCAACAGGAAAAAGATTCTTCCCAAGAAAAACTAAATCTTGATAATGCCATTTTCATTCATTACAAGGGGTGTGCACTACTGTGAGCGCCTAAGGCACTTTACAATACGCATTTTGTTTTGCCGCTGACAGTAGCTTCAGTGGAGAATGCAAAGCCAAAGCTACTCTTCTGCAGTATTTGTAATGAGGCTTATTATTCTGAGTACCGTTAAAGAATGTCCCGACTTCTCTCATTTTGGTAATTAAATTACACATATCTTAAGGGCTTTTCTATATTACCTTCATTAGTTCTCCTTTAGGTGTCATGTACATTGAGGCTTGAGACACAGAGGGGGAAATTTATTTTGTCCCTCCTGCACTAGTGGTTCATCCGTCTAATTAGGGAGCTGGTGTAGATTTAGACCATTTTCTACGCCTAAAACAAGAGCAGAAAATGATAACTGGAGGCGGGTCTGCTGGCCCACCTTTTCCCTGCCTAGGTCACAACACCCTTTTTGTTTTTTAGACCTGGCGTGAGCGGCAGAAAAAGTCGCAATCAGCAACAGATATATGCCAAAAAGTGTTGTATATCTGTTCGTAAATGAACCCCCAGAGTTTCTACATCCTCCTATGGTACCAGCAAGAGGTACCTCTGTAATGCCCATTTGATGTATGCCACAGTAGAGCCATTAAGATTTTGTGCCATACATACAATCATGTGCATGAACGCTACACCGTATCAGTTTTTCTCAACACTTTTTACACAAATTTCCAAATCATTCCTGAATTCATAATCATCTACTGGAAATTGACTCCTATCCTGCACAACACAACTGTTCCCATCTTCCAGTGTTTTCTCCATGTCAAGTAACCCATGATACCCTTTGACAAGACACTGAGGTTTCCAAAAGAACATCAGAAAAACACATAAATAAGGAAATCTTTGTGATTTATAATTAAAGTTAAAGGGGTTCTCCGGGAATTAGGAAAATTAAAATAATTAAATATTACTTTATTATAAACATATTCCCAAATACCTTACATTAGTTAGAATGGCTCATTTTGTCTGGGGAGCAATCATTAGAGGAAATAAAATGGTCGCTGTCCTATTGGGACACAAAAACCTGTCCTAATCACACAGGAGGACAAGTTACTTCACAACACTGAGGTAAACATCTGCCTAAACCTCCTCTCTGCTCTGCTTGTCAGGGATTATGATTCTGAATACAGCTTAGTATGATCTTCAGGTAAATCTCTGTAGGAATGGAGTTCATGAGGAGATATGGTGGAGGATGGTGGAGATGTGAGTAATGAGCTGCAGAATTTGCATGCAGTCTCCACTACCACAGTCTGTCCTGTCCATCTTCTCTGTATTTCATGTCTCCTCATGAAATCCATTCCTACAGAGATTCAGATGAAGATCTTCTCATCTGTATTCAGCATCATAATCCCTGACAAGTAGAGCAGAGATGAGGATGAAGCAGCTCTTTAGCTCAGTGCTCTGAACACACTTGTCCTGCTTTGTGATTAGGACTGGTTTTGTGTGTACTAATAGGACAGCGGCCATTATGTTTCTCCTAATAATTGCTCCCTAAACAAAACAAAACAAAATATTTTCATTTTCTTAGTTCCTGGAGAACCCTTTTAAGGCATACTATATGGTTAGTATTATTGTCTTCCAATTCATTAAACTACTACGTATGCATGGCCATTGTTCTGGACAAACTATTTTGTTACCAGTTAAATATTTCATGGCTCATCATTGATTGTATTGTCCATTTACAAAGGATAGCAATTATCTTTACTTTTATTGGAGCTCATTCAGTGTTGTAATACTGGACTTGCTGTAACAAAGATGGAGGAGGAAGAAGAAGAGGGGGAAGAAGAAAAGGAAGAAGATACAGAGAAAAGTGATATAGGAGCAGAATGAGGAGGAGGAAGAGGAAAAATTCAATTTTCATCATGTTAAAATAATCACAGAAATGACATTGTTGGCTATTGGATTATGATGCCGCCTAAGCTACAGAGCAATATTAAACGTTTTTGTCACTAATGTGAAGAGACATCTATTTAGACTTCTTGTCAGACAATCTTAAATTGTTTTTGGCATCTCAATGGCTTTTTTTAACTGGTTGGCACCAACAAACTGAAAGGCAAAGTACAAGAAAGCCAGACTTAGAAGCCCATCCAGGTGAAGTGACTAAATATTGTGCTGCCAGATAGTCATTAAAGCTGTTAATTATGCAATCCGTTAGCAAGGAAAAAGGCTTTAATGTGAACACTAATGGACACTGCGCCACATTTCGCATGTACTCCTGGCAATAGCTGCAGCTGTGAACCCACTGGTGAGTAATATAAAACAGAAGGAGAAATGAAGAACCACATTTTCTAAATTCAGGACAAGCTTATGAACACAATACCAGCTATGGCTTATGAACACAAAGCAGCCAGTTATGGCAATGGACAATTGCTCACCTGCTAATAGTCTTTTACTATTCGAAAATAATTTGTTATGATACAGCTATACAATGACATACAGTACAGACCAAAAGTTTGGACACACCTTCTCATTCAAAGAGTTTTCTGTATTTTCATGACTATGAAAATTGTAGATTCACACTGAAGGCATCAAAACTATGAATTAACACATGTGGAATTATATACTTAAAGAGGACCTTTCACCACTCCTGAAAGGCCTGTTTTAAAAGTTTCATGCATTCCCCATGTAATAACAAGTCTGGAGCATCTATTCTTATGTCTCTATGTTGTGCCATTTCTTTATTACTTCTACTAGAAGTTATGAATTAATTGCTATTAGCCTTTAGTAAGGGTACAGTGGGGTGGTAACCAGTTGGGTGTGTGTACCTGCACAGACTCACTCTATCCAATCAGTGCTGCCATGTTCAGACTGTGGAGGGACACTCCCCCAACTGGTTACCTCCCCTCTGTACCCTTACTGAGGGCTAATAGCAATTCAATTATAACTTCGAGTAGTTATAATATAGGAATAGCACAACATAGAGACATAAGAATAAATGTTCCAGAATTGTTATTACATGGGGAATGCATGAAGCTATTAAAACAGGCATGTCAGGAGTGATGAAAGGTCCTCTTTAACAAAAAAGTGTGAAACAACTGAAAATATGTCTTATATTCTAGGTTCTTCAAAGTAGCCACCTTTTGCTTTGATTACTGCTTTGCACACTCTTGGCATTCTCTTGATGAGCTTCAAGAGGTAGTCACCTGAAATGGTTTTCACTTCACAGGTGTGCCCTGTCAGGTTTAATAAGTGGGATTTCTTGCCTTATAAATGGGGTTAGGACCATGAGTTGTGTTGAACAGAAGTCAGGTGGATACACAGATGATAGTGCTACTGAATAGACTGTTAGAATTTGTATTATGGCAAGAAAAAAGCAGCTAAGTAAAGAAAAACGAGTGGCCATCATTACTTTAAGAAATGAAGGTCAGTCAGTCCGAAAAATTGGGAAAACTTTGAAAGTGTCCCCAAGTGCAGTCGCAAAAACCATCAAGGGCTACAAAGAAACTGGCTCACACGAGGACCGCCCCAGGAAAGGAAGACCAAGAGTCACCTCTGCTGCAGAGGATAAGTTCATCCGAGTCACCAGCCTCAGAAATCGCAGGTTAACAGCAGCTCAGATTAGAGATCAGGTCAATGCCACACAGAGTTCTAGCAGCAGACACATCTCTACAACAACTGTTAAGAGGAGACTGTGTGCAGCAGGCCTTCATGGTAAAATAGCTGCTAGGAAACCACTGCTAAGGACAGGCAACAAGCAGAAGAGACTTGTTTGGGCTAAAGAACTCAAGGAATGGACATTAGACCAGTGGAAATCTGTGCTTTGGTCTGATGAGTCCAAATCTGAGATCTTTGGTTCCAACCACCGTGTCTTTGTGCGACGCAGAAAAGGTGAACGGATGGACTCTACATGCATGGAGGAGGAGGTGTGATAGTGTCGGGGTGCTTTGCTGGTGACACTGTTGGGGATTTATTCAAAATTGAAGGCATACTAAGCCAGCATGGCTACCACAGCATCTTGCAGCGGCATGCTATTCCATCCGGTTCGCGTTTAGTTGGAGCATTATTTATTTATCAACAGGCTAATGACCCCAAACACACCTCCAGGCTGTGTAAGGGCTACTTGACCAAGAAGGAGAGTGATGGGGTGCTACGTCAGATGACCTGGCCTCCACAGTCACCAGACCTGAACCCAATCGAGATGGTTTGGGGTGAGCTGGACCGCAGAGTGAAGGCAAAAGGGCCAACAAGTGCTAAGCATCTCTGGGAACTACTTCAAGACTGTTGGAATACAATTTCAGGTGACTACCTCTTGAAGCTAATCAAGAGAATGCCAAGAGTGTGCAAAGCAGTAATCAAAGCAAAAGGTGGCTACTTTGAAGAATCTAGAATATAAGACATAGTTTCAGTTGTTTCACACTTTTTTGTTAAGTATATAATTCCACGTGTTAATTCATAGTTTTGATGCCTTCAGTGTGAATCTACAATTTTCATAGTCATGAAAATACAGAAAACTCTTTGAATGAGAAGGTGTGTCCAAACATTTGATCTGTACTGTATCTGATAATATTTCTTCAGGGCTAAAGGAAATGGGGAAAAAAAAACACTTGTAAAAGCGTCCATAAGGCTCTATTCACACCGAATTTACAGTTTACAAATTAAAGGGGTTGAGCGCTATAATGATACTGATGACCTATCCTCTGACTACAGGCCGATCAGCTGTTTGAAGGAATCATGGTGCTTGTGCAACGTCCGTTCTGTTTATCTGCATGCCGTCTCCATTGGAGAGGAGGTGCAGAGTAATGGGTCAAGCGGTTGTAATTACACTGCGTCACCTCTAAATGCTAGATGGCATACAGGTAGACTTTTAAGAGGATGCATGCTCGCATGAGTTGGACCATCACCGACCTGATATTGATGACCCATCCTTTTGATTATCAATAAACACTTAGCTGAAAGGGGTTTTCTGGGTTCCAGATATCTATGACCTGGCCTCAGGATAGGTCATCTATATGAGATTGGTGGGGTCCGACACATGACACACACACCAATAAGCTGCTCCCTTCAGCCCATAGGATAAAGCATATAGTTAATGGGTTAGCAACTATAACAGTGATTGGAAACCCACTGTGCCACTGAACAGGTTTGGTTTGGGGCTACTCCTGAGTGCACTGTCAAGGTGGTCCCCTGGTATTTACCCTGGACTTTGCTGTGGAGGCAGCTTGGCCACTACCAGTAGAAGTAGTCTGCATTCAGAAGCTGCTAACCCAGGTGGGTCAAGGGACGCAGGTGCGAGGCACCAAAGGAACGGGTAGAAGCATGATCAGAGAACAAGCTGAAGTCAGAAAATGAAGAGTTTATGCAATATGGTAATCAGGGAATAGGTCAGGGCAGGTGTCACAGGGTCAATCCAGTTACAAGCAGAGGTCATACATGGGAGGTCAGAACATACTATAGCACACCTTTGTAAGAATAGAGAAGATAGGAAGCTTTTGCTAATGCACCATCCCATAGGGCAAGATGCCATAAATACCCCAGGGAACGCTGTCATTGGCTTGGAAAAGATTAGACTGAGCTAGCTCTTTGAGAGCCATGAAAAGCGTGAACCAGCAGCCTGGTGGAGCAGTGAGAAGAACAAGTACTCCAGTGACCGCTCCCCCCAAAAGAAGCCTGCAGAATTGGGAATGCAGCTCTGGAATACAATACAAGCTGTAACCAAGGATGAGCACCAATGCAATGCAATTACAGTGTTACTGAACTTTTTCAACAGTATCAATATATACGTATAGTGTAAAATGCCAGTTTTTAAAGGTGGAGATCTGTTACAGCAGAAGATACATCGGCACTGCCAAACAACTTTGTTCTGAACTGTTTACAGAGCTTTAATCACTGTTTTCAGAGCTGAGTCACATGGAACGGGCACAAGACATTTTTGATACAGAAGCAAGTTTTTCCGCAGCGAGTCTCAAAATAGCAAATGTTCTTTTAAATTGCACTGCCCTATTTTTGGTTCCATATTGAAGAAGAAGCCCTTAGGTGTTTTAAAGCATGTACCATTTAAAAACAGATATAGCTTTGAAAATGTGTATTTAAAAGCAGCAGAGATTTGTTGGAAGTAATATCAAAGAAACTGTAAAGTATTCGGAAAACATAGCCTTCAGTACCAGCCCCAAGTCATAACGATGCACACTATCTGTAATCACTCACCAAAGGTAGAAAGCAAATGAAGGCTTTTGATATGCAAGTGTCTTTCATAGAAGCTCTTCTGTAGTCTACATCCTAAGGAGTTTAAAGGCAAGAAGGAAGTGAAGTTGCAATAATAGCTTTCCTTTCCAAGCACAATGAAGATAAAATAAGTAATGAAGACAAGAAAAGCTATTTAAACCACGAAGATGTAAATCACCGGATGACTGTTCAGTAAACGGAAGAAACAGTTATGGTATAGATAGTAAAGGTAGCACACTTTACAAGAGCAGTGGTTAGGACGACATCTGCATGGAGGTTGTATGTTCTACCTCTGTGTGCATAAGTTGTCTTCTACACTCCAAAAAACACTGATTGGCTAACCTGGAATTTAGTCTATCAGCCCCAACAGGGGTAGGAACAAATATGAGTGATGACAATCTCTGTAGAGCACTGTGAATATGTTGGCGCTATAATTTCTATTGCAAAAAAAAAACAAAAAAACAGAGAAGCTATGTTCACCACCTTGACTCCACACTAATCACTTGAGGGTCCACAGCTAAAGCAATGGAAACCATGTTCCTACTGGCCAGTGAACTACCATGCAGGTCAGTTGTATTTCTACTGAAGGCTTGTTAAGAGAATTAGATGGACATCTCCAAGACATGAGCAGAGTTTCTGCTCTCCAGCGGGCAGTGTCATGGTTGTCAAGCCAGAGTTGTGTGCTAGACATTATAAATACTGCTAAATGTCCTTTACACTTACCAAATACTTTATTTAGATATGTAAGCTTGATTTGGCCATGCTGAGGTGGCAGTAGCGGCCACAGGACAGTATGGAACCTAATGGATAAGAGATGTGCGGCCGTGTATGTGTAGTAGCGGCGTAGGGATAGTAGTTGCAGCAGCAGTACAGTATGGTACATGATGGATGGGCAAGCAGTAGCAGAGGCATCACTGGATAGTCCTCACGGATTCATGCCCGATTCATTTTCATCAAAATAATATTTTCCAGACTTGTGGAGGACAGTTCACCTTTCACGTCGAATATTGTACCTTCTGACAGTAAACTGACGGTATCACCTTATCTCGAGCAACAGTTTTGTAGAACAATTTTGTGGTACGTTAATCTGTGCTAAATGGAATTTCTGTAATAAAGTTTCAATTAAAAAAAGGGCCAACTGGACAGAGTCCACTTAAATATATGATAGCTATGACACAGGAAAAAACGTCTGTGAATGAGACGAAAAGCTTTAGGGCTATAATGACATGCCTAGAAAACGGTGCGGCTTTACATAATATGGTTGAAAAAAGGATATAAATCCATCAAGTTCAACCAGGGGATGGGAGAGAATGTGAATGAAGGGAAGGGTATCTTACTCTATATATTTAGATAAGCATTAATTTTATTCATCGGAATAAATTAATCAGAACCAAAACCATTCAACTGTTCCTGCAGTCTATAGGACTTAAAGGGGTTGGCCACCATATCAGTGTCATACCTTACATACACATTGGTCAACAGTAGCCAGATGTGGCCAACCCTTTTAAGGAGAGAACCAAGCAAATAAGAGATTATCGCTGCTAACCTACTGAATGTACTGTATGTTAGTATAAAGTAAAAAGGAATATGACTGCAGGAAGAGACTACACAGAATTTGTTGATAGTGTGCTTGCGCTAAAATAAATTCAAGTTTTTACCCATCTTTTTGCACCTAATTACTAAGTGAAAACAGAATGTTCAAAATCAAATCGATATTTAGACCCTTTATTCAGCACTCAGTTGAAGCACCTTTGGTAACGATTAAAGCCTCCAGTCTTCTTAGGTATGATGCCACAATGTTTGCACATCTGGATTTGAGGATTTTTGGCCATTGATCTCAGCAGATCCTCACAAGCCCTGTCAGGATAGACAGGGACAGTTGTTGGACAGCCATTTTCAGGTCTCCCCAGAGGTATTCGATTGCGCTCAAGTCAGAGCTCTAGCTCGGCCACTCAAGAACATTCACAGAGTTGTCCCTAAGCCACTCCTGTGTTGTCTTGGCAGTTTGCCTAGGGTTGTTGTCTTGTTGGAAGGTGAACCTTTGGCCCAGTCTGAGGTCCAGATCAAACTAGATCAGGTTTCCATCAAGAATACCCCTGTATTTTGCCCCCATTCAGCTTTCCATCGACTCTGACCAGTCTCTCTCTCTCCCAGCCGCTGAAAAACACCCCCCACAGCATGATTCTGCCACCACCATGCTTTATTGTGGGGATGGTATTGCACAGGTGATGAGTAGTGCCTTGTTTCTTCTAGAAGCCAAAAAATTAAAGCTTGGTTTCATCAGAACAGAGAATTTTGTTTCCCACAGTCAGATTACTTTAGATGATTTATTTGAAAACTCTCATGTGTCTTTTACAGGGTAGAAGCTTCTATCTGGTCACTCTGCTATAAAGGACAGTTTGGTGGTGTTCTGCAGTGATGGGTGACCTTCTGGATGTGTCTCTCATCTGGATTTTTGGAGCTCAGCCTGCCCATTTCAGTGCAGCAGAAATTTTGTTTGTCCTTCACCAGACCCTTGCCACCACATAATCCTGTTCTTTACTCCTTATGGCTTGTTTTTGCTCTGATATGCACTGTCTTTCCAAATCATGTCCAATCAACCGAATTTAACAGTGGTGGACTTCAATCAATGTGTAGAAACATCTCAAAGATGATCCAGAGAAATTTATTTTTATTTTAGCATAAGGCCACAGCATAACAAAATGTGAAAAAAGGGAAAAAGTTCTTTCCTAATTTAATGTGTAAATGTCAGTCTGTTGTTAGGGGGTAAAAGTAAAAAAAGTAAAAAATTTCAAAAACTTTCATTAGGCTGGTTTCACACACTGCTTTTTGTGACAGCTTTTGATGCAGCTTTTTGAGCCAAAGCCAGAAGTAGGCCCTGCAGGACGGATAGGTATACGTCCTTCCTTTATATTTCTCGTTACTTTCCAACTCCCTTCCTGTTAAGGCTCAGAATACGGTCACAAAAAGCTGCAGACAATCAATGGCCTCACGTGAATAAAGCTTCTTATGGGAATAAAACTGCTGCCCTGGCTGCTTTATGCCACTTATCAGACATTGGAAACATATATTAGTGATATGCCCCAATGTCCAAGATGGGAATACCCCTTTAACATACAAGACGTCTGCTTGCAGCTAGCTTTAGTATGAATAACCATGTTTAAAAGGGCACCTGTCAGCATATTTGTGCCTATAAAACTGTCTTACCTGTTACTTGTGTGCTTGGCAGCTGAAGACATCTGTGTTGGTCCCATGTTCATATGTGCCCGCATTGCTGACAAATATGATGTATTAATATATGCAAATGAGCCTCTCTGAGCCACAGGGGAGTTGATGGTACACCAGCTGCACCCTCTGCACTTTGACTTGACAGGACCAGGTGTGATGACATTTACGCTGCCTGGTCCTGTTAAATAGAGTGCAGAGGGTGCGCAGTTGCAGTTAGAGTAGAGCTTTTAGGTGTAACAGTAACACCCCAGTTGCTCCTAGAGACTCATTTGCATATATGAAAACATCATTTTTCTCAGCAATGCAGACACATATGAACATGGGACCAACACAGATGTCTTCACCTGCCACGTGCACATGTAACAGGTCAGTCAGTTTCATAGCTTATTGTATATATTTTATACTTTACTGTCCATCTGTTCCTCAATTTCATTCATCCATTAACATTCATTTGATCCTGTAGCCCTTTTACTTTACTCTATGTACTAGCCCAACAGCGCTACGCTGGACTCTGAGCTGTCAGGCTCTGCCTGAATGTGAAGCGCCAGTACACCATTCCTGTCACCGTGACTGGTATAAGTTTGGCGCGCACAGGGAGCTCCTCTATTTTTCAGCACACTGTCTGTATCCTGCTGGCTCGGACACGCTACCGCTGACCTCCTCTAACAGGTATGTCAGTTTTCTATCTCAGCAGAAGAGTTGTTATCCTTCATCATTACCAGCTCTTATTATACGTCTCTTTTGCGCTAACTTCATATTCATCTCTGTTTTTGTAATACTGGAGCACATACTGTATATCGGCCGTAATTTTACATGTTAGCCCGCAGCCCCCGCTTTTCTCTAATTGCCCTGCACTGTTTCCGCGCCGTCATACAGGGTGATGGCATACTCCTGCTCGAAGGCTTACAAAACATAATTTGACAACCTAAATAACTAGTCTTCATCCCAATAACACCTGATATTCTCTCTGGTTCTCCCTCAATATTAGCAACAAATTGAGTCATAGAGGAACTTGTAGCATTCTCCTTCATATAACCATATGACAGTGGCCCTTAGTTGCTATTCTCGTTAAGGGGTTTTCCAGGATTTTTATATTGATGACCAATCCTCTGGATAATTCATCAATTTCAGTTCGGCTGGAGTCTAACACCCGCCGATCAGCTGATTGAAGAGCTGGAGGTTCTCTTCCTATATTAAGTTGTTTGCTTCCACATGATGCGGAGACCACGAGTCATACGCATCTATGCACTCCCACATGTTCGGCTTTGGCTTACATGTCCTATTTTTTTGCGGTGCAGACGGATCGCAGACTCATTCAAGTTGAATGGTTTTGCATCCGCCAATATAGGCCACACGGACAGTGCCTGTGCATTGGGGACCACAATTTGCTGTTCCCAATGCAAAGCACAAGTGGCACATGTTCGTGTGCAGGAGCCCATAGGGTATTGTTCTTGTAAAACACCTTTTCTCTATATTATCCCGGCTGGGTTTAGATACTAGGGGACTAGAGTCCCCTAACTCATCTGACCTTTCGCTCTCTTGCGTTCTTTCCTTTTTTCTTCTTCTTTCCTTCCAATCTCCCCCCCCCCCTTTTCTTTTTTCTTTTTATTTTTTGCAGGTGGCGTCAATTGGTGAGCTTCATGTCATCCTTAAAGCTCTGTACTTTCTGGGGATTCAATGTACCGTAAATACGCTCTCAGATTATTTACCATATGCAGAAACAGAAGGTACAGATATTGTTGCTTCAGGAGACTCATTTTAAAACTAACCACACTCCATCCATACATAATAGGCACTTTGATAGATGGTTCCACAGCACTAATCCAAAACTGACGTCTAGATGTGTTAGCATTGCTCTACATAGGTCTCTCTTAGCTTCAGTTTTAGCTGTCAAAACAGACCCTATGCGACTTTGTTTTTCTGAAATTCTGTACTCAGGACAGATTGCTTAAAATAGCATCAGGTATCCTTTTGCAAAAGGATGCTCAAACTCTTAGCTGATTTCGCAAAAGGATCCCTAATCATACAGGGGACTTCAATCTAGCTCTGTACAGAACTATGGATCCCTCCTCGAGCAGGTCTCCCGTGACACTCTCCCAAGTAATTTCTCTTAAAGAGGACCTTTCATGGGTCCTGACACTGTAAACGAAGTACAAAGTTATGAAGGGCATGTACAGTGGAGGTCATGGCACTTACTATTTTTTGCGGGCGCCGCTCCGTTCGCCTGCTGTGCCCATGTAAAATTGTGGCGCGCTCTATGCTAATGCATAGCATCGGAACAGGGAGGAGACGCCAGGGTTTCTCAATGGGTGTCTCCTTCTTTCTGGCTGTAGCGCTGTCCAATCGCAGCGGAGAGCGTCACAGCCAGGGAGAAACCTTCAATTTTACATGGGCACAGTGGGCGAATGGAGTGGCGCCCGCAAAAAATAGTAAGTGCCCTGACCTCCACTGTACATGCCCTTCATAACTTTGTACTTCGTTTACAGTGTCAGGACCCATGAAAGGTCCTCTTTAAATTAGACTTGTATATGTCCTGAGGGTGCATGACCCCGATGTCAAGGATTATTCCTACTATTCTTCAGTACATGAGATCTATAGCAGACTTGATTTTTGTTCCTGATCAGTAATCATCTGTTGTCTTGGCAGCCTGCTTCATGAATGGGGAGTATGGTGTGGTCAGATCATGCACCAGTATTTTTATCACTCTCCCTACCCGCCGCAGTCCCTAAGTAGTGGGATTGGTCATTAAATCCAAACTTACTCCAAGACCAGACTGTTGTCAGGCTGTGGAGCGGACCATCACTGACTTTCTTGAGTTCCATTCAGCTGATTCCACCTCTCTCCCTATGCATAGTAACATAGTTTATAAGGCCGAAAAAAGACATCTGTCCATCCAGTTCGGCCTGTTATCCTGCAAGTTGATCCAGAGAAAGGCAAAAAAAAACCCCGTGAGGTAGAAGCCAGTTTTACCCACTTTAGGGGAAAAAAATTCCTTCCCGACTCCAATCAGGCAATCAGAATTACTCCCTGGATTAACAACCCCTCTCTAGTAACTATAACCTGTGATATTATTACCCTCCAGAAATACATCCAGGCCCCTCAATTCAATGGGAAGCGTTGAATGGTGTAATACGGGGGAAACTCATACAGCAGGGAGCTTTTCCATCAATAAACTTCTCGAAACCCTAAATAAACAACAGCAAACCCCCCCCCCCATTTCAGTTTCCCCTCCTCAAAGCCTGGATATCCATTTTGGATCAGAAGGGCGAGAGTCACCGAGATAAGTACCAAAAGGCTCTAGCTTGTTTTATACACCCACTTACTTATATCCACTCAATAGTGTCCGGATCTGGTGTTATGCGACACACTCCAGAGGAGGTGGCAAGGACGTTTAAGGATTACTATCATTCTCTCAATAATTTGCGGGGACCCTTGACGAATGTATCCTCATTGGGTTTTTCCCTCATTGGCCATTCAACCCTTGTCCACCCAAAATGTAAGGGAGGGATGTGTCTTCCAGATTTTCAGGTATATCATCAAGCAGTCATTTTGCTTTGGCTCATTGACTGGTTTCACAATCAAACTTTCAAACAATGAGTAATCATAGAAGCCATATCCTGTCCATTGTCTCTAAGGTCCCTCCCTTGGATCTCACCTTTGCATAGACATCCCCTCGCTCACTTCCTTCTATTGACTTAATGTGTTCTGCAGCTATGGGAGAGACTCCTTATTCGCAAGAGTCTCTCTCGTTGGCCTCATTAACTCCTTTATTCGACAACCCGATGTTCCTGCCAGCCGTTGGCAGTGGCCACTTTCTTTCCTGGTCCTCAGCATACATGTCTGACACAGGTGATGTCTGAGGATTTTTTCTTAACCTCTTTCATTGTTTTGCAAGAGACATACCCGAATAGGACTTTATCCTGGATGGAATACCCAACTGAGAAACTTCCTCAAAACGAGGTTTCCATTGGGGATTCCTAAAATGCCCAGAACAGACTTTGAATCCCTGTTGATCAGCTCTTCCCCTCCTATGTATTATCACTTTACACTCTTCCTGTGAACAAATCTGAACCTCCAGTCCCGTATTTCACCACTGCTTGGGAGACAGAGTTGGACCTCAGTCTGTCGGAGTCGCAGTGGGTTCATAAACTACCTGTAGTTTGTCAGGCTCAGGAGAAGAATTATAAGACACAAATGTTTCCCCAGTGTCCAACCCGTGTTGGAGATGGAGCGTGGAATTTGACAGTATGACACATATTTGGTGGGGATGTACTGTCCAACAGCCATTTTGGCAGGCGATTTTTACCATCAAGTCTCTGGGGTTGAACTAGCTCCAACCCCTCAGTTAGCACTTCTATCGATTCTTCCTGGGTCTCTTTTAGTGGGGAAGAAGGGCCTACTGCGTCACTTTTTGGTATCGACTAGTACAGTGATACCCAGACATTTGAAGTCCACTTAGTTAGAGAATGGGCTCTAGAAGTTAACCATATCCACAGAATGGAAACATTAATAATGGCTAGCTAGCCCCAATCATATAAGATGGAACTCCTCTGGCTTCCCTTGCAGACATATAAATGCAACTTCATGGGCAATGTAACTTCCTCTCTCTCTATTCCTTCTTCTCACTTCATTCTTTCTATGCTCTGTGTTATTGTATACAACAATTTGTATTGCATACCAATATTACTGTACTTCTAACTAGAGATGAGCGAACGTGCTCGTAACGAGCACTGTAGCACTCGGCTCCCCTGCGCTCGCATGGGCGCAGGCATCCGGATCCGTCGGGTGAGGAGGACGGAAGCGGCTGCCTGCGCCCATGCGAGCGCAGGGGAGCCGAGCGCTACAGAGCTCGTTACGAGCACGTTCGCTCATCTCTACTTCTAACGTCTGTAGATTGACATATGCTTATATCTGACTTGTTCGCTGTATAGATTTCATGCTGCATGTATAACTGTCTTGCTTTTCGGTTTCAATATAAAAAATTTTAAAAATAATAAAAATAACATTTGAAGAAAATCTTGTAAAACCCCTTTAAATCCTCTCCTGGTAGGCAGTCAGTATGCTTTGCATCCCCATGCATTCAAGTGTAACTTCCAGGCAGCTATTACTTACCTGAGGCTGTTTCCTCATCAACCTTTTCAAGGACATCCTTCTCCTGGCGATTCAGTGGTGGCACAGATCATAAAAAAACACAATAGTTCAGTTTACTAATGTGTCTGCCCCCCAAAAAAAGTAGTTCAGATGGGCGCAATTTGATGCATCTAGAGTTTCTACACTTTTTCTGACATGGTCAACAAGAGGGCAAGGCTGAAAGGAAAGGGAGATCTTCATGAGAAAGTGGCAGGGCCTAAGATGTGTAATTTTTCTTCAAAGTTGCACCACAATTCTGGCGTAAAACCTGTCTCAACGTAAGCCAAACAATAGTTGGTGTAGAGTCAGAGAAAAAGTGTCTATCCCTGTACTACATTTATCATTCAGCCTGAGCCCCTGTGATAAACCTAGTGTAGGTCTAGACAGCCTGTCTAAGCTTACACCATCTTTAGGATTAGTAAATCTGGGCCAATGTGTAGCATGCTGTAGGTGCCAAAGCAGGACAAAGTGTTGAGAGGATTCATTTATAACAGGTCACAAAGACAGAGGGAATGTGACATCAGAAAATGACCTCATGCATGCAACTGTATTTTGTATCCATGTAGGATCCGCATTTTTTTGAGGATTGCACTAGGACCCATTCATTGCTATGGGTCCACAAAAAAAAAAAAAAAGACCGCGCATGTAATTCATCGGTGTGCTGTCCACATCTGTGCGTCCTATACTTGCCCACAAAATACGGACCACAGAGGCATTGATGTCAATGGGTCAGCAAAAAAAACGGACACAACACAAACAAATTCAGCAAATTCGTATTTTGAGGACTGGAAAACAGATACGGTCATGAATGAGGACATAAAAGGGCAACAGCCACATTGAAAATACTGCCCTGAAAGAAGAATGTTATAGAGCCGGAGGGGCTGAACATATCGAAATATAGTTTTATGGGGAAAGGTTCAGTGTAATTTGTAATTTATTAATTTACATCCCTGATCTTTCTATGTTTAGGAGTCCAGTCTTTCTCAATGTCACTAGCTAGATTTAAAAAAAATATATATATATAAAATCCTGCAATTTTCGCACTGTCCTCTAGGCCTAACAATAGGATGACGTTTCAAGTTCTATGCAAATCACTTCTCAGCAGTCATCAAATTATCATCACAGGCAGGATTACAGTGAAAGATAATATCTCTGCACGGATAACACAGGATCACAATGTTCACAGTAGGTCATGGACATATCTACTCATTCTCCATGCACAATGACCTCTGCACGGGTCAGAGAGGATATCTACAAAGCTCTCTCATTGAAGTCAATGAACATCTCCTGTCTACTGAACCTATGGACCATGAAGGCTGCTACAAAGCATTTGTCTAAACACAGCTAACAATAGCTCAGGCAAGATGGCAGCCCCCATAATCATGTTCCGAAAACATCTACAATCAGAAATAAAAACAGATTCAAAAGAATATATGTCACTATCTGTTTTTTTTTTTATTAGTAATATAATATAGGTAATACGTTACACAAAAGGTAACAAGTGCTTGTCTTGTACAGTGGTCCGGCCATCTTAACACAATGAGGGAGAAGATCTAAATCCTGTATTACACTGCCCGCTTTTTCAGCAGATAATCGATAGTGATCATCTGGCAGTGCAATACTGCCGCCGATTGCCTAACAAACGAGCAATCATCGGGCAATCCTAATCTTTTGACATGTTAAAAAATTATCTTTTGCAGGCGGCAGATTGTGGTGTCTAATCTGCTGAAGGCAAACCACTATATTGCATGTGGACAAGCGATAGCATAGCAATTGGTCTTCTCCAAGCTGTGAAGGCGATTACTGCACGTAATAGTAGCAGGTTTCTGCCGCTAGAGAGCAGGCGATTGCTGGGAAGGAACACTTCCCACCCGACTAATCATCTGCCACATAGGGCTGTGTCATATAGCCTTTAGACGGCATGATCCAGTCATCAGTGCATTTAAATGCATGAGGGTATGGGTGTTTGATGATGGATCAGGTTCAGAAGAATGATGCTGAAGGTTAATGTGGGGGACGGTGAATGGAGGAGTTAGGTCAGGGGGTAAGACAGACCAACCTAAAAGATGTGTTTTTAGGGAACACCTAAAACTGTAGATGTGAATTAACCTAATTGCTAGGGGTAGGGCATTCCAGAGAACTGGTGCAGCTCAGGAGAAGTCTTGGAGACTTGAGCGAGAGGTTCTGATTATGGTGGATGTTAGTTGTAACTGGTGTTGAAAGAACTTGTGTTTTCAAATTCAGCATAAAAAGTTCGGATTCAGGTTATCTAAGAATTCGGTTATGGTCCGTGGTAGTGGAATCGGAATTCTTAGATAACCCGAACCTTGTAGGCCGAATTTGAAAACACAGGTTCGCTCATCCCTAGTCATTAGCTGAACAGAGAGCACGGGTAGCATGGTAGACAGAGGTGAAGGAAGAGATATAAGTGGGTAAAGCACTGTGGAAAGCTTTGTGGGTGAAAATGAGTAGTTTAAATTGAGTCCTATCCTGTATGGGCAACCACTGCAATGACTGGCACAGGGCGGAGGCATCAGAGTACCGACTGGACAGCTAGGTGACCCTGGCTGCTGCGTTAAGAATAGATTGGAGAGGGGAGACCTATTAATAGTGAGTTACAGTAATCAAGGCGGAAATGTATCAGGGCAACTAAGTCTGTAATAAACTTATGTAAAACACACATCCATGCAGCCAATGTCAGAAAGCAGAGAGCAGCAGCTTGAACCGATAAAGACACAGGAGGTGTGCTGCAGACTACCTCAGACCCCCTTAAATCTCCGTTTTAAGAACAATGGTAGTCTATGGGGTTATTTCAACTGCAGTTTTTTCATAGTTAGTGAATAAAGGACGTCAATAAATAGACCATGTTCTATTTTGTCTGTTTTCGCTGACCAACAGACCCCATACTATTGAAGGGGCCCATTTTAAAAACTGTTTTGGTTACTGTAATGGTAAGTAATACTTATTTTATGGCTTTCCCCACCCCTGCCCCATTTTTGGCTGATCCAGACAACCGTTTTAAGGGGCTATCCGGGCTACAAATATTGATGATATATTCTTAGGACAGGTCATTGATATCAGATCAGTGGGGGTCCAACTCACAACACCCCCACGATCAGCTGTTATAGGCAGCCGTGTTGCCAGAAACTATACTGTGTATGATACGGCAAACAGCAGCTCAGCTCCCATTCAACTGAATAAGAGCTGAGCTGCAGTACTCCAAAACGGCCACTATACCCCATATGGAGCTGTGCTTTGTACACATATGGGGTCATTTACTAAGACCAGCGTTTTAGACACTGGTCTTAATACTCCTGCGCTGGTGCTCGATACACCTAAGTTATGCAGAGGTGCCGGGCGCATGCCCTGCCGGTGTACAACAGCCTTAAAGGGGTTGTCTGGGTTCAGAGCTGAACCCCAACATACCCAGGATTTCATCCAGGCAGCCTGCCTGACAAGAGCTCCGCATGCTCCCATGCTCTCCCTTGCCCTGCGCTGGATCGTGCGGAAGGCTTCCGCCCAGCAGTGTGTTCGGTGACGTCACCGGCTCTGATGTGCAGTTTTACTGGCTAGGGCAGCGCTAAAGCCCACCCATCAGTGCCGGTGACGTCACCGGGTTCACTGCTGGGCGGAAGCCTCCGCCTGGCAGAGCCTGGTTCGTCACCGGAACTGGGCAAAATACCTTTACCCTGCGCTGAAATGCTCTGATGCTCTTGTCAGGCAGGCTGCATAGGTGAAATCCTGGGTATGTCCGGGTTCAGCTCTGAACCCAGACAACCCCTTTAAATCTACGCCAGCAAGGTTAGATAATTTTCTACGCCAAAAACTAGTGTAGAAAATGATAAATGAGACAGGCCTGCCGGTCAGCCCTCTTCCCCACGCCACCTTTTTTAGAACAGGCGTACGTGGCATGGAAGGGGAAGAAGTCACAGATTCAGCCACAAATTACCTGTAGCCTGGACAACCCTTTTAACATTTGCCCAAAGTCACTCCTTCCAAGGACTAGACATGAAAAGTACAGAAGTTACGGTCATGATAATGCGGGCGAGATAGCAACCTCTATCTTTTAATCACCTGGAATAACAAAAAGCAATAGGGAAGCAGCACATGACAGAATACAACTTCTGTATGGTGTTTGATAATCCTGCCAAGATGAAGTAATACACGTGGGTGGGGGGGGGGACAACAGTTTATGTAGGACACAATGTAGAGTAATTACGTCCAATTTGGTCCCACATCTATAATAATAATTCCCTACTGTTACAGTTTATTTTTATAGGCCCGGCTATTATAATTAAAGAAAGGAAACCGATGAGCACCGCCACAGCGAGCTAAAATAGACAGTGAATTATTATACAACTAAACAATACTTAAATATATTGTACAATATCTACATGTAACATTTCCCAGGCCTTCTGCAATTTAATTAGAATATTGCATTACTATTATCTGCACCAAGGAACGCTACATGAAAGCAGCAGCATTCAGCCATGCCGAAAATAATCTTCTACCGTAGACTATATTGGTTTCCTCTATGAGACCTTACCATTTATCCAGCTATAAAGCGCATCACTTGTAATATCAGCTTGATAGAAATGCTTAAAACATGTAAGAGATTAAAACCGGTGGGTTCAAGAGTTTCACAGCCTTCCCGATTCATTGCAAGCAGTCAGAACCAAGAAATGCTCTGTATGCAAATTCACAAGAGAATACGTCCCCAGACGCAGAACCATGTGATGAGGCATTCTCAATAATCATGTCCTTCTGGACATGTCAATATAACAAAGACATAAAATGAGGATATGGACGAGCATATAAACACCAATCACATACCACGTTGGCCCCAACCCTCTAAAAATGTGCTCTGCAGTACTGGCTTACTGTGGGATACTACTGCTTACATAGCTCTGCAACATATAGGGGGTTATTTATTAACATTTTGCATCACTTTTTGGCATACAAATAGCTTTTGTGACTTTTTAAACATTCGTTCAACAATATTTTGTTGCATGGGCATTTTTATGCCATCCTTGCCACTTTGAATTGGCAGGGGCCAGGACTTTACGCCTGGGCTGGAGAAGTTTTTACTCTAGGAGAATGGACTGCCAGAAGTGCGCCTAATTTATGACAAGGCTCATGCCTTGCAATAAATAATGAAAACGCTCCAACAGCACAGGGGGGAAACAAAAGACTGGAGTAAAACGTTAGTCTTTGTAAATGACTATGTGTGACATGACCCTAATGCTGCAGAGAAAAAAGCACATAGGGCCCTAAGATGTAGGTCTTTCATACGACCGTATGCCCTCCGAGACATACGGTCAGTGAGCGGGCCATATGTAATTGATTACAATGATCCTGTGCACGTCGGGCTGTCCGCGGGGCTATTGTCCATAAAATCAAATGGGTGCAGGACAATAACCCATGGGCGGCGGACATGCACAGATTTTGGGCACGACATGTATCGCACGCCCAAGTATCGCACTGTAGAAATTAAAGAGGTTGCAGTGCGACTCAAATGTTTGCAGCGACCCCAGAATCTCAAAAAATCCAGTGATGTTGGACTGAACTACTTCGGGGTCATTTACAAAGGAAGGTGCCACTATTTCAGTCATAAAAATAGTCACAAGTTTCCTTTCTGACCAGCTGTGTGACAATAAGTTGCATGGCTGGTGTAGAAAAGTTTGGGTGGGACGGGGCTGAACAGGGTTGTGTCCTTTTTCTGCTAGGTGCACGGCTGCCTTAGAATAGCCAAACTGATGAGAAGGTGCATGCCTCGTCATAAATTATCTGATCCCCCTGCTGTGCAAGGGGAAATAAAGACCAGCATTTGTAAATGTGCCCCCTTGAGTTTTCACCATCTACTAACCTACCTAAGGCCTCATTCATACGGTCGTAGTGTTTTATGGATCCGCAAAACACGGATACCTGCCGTGTGCGTTCCGCAATTTGCAGACTGCACATGGCCACAAGCATAATAGAAAATGCCTATTCTTGTCCGTGATTGTGGACAAGAATAGAACATGCTCTATCCTTTCCACGGGGAGGAACCACTAATGTGGACAGCACATGGTGTGTTGTCTGCATCTTTTGCGGCCCCATTGAAATTAACGGGTCTGAATGGGCCCTAAACCTGATATCTCCATCTCAGTGTGTGGCACTACCATGATGCCTAGGCAGAATGTGCTGTCTCAGTGTTATGATAGACATGGACCTGTCATTCACCTCATATATTCATCTCTCACTCGCTCACCTCAAAAACATCTCTAGAATCCGCCCCTTTCTTAAGGACGTATTACACTGGTTAAATTTTCTGATTCGCTAATGAGTGTTCACATGAATGCTCGTTAGCAATCATCTTACAGTGTTATACTGCCACAAATTGCCTGATGAACGAGCAAGTAACCCGTCCAGCCGTGTTACTAGGACGAGGTGTTGTGTGTGCTAATAGGGCAGTGCTAATTTTATTTCCCCTGATGATTGCCCCCTAGAGAAAACGAGCAGTTATAAGTAATAAATGCCATTTGGGAGTGTGTTTATTATAAACTAATATTTAGGCATTTTCAGTAATTTTATTTTATTAATTCCTGGAGAACCCATTTAACGTTATAAGGGCAAAGTTAGGATTTTCAACGTTTCTGCGAAGCTGCATTTCAAAAATGTTTCTAAATCCCGGATAAGCATTACTCCATTCCCACTTTTTCCCCCCAGTTTTACAAACTGATGTGCAAACTCAAATGGCACTAAATTCTGAGGCACATGCTTAAAGGGGTTCTCCAAGTTAAATTTATTGATGACCTAACAGAGGTAGAGGTGAGTAGGTGTAATTACACCTAACCGCCCCATTCATTTCAATGGGAAGGCTCGTTCCTATACAAGTCTATGGGAGAGATCCTTCCCATTAAAATGAATGGGGCGATTAGGTGTAATTACACCTACTCACCACTACCCCTGTTACGGCCAGCATGTAAACAATGAAGAGGAGGCAGCGCAGGTAGGGCGCGCGCCTCCTCTTCAAACAGCTGATCTGATGGATAGGAGATCAATAAATGTAACTTGAAGAAACCCTTTAAAGGGGTTGTCCAAGTTATTTTTTTGTTCTTTATATGTTTCTAACTTGTCAGGTGTAACAACTTTCCCATATACTTTGTGTTTCTAAAGCTGCTGAGTTGACTGAGGGTCACATGACCTATGATGTCACCTTATCTCCCTGGTCTATGATGTTTCGTGTACAAGCCTCAGAGTTCAGATAACAGTCTGTACACCAGACGTCACTGGCCACGCCCCCTTTCTTTGCCGGGCTCCTGCTATCTGCTCTCTCCCTGGATTCCTTCAGATAAAACATTAACCCCTTCAGCCAGAACACACTGAGGGCTCAAGGCTTTATAACAAATAGTAGCTGCAGCAGTGAGAGGAGACAAATGCTGGGCAAGGAGCTATAGAAGAATTGTACAAGAACAGGTAGGGAGAATTTCCTGTGTGTATCAGCAGTGTCATTGTACAGCTGGGACTTGTAGTCCTACACAAACAACATGCTGCTGAGTATCCCAGCAGGCAGATATGTACTCACAGCACTTATATTCACTGCCTTTGCAGGGGAGGGGGGAGGGGCAGAGATTGTTATTACTGCATGTAAACAAAGGCCAGAAGAGAACCAGGGAAATGAGGAAATATAGATTTTTTTTTTTTGCCTAAAACTTGCTGAACTTAGTTATATATTGCTGCCCATCAGATTTACAGTGCTATATTTTTTTTTCCATAACTTGGAGAAACCCTTTAATGGGGCTGTGCTATCAGGACACTTATGGCATATTGATAGGATATGCCATAAATGTCCAATACAGGAGAAGGTCCAATTTCTGGGATCTGCTCCCATCTCCAGAACAGGGCGCCTGAAGTGAAGGAGAGCAGCCGAGCTCAGATATTTTCAGAAGTCCTGTAGCAGTGAATAGAACGCAAGCTGCACAAGAGCAACTACTTCTCGGTTCACCACTCCAGGACTGCAGGAGTCAGCATTCTGATATGTCATAACTCCCATAGCAGTGAAAGGAATGAGGCTGCGCATGCACAGTGTGCTCTCAATCACTTTGGGGGCTCTATTCTGGAGATAGGAGCAGGTTCCTGAGGTGAAATCTGAATCTCCTATCTGACATTTGTGGCACATCCTAGCCATATGGCGCAATTTTTTAAAATATTTTGGTGAACCTTCACACCCAAAAAAAGTTCCTAATCACAGCATTTATGCTACTATTACACAATGCTGAGTTGGTCATTCTTTTGCTATCATATTCTGACACCAGGAGGAGTCAAACGATGTGTCACCTCCTGACAAAGTAAAACTCACAATGAGGTGCCAGGGCATCCAAAGCACTGTTCATAGCTAAGTACTCTGATCGTTCTGTATGTTGTTTATGGGCTCGGACCTTGAATGTTGGTATTTCTTTCAGTATTGTATCCTACAATAGTGAGGAAACACATGTATGTAGTACACAAACCACTGAGACATTTGTTGGTTATGTTGGTTGCCTAGAAGCTATTATCAGAGTAGATGGGTTTTCTGGAAACATATCATTTGTATTAGATATATTGTATTATTAAGCTTTCCCTCTGATGTTTGCAATATTTATGAAAGGGCTGTTATTAGGGTTAACAGAAAAAAAACTGTAGATTTTTGCTTAAAATGCTTTCCAAATCTGTACTGTATGAAAGTAGCCCAAAACAACTGCTTCTGGAAAAGATCAGTGTACCCTAACCAACAGAAATGAACAGTCTGCGTCACAAGAACATGTCTGCCCCATACAAAACATTATTTGAAGGCAAGTACAGTGCTCCCTCAAGATACAATGGCCTCAGGATACAATATTTTCAACATACAATGGTCTTTTCTGACCCATCATAAGTTGAAACCAGACTCAACATACAATGTCTCAGACTCAGATCCAACCAATCAAGGTCACTTCTCTGGTAAAATAGATGTATTAGATGCAAGTATTCAGCTATTCCTGACTGTTATATGTAAGGAGTTGCTTTATCTGTCTTAGTTATCTGCTTATTTTTCTTAAATCTTCATTTTATCTTATCTTGGATGACATTTTGGGGCTTTGGAACCAATAACTCAACTTACAATGGTTTCAACATACAATGGTCGTCCTGGAACCAATTAATATTGTATCTTGAGGGACCACTGTACCCATTTAGGTGCACTAGAAGTCAAATCAAGAATCTGTATTAAAAAAAGTGAGAAATAAAATGTCACTTATTAGTAATATTAAAGGCAACGAAATGTCAGCAATTTTGGAAGGCAACCAGAGCAATCAGAATTTTTGGCTGATAAAAGATAGTCCCAAATCTACAGACATATCAAAGGTATTACAGTCTTGGATACATCACTCGTTCAGCAAAATTTGATCAGGAGTATGTCATGGGCTGTCTTAAGGTGTTTTTTAGAACTCACACCTACAAGTCAATGAAGTGAGCAGGACTTAAAGGGGTTGTCTCAGCAAATTGCATTTATGTAGAGAAAGTTAATACAAGGCACTTACTAATGTATTGTGATTATCCATATTTCTTCCTTTGCTGGCTGGATTCATTTTTCCATCACATTATACACTGCTCATTTCCATGGTTACGACCACCCTGCAATCCATCAGCAGTGGACACGCTTGCACACTATAGAAAGAAGTGCCGGCCTCTCTGGTGGCCGAGACCACGGGACTGCTCACAGGCTGGTGGTTTTTCCTATAGTGTACAAGCACGGCCACTGCTGCTGGATTGCACATTATAATTTGATGGAAAAATTAATCCAGCCAGTGAAGGCGACAATATGGACAATCACAATATATCATTAAGTGCCTTATATTAACTTTCTCTACATGAAAAATGCAGACAAAACCCATTTACTTTACACAGATTATTGTTTTGGCCAAATAACTCTAGTCATCAGGTTAACCCTTAAAATACCACATGTACGGTCTGATCTAAGCCGGATGGAGGCTGGGGGGGTCTGATCTGAGTCAGATGGAGGCTGGGGGGGGTCTAATCTGAGTCAGATGGAGGCTGGGGGGAGGTCTAATCTGAGTCAGATGGAGGCTGGGGGGGGGGGGTCTAATCTGAGTCAGATGGAGGCTGGGGGGGGGTCTAATCTGAGTCAGATGGAGGCTGGGGGGGGTCTAATCTGAGTCAGATGGAGGCTGGGGGGGCCTAATCTGAGTCAGATGGAGGCTGGGGGGGTCTAATCTGAGTCAGATGGAGGCTGGGGGGGGTCTGATCTGAGTCAGATGGAGGCTGGGGGGGGTCTGATCTAAGCCGGATGGAGGCTGGGGGGGAGGTCTGATCTGAGTCTGATGGAGGCTGGGGGGGAAGGTCTGATCTGAGTCTGATGGAGGCTAGGGGGGTCTGATCTGAGTCTGATGGAAGGCTAGGGGGGGTCTGATCTGAGTCTGATGAAGGCTGGGGGGGTCTGATCTGAGTCTGATGAAGGCTGGGGGGGTCTGATCTGAGTCTGATGGAGGCTGGGGGGGGTTTGATCTGAGTCTGATGGAGGCTGGGGGGGGTCTGATCTGAGTCTGATGGAGGCTGGGGGGGGTCTGATCTGAGTCTGATGGAGGCTGGGGGGGTCTGATCTGAGTCTGATGGAGGCTAGGGGGGGGTCTGATCTGAGTCTGATGGAGGCTAGGGGGGGTCTGATCTGAGTCTGATGGAGGCTGGGGGGTTTGGGGGGGGGTCTGATCTGAGTCTGATGGAGGCTGGGGGGGGTCTGATCTGAGTCTGATGGAGGCTGGGGGGGGGTCTGATCTGAGTCTGATGGAGGCTGGGGGGTCTGATCTGAGTCTGATGGAGGCTGGGGGGGGGTCTGATCTGAGTCTGATGGATGCTGGGGGGGTCTGATCTGAGTCTGATGGAGGCTGGGGGGGTCTGATCTGAGTCTGATGGAGGCTGGGGGGGGTTCTGATCTGAGTCTGATGGAGGCTGGGGGGGGGTTTGATCTGAGTCTGATGGAGGCTGGGGGGGGTCTGATCTGAGTCTGATGGAGGCTGGGGGGGGGTCTGATCTGAGTCTGATGGAGGCTGGGGGGTTTGATCTGAGTCTGATGGAGGCTGGGGGGGTCTGATCTGAGTCTGATGGAGGCTGGGGGGGGGTCTGATCTGAGTCTGATGGAGGCTGGGGGGGTTCTGATCTGAGTCTGATGGAGGCTGGGGGGGTCTGATCTGAGTCTGATGGAGGCTGGGGGGGTCTGATCTGAGTCTGATGGAGGCTGGGGGGGGTCTGATCTGAGTCTGATGGAGGCTGGGGGGGTTTGATCTGAGTCTGATGGAGGCTGGGGGGTCTGATCTGAGTCTGATGGAGGCTGGGGGGGTCTGATCTGAGTCTGATGGAGGCTGGGGGGGGGGGTCTGATCTGAGTCAGATGGAGGCTGGGGGGGGGTCCTGATCTGAGTCAGATGGAGGCTGGGGGGGGGTCTGATCTGAGTCAGATGGAGGCTGGGGGGGTCTGATCTGAGTCAGATGGAGGCTGGGGGGGGGTCTGATCTGAGCCTGATGGAGGCTGGGGGGGGGGTCTGATCTGAGCCTGATGGAGGCTGGGGGGGGTCTGATCTGAGCCTGATGGAGGCTGGGGGGGGGTCTGATCTGAGTCAGATGGAGGCTAGGGGGGGTCTGCTGGGAGGCTGATGGAGCTTAATGGTCTGATCTAATTAGATGTTTGACCAAATATAGCAGTCTAATTTTGAAGTTGAGAATTTTGTATGGCCAGCAAACGATATTTCAAATATCCAAATGGCCCCCGGCAGTGAAATGGGTCCCCCAGGAAAACTAGGTCCAATCTACAGCATCCAACGCAAATCCAATCAAATACTATCTATTTTTTTGTTTCAGATAAGCATAGTTCACATGTCAGTTTTTGATCAGTGATTGTGAGTCAAAACCAGGATTGGTTGCCATGCCATGCACTCTAAGCATAATTTATAAATGTGCTGTTTTCATCCAAATACATAGGCCCACTCGCTACTCGGCCTTAGTTTAGTTTCCATATGAAAGGTGAGCTTCTGAGACCAGTTCACATGAGGCAGTGCTGCACGGTGGCTGTGGGGTGGTGGGGCCCAGTGCCATGGGGGCTTAGTCAGATAACAGGGGTGCTGTTGGACTGCAAGGTATCACCGCCAGCAGGTGTCGCAGCAGCGGTGGTCGCCATGTGGTGTTGAGCTAAATTCTAGCAGGCACCCACTTGCATGAGACCACCTTTTCGAGGGCTTATGCACATATAAATGCCTGGTGGACAAATTTATCAATCATGCTGAGGAGCAATAGATCAATGCATGGCATGTGGATGTGCCATCCATGTCTTTTTCTTCAGATTGGCAGTAGCTGGTACAGTGGCAGTGAAAAGTGTCTCTCCAGGCACCACATTTGTCATCCAGCCTGAGCCCCTTTGATAAATCCAGTTCAGATCTAGACAGCAAGTCTAAGCTTACACCATATACAGAATTAATAAATCTAGGCCTTTGTGTTGTATTATTCCTCCTAGAAATGTACGATTAAGTTGATGACTAGGAGTTACCAGTTGGGGGAGGGGGGGCTTCCTACACTCTCTGACAGCGTCCAACAAAGGAACAACACAGGTCAAAGTGCTAAGAAATGATGTTACTGATTTCATGGGGAATACACTTGTTCTCTAAAACAGACATGTCAGGAAAGGGGTGGCACGTGGCAGGCTGTCTTAAAGGGTTATTCTCATTTTAGACAATGGGGGCATATCGCTAGGATATGCCCCCATTGTCTTATAGGTGCGGGTCGCACCTATTTCCAGAACGGAGCCCCCGAAGTGAATGAGGGCGCACTGCGCATGCGCAGCCGCCCTCCATTCATTTCTATGGGGCCGCCGAAAATAGCTGGCTCGGCTACTTCCGTCGGCTCCATAGAAATGAATGGGAGCGCACCGCGCATGCATGGCCTGGCTCCCATTCATTTCTATGAGCGGCGCGGGGAGCTGCGCCTGGTGGTGGCCGGACCCCCGGAAACCTGGGGTCCTCCAGGCGCAGCGCTCCCCGCTCCGTTCTGGATATAGGTGCGGGTCCCAGCGGTGGGACCCGCACCTATAAGACAATGGGGGCATATCCTAGCGATATGCCCCCATTGTCTAAGATGAGAATACCCCTTTAAGAGCTGGCAAAGCAGAAGATTTCATCGGGAAACAATTATATTGCTTCTTTCGTTCTGAAAAGTGCAGTGGGGGAAATGCAAGCTGGATTCTGAGTGGCTGCTGCGGATAACTTTTCATTTGCAGTAGTTGCATTACACGCCTCCCTATCACAGCATTGAGCAACCTCAGGCACTCCAGCTGGTGTGAAACTACAACTCCCAGCAAGCTACATTTATTCCTATAGAAACATTTGTGCATGCTAGGAGTTGTAGTTTTGCAACAGCTGGAGTGCCAGAGGAGATATACTGTATATATATGGAAGGGAGAATACAATGTATGGTGCTTCTGTCAGATCTGTCTCCTAGGCCCAGAGCCAATCAGATCTGACAGCCCTGAGCCCCACACGTCCAATTAATTATGTAAATGGGAGAATGAAGGTGACAGAAGCAGCTCACAACCTATGACCTTGAGTAACAATGACCACGGACAAGTGTGCACTCACTCTGCGTAGCCGGTGCTCCACGGTAGCCTCTTGGTCTCCTTCAGGATGAGAATCGGTCTGGCGATATGGTCGGCCGAACACTCGATCTCGTCCTGCGACAGCCCCAGGAACTCCGGTCTGACATAAGGAAACCTCATAGGCAACTCCGAGCCGTTGGCATGATCAGCTCCGGCGCTGCCAGCCATGATTCCTCCCATGAAATTGGCCACGGCGGATTTCATCCGAGTGAGCATATTACAGGCGGCAGGCTGGTGGAGGCAGCATGAAGCAATGAGTGGCAGGCACTGGGCTCTGTCGGGCGGCTCTCCCTTCCAGCTGGCGGTGTACAGGGAGCTGCATGGATCGGCCTGCCAGCTACTACCTGATAAGCAAATAAACCTAGGGACTGGAGTGCCAGGTCTGCAGGTTCCCAGCACTCCGCGATGTCACGGCTAAACCTCTGGTCATGTGACCCGCTCCCCGTCACGTGATCACCGAGCGGCTCCAGTGCTGGGCGGAGGACTCAGTCTTGGAATAGGTGGCGTGCGATCTGTCATCTGTGCTCCCAGGTGGAAGACATACTAGCGGCACCTCAGCAGGACGAACGACCTGGAGGTTACATTATAATGGAATGGGTTTTCTAGGAAATATAAATATTTTTGTGAGTATATAAAAATAAAACCTAAATTCTAAAAAAGAAACTTCATATATTACTCTAAATCATCAAACCCAAAGAGACCCCAAATGAAAGAGTCACTGAGTAAAAAACGTTTGATATATCATAAAAACGGGGATCCACAACCTGCTGTAAGAGTATAACTTCCAGCATGCTCCATTCACTTCTATAAGCGTCGCGAGAACAGCCAGGCAACTATGCATGCTGAGAGTTGTAGTTCTAGAGAAAAATCAAAGGTTTTGAACGGTAAGGGTTGCCGATCACCCACATATCGCAGAACAGCGAGATAGACTTCAAAGCCCATAGAATTTCTATATTTTATTCAATCCATATCGCCACTTACCCGCTGTAACATCTGGCCACAGTGTTTTGGGTTTTTTTTAAGAAAAAAAAAGCCAAAATACAGGAATCGTCTTAGAATTTTCTCCATAAAACATGGCCATGAAGTCAGTGATTAACTAAATACAGTTCTGTGACTGGAAATCACTTCCATTTATATGAATGGGGTGGCAAGCACCTGGATTTCCGCAGGCAAGAGACGTTTATCATGTAGAGAAAGTTAATACAAAGCAGTTACTAATGTATTGTTATTATCCATATTCCTTCTTTGCTGCTTTTCTTCATTTTTCTATCACATTACACACTGCTCATCTCCATGGTTACGACCACCCTGCAATCCAGCAGTGGTGGTTGTGCTTGTACACTATAGGAAAAAGCACCAGACTCTCTGGTGCCCAGGACCGTGAGAGCTCACATAGGCTGGCGCTTTTTCCTATAGTGTGCAAGCACGACCACCGCTGCTGGATTTTAGAGTGGTCGTAACCATGGAAACGAGAAGTGTATAATGTGATGGAAAAATGGATTCAACCAGCAAAGGAAGCAATATGGATAATAACAACATATTAGTAACTGCTTTGTATTAACTTTCTCTACATAATAAATTATATTTGCTGAAGTGACACAAGTTTTTTAACACTAGTGCGAAACTAGCTAACCTATCCGTAGCTATTACCATTATCAGTACAGACATAATTACAATGAGAAGCAACACTTATATATGAATAACACAGGATCCACCAATCACAATAGGTGATGTCAGAGCTTTTCAGCCCCCTCCTGACCTCTTCTCAGGTCACATAGCATGCCTAGAAAACTCTCCCATAGAAGTCAATGGGGGAAGATTTATCAAACTGGTGCAAAGTAGGACTAGTTTAGTTGCCCATGGCAACCAATCAGATTCCACCTTTCTTTTTTCACAGCTCCTTCGAAAAATTAAGGTGGGATCTGATTGGTTGCTATGGGCAACAAAGTCAGTTCTACCTTACACCAGTTTAATAAATCTCCCCCAATGAGTCAGCTCCTGTCTATTGTGTCTATGGCCCATGTACTGTAGCTGTTCTCAAAAGACAGGAAGTCTTAGGCCCCTTTCACACGGACGATGTTTCCGCGCGGGTGCAATGCGTGATGCGAACGCATTGCACCCGCACTGAATCCTGACCCATTCATTTCTATGGGGCTTTTCACATGAGCGGTTTTTTTCACGCATCACTTCTGCGTTGCGTGAAAATCGCAGCATGTTCTATATTCTGCGTTTTTCACGCAGCCCTGGTCCCATAGAAGTGAATGGGGCTGCATGAAACACGCATTGCATCCGGATGCAATGCGTTGCGTTGCGTTTTTAACGCATGTAACTTAGCAACCTAGAAAGGAATTTCCACAGGAAGTTCTGTCTGGGGCTTGCTGAAGCAAGTGAAGTGAGGAGCTGTTTGTCAGAGTTCCTGCCCTTGCCGACCAAAATCAAAAATGCCCAGGATTCCCAAGACAATGGATGTGGAGAAGCTCATTGTGCTTGTCCAAGATAGGCCATGCATATGGGACACCCGCTCAGGGGAATATCACGACCGCTACAAAAAAGATGCTGCCTGGCTCGAGATCACCAAGGAGCTGTTTGCAAGTGTGTGGGAGCAAAGCAAAAAGCAGAGTCGGCAGAGTTTTGGTAAGTGGACAATTGGTCCATGTTTGATGCTTGCTTTCGTTCATACATAGCAATGTCTAATAATGTCCTCCATAACATAGCACATGTCTAATAATGTCCTCCATACATAGCACATGTCTAATAATGTCCTCCATAACATAGCACATGTCTAATAATGTCCTCCATAACATAGCACATGTCTAATAATGTCCTCCATAACATAGCACATGTCTAGTAATGTCCTCCATAACATAGCACATGTCTAATAATGTCCTCCATAACATAGCACATGTCTAGTAATGTCGTTTGTAGTCTGTTATTGGTTTTAGCTATATTTATATTCTTGTCTTGTTTTTCAAGTTGATGAAGTGAAAAACCGCTGGCGGAGCTGTCGGGATCAATTCCGAAAGGAGATGCACCAGCAAGGCCGCAGTGGGTCAGGCCCCCCCAAGAAAAGGCCCTACATTTTCAGGGAGCAACTAATGTTCCTCCGTGAAGTTATGGAGCTGCGTCCGTAAGTTAATTGTGAACAATGTCCACTACATGTTTCTCAATATCCTTTTTGTTTTTGTGGGGGGGGCCTATGTTTGATCAAAATCCTCTGTCGATATTCAGCCATATCTGGCCATCATGTGTCCGGAAATGTTAAAGAACAAGTCTCATCTATGTTTGTTTTTTTGGGGCCAAAGTATATTCCAATTCTCTTCTCCTTTACACGATATTCTCCTTGGATCTTTTTTTCCAAATCCGACATCACATTCTCTGCAAAGACACACAAAGGGGGGTCAGGTTTCCATATCACACATCAAGGGAAACTGCCGCCAGGAGCAGTTTTAAACTTTTTTCATACTTCAAACAGGTATTTCTACCCAAAAATGTTATCTTGCCCTGGTACCCTTTTTTTGTGTTCTTAAATTAACCGGGCTCCGCCGTGTAATTTTCTCAACACTCCAAATGTGTAGTTCAATCAAACACCTTCTTCCCACCGGCTAGCTAAAGCCCTCCCCTGCTGTGGCCCTGACCCCTCACACTCCCCAGGCCATGGAATATTTGGACATAAAACGATTAATCAACTTCAGTCAGCCACATTTCCTTTCTCTCTGCAGTCACCCACAGCAACATTCTAACTAAATGGATGTTAGTTACCCCAGGGAAGGCGGCTCTTGTTGCTAGTGTGATATGTTAGCATTTGAATCAGGCCAATAATATATTCGTTTTATCATTTTTTGTCCTATGTGTCTGCTTGGTTAATTTTTTATTTTCTTCTGGACTTTCAAGAACGGAGGACAACCTTGATGATGAAGCCGAAGAGGCCGCTCCACTGCAATCCAGCACCTGTGAGGAGGAGGTTCCTTCATCCCAAGGTCCTTCGCAGAGAGAAGAAGGTCCAAGCACTTCCGTGGCCCCTCGTCCTGGCACTTCGCGATTGGATTCCCCACCCACTTTTCCATTGCCAAGTCGCCGTAAGCGGCAGATGCCAGCCGCCGAGACTTTGGTAAATAGCCAGGTCCTCGATTATTTATCTAGGGCAAGAAATGAGGATCAGTATGATTATTTTGGCCACACAATAGCTCCTCATTTAAGGAACCTGCCACCAGAACGCTTACTGCGAACGCAATCCGCAATCGGGATCGTTCTGGAGGCAGCAACTCCTCCTAATGACCCAACAGACATATTTCTGACATTAGAAAACTGGCGCATTCATGGGCACCTACCTTGCCCCCCAACAATGCCACATCCACAGGTTCCAATGCGCCAACCCCCATACCCTCCACCAAGGGAACATTATGGCCCCCCAGTTAGGCCATATGGTACCACATATTATGGGGAGAGCTCTTATGGACAGGCGGCACCGTCGTCTTCCCAGCACGGGCCATCTGGACAGTCTGGCTCAACCTCACAGCCCCCATACCATGGTGCCACATTTCAGGCTCAACCCTCCACACCTGGGAGGTTTACGAATTTGTAAATTTGTTATTTTGGAAATTAGCAATGGTTTTTTTCAACCTTTCACAAGCCAATTTGAAATGTTTATTTGTGAAAATCTATGAAAATAAATAGATCTTTGCTTTGTTTGGTCTTTGATATTCGTGTGAATTGATAATTATAGGGTCTAAATATAGTGTAGATTGTCAAAATTAGAGAACACACAATGTGGGCAAAATATTTACTTACCCCCCCAAAAAATAGGGTATAACAAATACACACAAAGACAAATAACAAAAAAGGCGACTATGGATGCTGGAAAGGGACGGAACCAATAGGGGACATAAAATAGTCTGAAAATAATTCCCTCACTCTCAGCCCAGCAGATCCAGTTCTTCCCAGGTGTAGTGGCTCAGTTTTGGAGGGCAAGACATCCTCGGGGCCTGCTTCATCGGGAGTAGCCTCATAGGTGCGGATGTAGTTATGCAGCACTACACATGCCTTGATGACAATGTTCACATTTTCAGGCGCGAGCTGGATGGACGAAAGAAAAACACGCCACTTGCCGGACAAAATCCCAAAGGCGCACTCCACAAATCTTCGGGCACGACTTAAACGGAAATTAAAATTGCGCCTCTTTTCATCCAACCCGCGCCTTGGAAAGGGACGCATGAGGTTAGTCGACAAACCAAAGCCCTCATCCCCAACAACCACATAAGGCGCAGGTGGACCGGACGAGCCTGGAAGGTTTGCTGGCGGTGGTATGTCCAGTTGGTTGCCCTGAAGCCACCGACCCATTCTGGAAGCCCTGAAGATGCGAGCATCTGCAGAACTTCCATAGGACCCGATATCTACAATTATAAACCTGTAGTTTGTATCAGCCAAGGCCAACAAAACAACAGAGAAAAACTGTTTATAATTGTAGTATCGGGACCCTGAGTTCGGTGGCTTCTTAACCCGTATATGCTTACCATCAAGGGCACCGAGACAATTTGGAAATTGTGCCCTCTGATGGAAGCCCTGCACTATATCAAGCCACTGCTGCCTGGTTGGATGTGGCAGCATGGAAGCTTTCAGGCGCAACCAAATGGCGGAACAGGTAGCACGTACCACGCCAGCAATAGTGGAGGTCCCCAAACGAAATTCATAATGGAGGGAAGAAAAGGAATTCCCAGTCGCCAGATATCTGAAAAGAGAAAATTGAAAAAAAAAATTAGAAATAAGACACACATTCTTACCGCTTTCCATTAAAACCAAGCCAAACGCTTGGATAACACACCTTCCAAAAAATTTGTGGGTTGTTCACACATAAGGTATTTGTAGCCAAAACAAGGTGTGCTTCAAAAACACCAAACAGGTGCAGAACTTTTCATTACACAGGATCTCTGTTTAGTGTCCAGTCCTGGTTTGGACAGAAATAAACTGATGGAAAAAACTGATCAAATAACTGATATGTGAACAGCCCCTAACATATCCACACAGGTGAGAGATCCTCATCATTACATGCAGGATTAACATGCAGCCCAAACCACACCCTCCTCCCCCCGCGGAACTTCATTATGGTCTCAATTAAATTTACAATACATATTAAAGAGATAAAACCTGGCCAATACTATCAATTAGTTCTACATTACAAAGGAAATGTTTGTAAGAACCCAAACTAGACTACAAATAGGACCTAGACACAAAGGGAGTCTGGGCAAATGAAAACAAAAGGAACAGATTGTCTTACCTTAAAGTAACAATCACACGTTCTTCAGGTGACACACTCCGCCGCATGTTGGTGTCCTGGAAAAGGAGAGCAGGACGCAGCTCCCCCAACAAACGGTCAAAGGTTGCCACCGACATGTGGCAATAATTGAAGAACTTGTCGGGGTGCGCACGGAGGTCAGAAAACAAAGACACAAATTGACCTTTGCACGCCCGCTGGGAAATGATAGGGTGCACCCACATCCGCTTTCTTGGAGGCTCTTCCTCGATCATATCGGGGCGCTCACCCCAAAAACGAAAAACAAGCCAGTGCAAAAAAACATGGTCAGTAGAAGAAATACGGAAAGTAGACATCCTGCAAAGGAAAATCCTACTGCCAAAATCAAACACAGACTACAAATATCTCTCAAACACAAGATAAATGAGCTGTCCCACCATTTCAAACCAAAAAGGGGAGAATTTATATGTGTTGGCAAGGAACAGGTGACCACAGAGGAGGGTTCAGTTTTTTTTCACGCGCGTGAAAAACGCATGCAATCCGCATGTCACCCGCACAAAAACGCCACGCAAACGCTGATAAAACTGACTGCACACGCATATAAAAACGCAGCATTTTCACTGAACGCATCCGCACCTAATCCGCGACGCTCGTGTGAAAGGGGCCTTAAAGGGGTTATCTGGCTAAAGATAAGGATGACCTATCCTCAGAACTGAGCTATAGCTAGGCCATGTGACTGGTGTACAGTGACATCACATGGCCTAGGAAGAGGCTACAGTGCCTATGGCACAGCCAGCCTCTTCTTAAGGGCTCATGCACATGAACGTATTTTCTTTCCGTGTCCATCCCGTTTTTTTTTTGTGGACCATATGCGGAACCATTCATTTCAATGCTGTGCTGCACAGGTGAGTAATTAGGGTGTGGCTATCTAATTAGGAGAAGTTAAATAGCCAGTCTTGTGGGCAGTTCAGTCCTTTGAATCCAGAGGGGGAAAAAAAACAGACTGGTTTGCGTTTCCCACTTATAAAAGCAGAGATAATACGCGAGTTTGAGCGTTCGCGTGTTTGACTTTAAGTGTGTGGTAGAATTAAGTGTGTGACTTTAGATTACGTGACTTCAGATTCGGGAACTTTAAAAGGGACTACAGTAAGTCTTTCCATATCATTGTATTGTATTTTTTCGCTTTTGCTTGTGTAATCCCCATTAGAATGGCTTCCATCATTGACAGCGCAGTCCAGTGCACATCTTGTCTGATGTATGCAGTCCTGGAACAGCCGTTTAAGGGTGCATATATTTGTTCAAAATGTCAGCAAATTGTCCGCTTGGAATCGCACATCGTGTATCTAAGCGGGCGAATTTCAACGCTGAGAAGCACTGACAATTTGGAAAAGAGTTTGCTGCTCAGTGAGAAAGCACTCTATGGGGTAGATGTGGGGGAGGGTGGTAGTGAGGAGGCCCAGGAAAGTGAGGTAGCTAGCTGGGTAACAGTTAGAAAGCGGGTTAGAGGGAAAAGTGCCAGGGAGGCTAGCCCTGATCTGACACACCCCAACAAGTTTGCAAGTTTGGCAGATGAGGGGGATGTTACTTCAGGGAGAGCACTGCTGCAGCCAGACACTTCCTCTGCCAGTCAGGGGAATGTCAGCTCCAGTAAGCAGGGGGACAGGAGAGCAGGGCAGGCCAGACAGGTGCTGGTAGTGGGCGACTCAATTATTAGGGGTACAAAGAGGGCAATTTGTCACAAAGACCGGAATCGTCGGATGGTGTGCTGCCTTCTAGGCGCTCGAGTTCGGCACATCGCGGATCGTGTTGACAGATTACTGGGAGGGGCTGGAGAAGATCCAGCAGTCATGGTCCATATCGGTACCAATGACTAAGTTAGAGGTAGGGGGAGCGTCCTTAAAAATGATTTTAGGGATTTAGGGCATAAGCTTAGGGCAAGGACCTCCAAGGTAGTGTACTGTTTTCCGAAATACTGCCTGTACCACGAGCCACACAAGAAAGGCAGCGGGAGATTAGGGAGGTAAACAAGTGGCTCAAGAACTGGTGTAGGCAGGAGGAATTAGGGTTCTTGGAGAACTGGGCCGACTTCTATGTCGGCTAAAGGCTCTACCGTAGGGATGGGCTGCACCTCAATGGGGAAGGGGTAGCTGTTTTGGGGGAGAAGATGGTTAGAAGGCTGGAGGAGTGTTTAAACTAGGGACTGGGGGGGAGGGTAACTACATTATAGATGGGGAAGATAGTGCAGATAGAGACCTGGGGGAGGAATGGAAGGAGGAACTAGAACAGATCAGAAGGAAAGGTGTAGGGTAAGAAATATACATCAACCTCTTAATTGTATGTACACTAATGCCAGAAGCCTAGCTAATAAAACTGGTGAACTGGAATTAGTGATGTGTGAGGAGAACTATGACATAGTGGGAGTAACTGAGACATGGCTGGATGATAGCTATGACTGGGCAGTTAACGTACAGGGTTACAATCTTTTTAGAAAGGATCGTAAAAACCGGAGAGGGGGAGGGGTCTGCCTTTATGTAAAGTCCTGTCTAAAGCCCACACTGCGGGAAGATATAAGTGAGGGACATGAAGATGTGGAGTCACTGTGGGTAGAAATAAATGGAGCCAAAAACAATAATAAAATACTAATAGGGGTTTATTATAAACCACCCAATATATCAGAGACCACAGAAAATCTACTTCTAAACGAAATAGACGAGGCGGCAAATCATAATGAGGTCGTTATTATGGGGGACTTCAACTACCCAGATATAGACTGGGAAACTGAAACCTGTATATCTCATAAAGGAAACAGGTTCTTGGCAATAACCAAAGACAATTACCTTTCCCAACTGGTTCAGGACCCGACTAGAGGGAAGGCCATACTGGACTTAGTATTAACCAATAGACCTGACAGAATAACAGATGTGCAGGTCGGGGGACACCTGGGAAACAGTGACCATAAAATAATAACCTTCAAATTGTCATTCAAAAGAGTGTTTCTTCAGGGAGGAACAAAAATACCTAACTTCAAAAAAGCTAAATTTAGACTCAGAGAGGCCATAGACCGAACTAACTGGGACAAAGTCCTCAAAAATAAAAATATAGCCACAAAATGGGAGATTTTTAAAAGCATCCTAATATCTAATTGTGAGAGGTACATACCTTATGGGAATAAAAGGTTAAGGAACAAGAAAAAACCAATGTGGATAAATAGAACTGTAAAGAAAGCAATAAATGACAAAAAGAAAGCATTTAAATCACTAAAACAGGAGGAGAGCGAGGAAGCATTGAAAAACTATAAGGAAAAAAATAGAATATGTAAAAGACAAATAAAAGCAGCCAAACTAGAGACCGAGAGATTAATCGCCAAAGAGAGTAAAACTAACCCTAAAATGTTCTTCAATTATATAAATACTAAAAAGTATAAATCTGAAGGTGTCGGCCCCTTACAGAGTAATGAGGGGGGAGTTGCAGAGAGCGATGAGGAGAAAGCGAAGCTACTAAATAACTTTTTCTCCACTGAGGAAAATAAACTGTCAGATGAAATGCAGAATATAAAAGTAAATTCCCCATTAAAAGTGTCCTCTCTGACCCAGGAAGAGGTGCAGCAACGTCTTAAAAATATTAAAATAGGCAAATCACCAGGACCGGATGGCATACACCCCCGTATCCTAAGAGAATTAAGTAATGTCATCGACAGACCCTTATTTCTGATATTTAAGGACTCTATACTGACGGGGAGTGTTCCACAGGATTGGCGCATAGCAAATGTGGTGCCAATATTCAAAAAGGGTCAATATTCAAAAACAGAGCCCGGAAACTATAGGCCGGTAAGTTTAACTTCTGTGGTGGGTAAACTGTTTGAAGGTTTTCTGAGAGATGCTATCTTGGAGTACCTCAATGAAAATAACTCCGTATAAGCATGGCTTTATGAGGGATCGGTCATGTCAAACCAATTTAATCAGTTTCTATGAGGAGGTAAGTTCTAGACTTGACCGCGGCGACTCAATGGATGTCGTATATTTGGACTTCTCCAAAGCGTTTGACACTGTACCACATAAAAGGTTAGTATATAAAATGAGAATGCATGTTTTTTTCTTTAAATCTAGTATTAACGATTTTTGCCTGCTCTTTGTATTCGATAGGGTCGGTGCAGTTTCGCCTGATGCGTTTGTATTGGCTGTATGGTATGTTACTAAGCCATTTTTTATGGTGGAAGCTATGAAATGGATGTAGCTATTTGTATCCACAGGTTTGAAGTAAGTTTTGGTTGTTATTGTTTTTTCTATAGGGATAATGACAATATCGAGGAATTCTATGTTGGTTTTACTATAATTGAGGGTGAAAGAAATACCCCAATCAGTACTGTTTAGATATTCACAGAAAAGGTTTGCTGTATGTTCGTCCCCGTCCCAGATTATGAATAAATCATCGATATATCTTCGGTAATGTACTATGTTGTTTTTAAAGGTTGAATTGTCCCAGATGTGTGTTTTTTTCAAATTCCCCCATAAATAGATTCGCGAAGGACGGGGCTACCTTCGTTCCCATCGCGGTCCCTCGTTGCTGATGGAATGTGTTGTCATTATATATGAAGTAATTGTTTTTGAGAATAAAATCTAGGCCTTTGATCAGAAAATTGATTTGTGGTATTTTTAGGGATTTATCTCTTGATAAGCAGTCAAACACACATTTTTCCTCTAATTCTTGAGGTATGTTTGTGTATAGTGCTGTAACGTCTAAGGTAAGGAGGGCCAGAGAAGATTGCCATGGTATGTTTTGTAATTCTGTTATGAGTTGTCTGGAGTCGTGGAGGTAACTTGGTAATTGTTGTACATATGGCTGAAGATATAGGTCAAGGAAGTGGGACAGGTTACTAGTTGCGCAATTAGTGTTTGATATTATAGGGCGGCCTGGTGGTTTCTCTATGTTCTTGTGTATTTTAGGGAGGTAGTAGAAATATGGTGTGCAGGGTGTTTTGGGGAGTAGAAATTTTTTCTCCTTTTTGTTTATATAATTGTTTTCAAATGCTGTTTTTATTAGTGTGTTTAGTTCTCTCAAAACCATTGGAAAAGGGTTTTCTGTGATTTTCTTGTAGTACATCGTGTCGCTGAGTATGTTTTGTGCTTCTTCCCAAATAGACTGCCTACTTCCCAGTAAAAATACAATACAGCACCTCAAACAATCAAATCAAAAAAATAATGGAGAAACACTGGCACATTCTAATAAGAGACCCCTACTTATCAAAATACCTCCCAAAAAAACCAATGGTCACTTATCGTAGAGCCCCCAAGGTCAAAAACCTTATAGCCCCCAGTATACTACAACAACACAAGGGAATAAAAGAGAATAAGAATAAAAATCACATATCACAACAAAAAGCAGGAAGCTATCGTTGCAACAACAACCGCTGCTTATGTTGCAAGGTGATCACTGATGCAAAAAACCACTTTAAATCAAACACAAATGGAACAACCTTTTACATAAAACAGAACCTGAACTGTCAATCATCATATGTGATATATGTAATAGAGTGTCAATGCGGCCTACAATATGTAGGCCGCACCACACAGCCCCTTCAATGCAGACTCAACCAACATAGGTACAACATAAAACGCCTCTACAACAAACATGGACTCTCCAGACACTGTGCTACAACCGAAGAAAAACAGGAGCATACAATAAAAATTACCCCGATCGATCAGATTCCATACAACCCCTACAATAGGTTCAATATGCTGCAAAAACGCGAAATATATTGGATTTATCAATTAAACACACTGACACCCTATGGACTTAATGAAACCATACTGTAAACTATGCAGAATAACTAAACGGGGCATCCCTCGAATAGACATCAGCAACTAATATGTATCAATGTATAGAAACCATGAATAAGTAGTCTATACATCAGGGTCATCACATATAGTAACCTATAGAGAAAACACACTCAATTAGTTATGTGGGGGAAAGAGATTAAAAACCTATGCCAACCATGAGTGTAAAACAGATGATACCCACTCAACACTCTGCCTCCTCCATACTTACTGCATTAGCAGAGCATCAAAGAACATAGTGAGATCTCGCAAGATTACCCACGGAACGGCAACACTGAGCATGCCGATCACGGAATGAAAAGAACATCTCTCCAACGATCCACCACATAACTACCTATAGCTAAAACAAGTAAAACAAGCATACATATCTATATGTATGAATCTACATGTATGTATTTATGTTTGCACTCATTGCAAGCTACCCGACCGCATGTCTGTACATCTTATACATCCTCCTATGATTGTAATATAAGGTCTATACTGAGAAAGAACAAACCAGCAAAATACCCTCTAAAAGACCATTATGCTACAATGCAGATCACTATTCCATAAAATACTGGTTTGCAACAATGTGCTACTTAATATCAATGATTCTGTCATTGTAACAGATAGATGGTTCCCTCCCATCCATAGAGATAAGAGACACCTCGTACATAGGTGTATCGCTACTTCTATTCTTCTTCTATTTAACTAATGTTTTATACCATTGTTTTAAACTCAACCAAACTTGGGGTGATACTACCTATAGCGACGTCATAGCGGTGGACACACCTCCAACACACCCCGCTTTCTCTGCGCGCCAAAACAACCCCACATTTTAAAAAGTGTGTAAACTGTTTGTGTAACTTGTAATATTGTCCTGACGAAGAGGGAAGCGTTAATACCCTCGAAACGCGTTGACGAAAACTTCAATAAATATACCACTCTTTACCATCTACGAGAGTGCTGTTTCCATCTTCAAAGACAGCGCCGGTGAAATTGCGATCCAACCATTTTCTTCTGAAACTACTGCCATTATCGAGACCCTGCACGGC
>ONZH01030986.1:0-15425 GCA_900303285.1 Rhinella marina | reverse complement strand
CAATCAGTAAACAGCAACATTCATGAACAAGCACAGACTCAAGCTAGGCATTGTGGGGATTGTAGTTTTGTGAGGGAAGATCAGGAGCCATGATACTCTGTGTGCTGCAGGCTCACACAGGAGCTACACAAATGGATTGCAAGGTAAAATGAAGCTCTGGTTATATGTATAGGTATAGGTTCTGGTTGGGTTGCAGCTTGCAGCCTTAATGCAGTTTATAAAAAATTTGTTTACTTTACCGGAATACCACTTTAAGGAAGATAATGAGTAGTGCCCTGGAGCAAGGATACAGTGATCCCTCAAGATACAATGGCCTCAGGATACAATATTTTCAGCATACAATGGTCTGTTCTGACCCATCGTAAGTTGAAACTAGACTTAACATACAATGTCTCAGATCCAACCATTCAAGGCCACTTCTCTGGTAAAATATCTGTATTAGTTATCAGCTATTCCTGACTGTTATATGTAAGGACCTGTCTTAGGCTACTTTCACACTAGCGTTTTAAAATTCCGGTATTGAGTTCCGTCATAGGGGCTCAATACCGGAAAAAAACGCTTCAGTTTTGTCCCCATTCATTGTCAATGGGGACAAAACTGAACTGAAGACAATGGAGTGCTCCTGAAAGCATGCTGCGGTTTGCTCTCCGGTCCAGGCATCCGCACCAAGACGGATCCGGAATGACCCCCAATGCAAGTCAATGGGGACGGATCCGTTTGGTGTGGACACACCAGTAATCCGGATCTGTCCTCCATTGATTTCCAATGGGGGGTCATTCCGGATCCGGCTACATACATACATACATACATACAAACATACATACATACATACTCACATACTCCAGGGACGCCGGCAGCATGTCTTCACGCGCCTCCTGCGCGCAGCTATGACGTTTCCCCACTGCGCCCAGCAGAAGGCGCTGTGGGGAATCGTCATCACTGCGCGCAGGAGTCGCGTGAAGACGTTCTGCCGGCGTCCCTGGAGTATGTGAGTATGTCTGTATGTCTGTATGTTTGTATGTATGTCTGTATGTTTGTTTGTATGTCTGTATGTTTGTTTGTATGTCTGTATGTTTGTTTGTATGTATGTCTGTGTCTTGTTTCAATGTGTGTCATGTGTGGGGCCGGAGCGCTGCTCCGGCTCTACACATGTATAGCGTTAGCACGGATCCGTTGGCACCCTTTAGTTATCTGCTTATTTTTCTTAAATCTTCATTTTCTCTTATCTTGGACGACATTTTGGGCATTTGTAACCGATTACTGAAGTTACAATGGTTTCAACATACAATGGTCGTCCTGGAACCAATTAATATAGTATCTTGAGGGACCGCTGTACTTTGGAGTCTGGAAGCTTGTGGACATTTAGGCTAGGACTATACGGCGACACTGGTCACGCGACACCTGTCTCGGTCAAGATCGCTGGGTAGCGGGGATCCCATAGAAATGAATGGGATGCCTGCCGCAGTCACAAGAAATCCAATACCCCTATTGCTGCTGGGCAAAGCCATTAAAATAATCAACTCACTGCTTGCATTATGATTTATGCTGCTGTTTGCACCATCCTGTTTTATATGGTTGAACTGGATTTTATATTCTATAATCTGTTCATTTGCACTGTTATGGCACTATATTTCCACTGAATTGTAGGAGGGTTTACACACAGCCAGCTAATGCTGAGAGACTTAGGGAATTTCCAGCCTGTGCACTGAAAATAAGACAGGGTCAGTGCTCCAGACTAAAAAAAAAAAACAAGGAGCCATTGGCTCCTAACGTGAAAAATTTAGGAGCCAAATAAAATTTTTAGGCGCCAAATTTAAATACATAAAATTTTAATAAAAAAAAAAAAAAACTTGGCGGGGAAGACGGAACGTCCGGCCCTTAATAGAATTGTCCTATCCTATTTTTTGGGGGGACAAGGTGACTAAAACATAGTGAATTGTGAGGTTTTATTTATTTATTTTTCTTTTACGTGTTCACTGTATAGGAGATTTTTTTTAAATTTTAATAGTTTGGACTGTTTGGACATTTATTAATATATTTTATATGTAAAATTGAGAAATGGGGTGATTAATGGGCCATTCAGACGGCCGTAGTATTGTGGATCCGCAAAAATACGGATCTGCAATACCACGGATGCCGCCCGGCCTGTGTTCCGCAATTTGCCGAACACTGCCGGGCGTCCTGATCAAAATGCCTGTTCTTGTGTTCTGTTGTGGACAAAAATAGGACATGTTCTATCATTTCTTGCGGAGCCGCGGCTAGGCAAGTTCACAAGCCGCCCATTGAAGTGAATGCAGCCGTATCTATTCTGCAAAATTGCGGAATAGATGCGGGCACGTTCACACGGTCGTATATATATTAATATATTGGTGGTTTGGTTTTTTTTTTTTTTTTTTTTTACTTTTTATTTAATAATTATTGGCCCCATCAGACCTCGACGCTGCGGTTGTTGGTGGGCGGAGCATAGTGCCCCCACACAGTAGTTATTCCCCATTAGTGCCCCCCACATAGTAGTTATACCAGTATAGTGCCCCCACACAGTAGTTATACCAGTATAGTGCCCCACACAGTAGTTATACCAGTATAGTGCCCCCCACACAGTTGTTATACCAGTATAGTGCCCCCCACACAGTAGTTATACCAGTATAGTGCCCCCACACAGTAGTTATACCAGTATAGTGCCCCCACACAGTAGTTATACCAGTATAGTGCCCCCACACAGTAGTTATACCAGTATAATGCCCCCACACAGTAGTTAAACCAGTATAGTGCCGCCCCCCACACAGTAGTTAAACCAGTATAGTGCCCCCACACAGTAGTTATAGTAGCATAGTGTCCCCCACACAGTAGTTATAGTAGCATAGTGTCCCCCACACAGTAGTTATAGTAGCATAGTGTCCCCCACACAGTAGTTATAGTAGCATAGTGCCCCCCACACAGTAGTTATAGTAGCATAGTGCCCCCCACACAGTAGTTATAGTAGCATAGTGCCCCCCACACAGTAGTTATACCAGCATAGTGCCCTCCACACAATAGTTATACCAGTATAGTGCCCCACACAGTAGTTATAGTAGCATAGTGTCCCCCACACAGTAGTTATAGTAGCATAGTGTCCCCCACACAGTAGTTATACCAGCATAGTGTCCCCCACACAATAGTTATACCAGTATAGTGCCCCCCACACAATAGTTATACCAGCATAGTGCCCCCCACACAGTAGTTATAGTAGCATAGTGCCCCCCACACAGTAGTTATAGTAGCATAGTGCCCCCACACAGTAGTTATAGTAGCATAGTGTCCCCCACACAGTAGTTATAGTAGCATAGTGTCTCCCACACAGTAGTTAGAGTAGCATAGTGCCCCCACACAGTAGTTAGAGTAGCATAGTGCCCATAGTGCTCCTCTCCTTCAGTTTTGTAAAATAATTAAAAAAAAACAAATATTTACACTTACCTCCATCAGCCTGGCAGCGCTGCGATGCAGGCCTCCTCCGGCCTGTGTCCCGCTCTGCATGGCTCAGGCGGCGCGATGACGTCATCGCACCGCCTGAGCTGGCCTCTGATAGGCTACAGGCACTAGGCCTGCAGCCTATCAGAGGAACGGGCAGGGGAGACGCCTCTCCCTGCCCCACCGCAGCACAGGCATCTGTATCGCCGTCCTGAGGACGGCGATACAGATGACTATTGAGATCAGCGCTTCCACAATGGAAGCGCTTATCTCCTTGTCCCCTGCCACCGCCTTGGCCCGGTGGTTGGGGACCACTGGTTTAGATGATCGCACACAAAACAGCAGTGTTTTTTTGTCCAGTCACGAAACGGAATGCCACCGGAATGGAATGCATCTTGAGCCATCCTGAACAGAGCATATGCCAGTCATAACACATTGGCCTTAAATGGAACCGTTTTGGCCCGGTTTTGAGATTCTCTGCCAGATCTCACAACCAGAATGCCAAAACTGTGATGTGAAAGTAGACTTAGCTCTGTCAGACTTTTGTTTATGACTGAAAACTACTTAGTCATTCCCATTGAGTTGTATTGCGGCCCAATATAAGTCTATGGTAGCTTTGGACTGCAATATTGTTACTGTGGATGTGCTTCTCCAGATTCACCCTTACCGTTCTGGATTAGTTAGAAACTGTATAAAAATAGAGCAGAAAATGGAGCCCCTAATGGTCTGTAGGTAGAGACCAATATTTAGTAGGAGAGACTCTGCCAGACTGCATGAGTGACTACAAGATGATCTGGGAATACTGTGCCACAGACCATGGACCACCAGGCTTTAGACCAGCCTTCTAAGAATGAGAGGCACAGCTAGCCTTTCCTCAGCAAAGAACTTTCTGCTACCAGTGGGGTGAATTTCTTAATACTTTCTAAATGCTATTAAATGGGTTTTGCCATCTCAGACAATGGGGGCATATAGCTAGGATATGCCTCCATTGTCTGATAGGTGCAGGCCCCACCTCTGGGACGGAGCGGGGAAATGAACGGAGGGTGCACTGTGCATGCGCAGCCACCCTCCAATCATTTCTAAGGGGAAAGCCGGGGTCCTCCAGCCACAGCTCCCCCCACTCCATTCTCGTTGTAGATGCGGGTCCCAGAGATGGGACCTAAACCTATCAGACAATGGGGACATATCCTAGCGATATGCCCCCATTGTATGTGATGGGAATACGGCTTTAAGAATGGCTCAGGCAAGACGGCCATCCCCATAATAATGTGCAGGAAATAAAATTTAAAAAATCTGCAATCAGAAAATAAAAACAGATTAGAAAAAAGGTTAAGTGTTACCATCTGGTTTTAACTGGCAGGAAAAAAAAAAAGTTGGTGTCACACTCCTTTTAAGTCCCTGTTTGGGTGGTAACTTTTTAGTTTTATTTCTGGCAAAATACTAAAATACTACCATAACCTGTGTAGAGTCACTTTATGTATCACCCCCAGCCAAACGACCGAGAGTGTCTGCTCACCATTCCTCGTCGGATCTGGACGAGTTGGAAGAGGACTCTGCTTCCTCTAAACTGGCTGAGGATGATGATTTACCTTCAGACTCTGATTACGTCGAAGGATGTAAAAAATTTCTTTTTAAAAATGAGGACATGACTGACTTACTTAAGGCCGTATGTGCCACTATGGGGGTTGAGGAGGTGCAAAAGGCTCACTCTGTTCAAGAGGAGCTTTTTGGAGGCCTCAGAGTCAAAAGAGCCAGAGTATTTCCATTCAATGAAAATATTAAGGATATGATCCTGGAAGAATGGAACGAACCCGAAAAACGGTTGGGTATTTCCAGAGACTTGACCCTGGTGACTCAAAAGTCTATGATGATATTCCCAAAATAGACGTTCAGATTGCTAAAGTCAACAAAAAGACGTCTTTGCCCTTTGAAGACGCGTCCCAGTTAAGAGACCCCATGGAGAGGAAACCGGACTCTCTTTTACGCAAATCCTGGGAAGCAGCGATGTTTAATATAAAGACAAATGTCGCTGCTACCTCTGTGGCTAGGTCCATGACTTTATGGATCAACGAACTGGAACAACACTTAAAAAATAAGACGCCCAGGGAAGAGATTCTAAATTCTCTTCCTCTTCTTAAATCTGCCACCACGTTTTTAGCCGACTCCTCTGCTGAGTCCATTCGGTTTTCAGCCAGGGACGCAGGTCTGTCTAACTCCGCCCGCCGTGCTATTTGGATGAAATCCTGGTCAGGGGATAAAGCTTCAAAATGAAGCTTTGCTCCATCCCCTTCTCAGGAGACTACGTCTTCGGTCCGGTCCTCGATAAAACCCTGGAGAAGGCAGCGGACAATAAAAAGGGGTTTCCTGAGGATAGGCCCTTTCGCAGGAGATTTCCCTTTCGCCCAGGAAATTTTCAAGAGAAATCCTATCGGGGAAAAGGGAAGAGCGGGCAATGGAGCTACCCCAAGGGGGGCAAGGATTCCTTCTCAATCCTCAGCCCAAATCCTCCGATAAACAATGACGCCAGGGTCGGGGGAAGACTGAGCAACTTTTTACCTGCTTGGCGAAGTGTAACCTCAAATCCCTGGGCTCTCGCCCTGGTGGAAGCAGGATACAAAATAGAGCTCAATTCTGTTCCCCCAAACAAATTTATAGTAACCATTCCAAGTTCTCCCACAAACCGAGACGTACTATGGGAAGAAATTTTAGAGCTGATAAGGAAAGACGTGATAATAAAAGTTCCTCCTCGGGAACGCCGAAGGGGATACTACTCCACTCTTTTTCTAGTCAGGAAAAAAGAAGGAAGCTTCAGGATAATAATCAACTTAAAGTTTCTAAACAAATTTGTCAAATACAGGAGATTCAAGATGGAGTCTCTTTCCTCAGCCATTCCCCTGATAATGAAGGATGCCTTTATGTGCACGATAGACTTGAAAGAGGCTTATTATCACGTCCCCATTCATCAGAGCTACCAAAAATATCTTCGTTTTGCCATCCGAGACAAGGGAGGTCAAATTCATCACTTCCAATTTACCGCGCTTCCATTCGGAATATCCTCTGCCCCCAGAATTTTCACAAAATTAATGATAGAAATGGTAGCCTTTCTGCGTCAGGCCAACATAATCCTGATACCCTACCTAGACGACTTCCTTCTAGTTGCCGACTCTCAAGTTCATCTTCAAAGAGACCTGAACATCCTCCTTTCCACTCTAGGAAATCTGGGCTGGATAGTAAACTATCAAAAATCCTTCCTCCAACCCTCCAGGCAGGTAAAATTTTTAGGGGTCTTACTGGACTCACATCTACAAATGACGCTCCTTCCTCCTAAGCTGGCAGGTGGCCTAAGGCCATCCCTGCTGGGCCCCCCAGAGACACTGGGCCCGGAGCAGTCGCCCACCCGGTAGCTACGCCTGTTCTATGTGTTTGGGATGCACGTTTAAAAAATTGGCCAAAAGACCAATTTACAAGAGCCCGGATAGCTCAGTCGGTAGAGCATCAGACTTTTAATCTGAGGGTCCAGGGTTCAAGTCCCTGTTCGGGCGTAAGTTTTTTTTTTTTGTGTGTGTGTGTTTTAAAATAAAGTTGTTGACCATTTAATAAAAGGTAACAATGAAGTATTTTTTTAGTATAATAATTCAGCATAAAAATAAAGGTTCGTCTATACTTCACATTTTCAGGCACACAAGGAGGACAGCAAATTTGTGTGTTCAGCTTTTCTATTTGCTTTTAATGCTAATTGCAGCCACTGGGTGTGTCAGCCACAATGCCTCATACAGTGATTACTGAATCATGACCCTGTATCAGGGGTGCTCAAGTACTTTTTGTAAAGGGCCATATACCTGGCACTTTACCGGGTTTGCTGTAGGGCAGAGCCAAGAGCTCAAGCTGAAAAAAAAAACACGTATGGAGGGACATCAGTGGCATGTAGCACTGCAGCAATTTTTTTTTCTCAATAAACAACACCTATAATACTGCCTAATCCCCTTTCTGCCATCTACACAGAAATAGTGCCCCCTTAATGTCTCTCCACAATGTAAAAATATTCTTTGTGCCACCAAATGATGCCCCTTAGTGCCCCTTGGACTTTTCGATATCCCTCTAGTGCTCCTACAGATTATGATGTCACCTTAGTGCCCCCCTCAGAGTAGGATGTCCCTAAGTCCTTCCTCACAGCAGGTTGATCCGTTGGTGTCCCCACACAGTATAATGCTCCTTTGGTGCCCCAACACAGCAGGATGCCTGCGATGCTACTAAGTTCCACCTTCCCAGTACGATGATCCCTTAAGTGCCCCCCACAATGACAGAGGTCCTCTGAAGTGCCCCAACACAAAATGATGTTCCTTGCTCAAACAATATGATGTCTTCTTAAAAGCCCCCTTAACAGAGTGATGCCCCTTAAGTGGCTTTCACGCAGTATGATGTCCCCTTAAAGGGGTTTTCCCACGAATAATGTAAAAAATGAAAATCAGACATCATATAGTACATAACAATCTCTTTTTAACAAAGCTAGAACCAGCCCTGTACCTCACATGGATCCAGAGATCTCCCCATTCATTACTCTGCTAGATTTATATCAAGCTGACAGCTCAAGGGGAGTGTCTTTTCTGCTGCAGCTCAGGAGGCATGTCCATGCTCTGCCTATCACAGCTCAGGAGGCAGTTAAAAGTTGAAACTGACCGCATGTGCGGCCTGCTCAGTGAATAGGCCAACAAAATAAGAAATTAAGTGGTCCTATACAGATACATTTTATTGAATAACTCAGTAGCTATACAGAATTTTTAATGACATGCAATTACAAAAGTATTCAGATCCAGGTGCTGGTTTGAAAACTGTAGAATATTTTTCGTGGGACAACCCCTTTAAGTGCCCCCACACACAGTATGATGCCCCCTTAAAGGGGTTTTCCGAGACTTTATAACTGATGACCTATCCTCTGATATGATGTCCTCTTAAATATGATGCCTAATTAAGTGACTTCTCACAGTGCTGCCACCTCAAGTGCCTCAACACGGAGTGATGCCTTAGATGGCCCCCACACACAGTAATGCACCACCCTCGTACAGTTATGACCCCTTAAGAGGCCCCTCTCACAGAGTTATTGCAGTAGCCGGGTTTGGGGAAGTCTCAAAGCCACGCTGTCTGCCTTGGAAACCGTTGAGGTATCACCATGTGTTGCTGCTCTCCGAAGGGGATGGTAAGGCGAGGTGCCACCCCAATGGAAATAAGTCTAGATCAGAAATCAGACACCAGGGTCACGGTCAAACACTGTTTGACATCAGATTGAAAAGTTTTCCACACGGAGGCAACACATGCAGATTTGGCACTACTTATAGAACATGTTCTATTCTTGACTATTTTGTGGACAAGAGCAGGCCTTTCTACAACAGGGCCCTCAAAGTGTGGGATGCACATGAACCGCAAAACAGAAACGGTTGTGTGCAGGAGACCTTATAGGAAAGGTTCAAGGCACTGAAACACTGAATCGATCACATAGGGGGAGATTTATCAAATCTGGTGTAAAGGAAAACTGGTTTAGTTGTCCATAGCAGATTGCCCATAACAGTTCATTGGGGGCACATTTACTGAGGGACTTGCGACTATTTTAGAAGTAAAGTACTCGCAAGTCCTCTTTTTTAGCCGGCACGGCCGGTTTCACGTCGTGTCCACCAGTTCAGTGTGATGGGAAGGGGGAGGGAGGTGTCGGGGGAGTCCCAGCCCCGGCTAATTTACCAATATTCACTTCTGGAAACAGGTGTAAATGTTAGTAAAAAAAGACATATGGGGGAATTTATCATTAGGAAAACATTTGAAGTCAGTTTTGCTTCAGTCTGTGTTGGAGTACTTTCTGCCACATTTATCAAACGTCGCAGGTTGTTTGATAAATGTGGCTTGTCCTTAAACCTAACACTTCTGTCTAGAGAAGCTCCTCCACTTTTCCTACTCCACCCTCCTCCTGGAGTGAGATTGCGACTATTTTGCGAATTTTTTAAAAAGTCGCAATGATAAATCTGGAGTGAAACTCATTAACATGGCTAGCCACACCCACTTTTCCACCCATATTACAAACTGGAGTGAGTTGTGTACACATGCAAAAAGTCGCAAAAAAATGCGCAAAAAAGTCGCAAAAGCCCTATCGTGCGACTTTTTGAAGACAGAATTCTGGAGTGAAGGTGTGATAAATCAGGGCCATAGTTTTTACCCCTGGCGCAAGGGCTGCGACAGATGTACCTAATTTATGACGAGGCGCACACCTCGTCATAAATTAGACGACTCTAACGAAAGCACAGAAGGGAAAAATAAGACCAGCGTTAAAAGCTAGTCCTAGTAAATGTGCCCCACTGTTGGGTTGCCCTTTAGGCCTGGCGACACGGTGACTTTTCCTGTGACATATGTTGCCCAAGATCACAAATAAATGCCACCTAGTAATCACAACAAATCTAAGTAAATGGGGTTGCATTGCAATACAAAAGTGACCCTGAGCACCAGGGGCGGACACAGACAGCAGAGGGCCCTTGTGCAAGGAATGTGTTTGGGCCCCCCCCCCCCACCGTTCCCAAACCAAATTCTCAACCTAACCTATGGTGTCCTAACATTACATACAGCAATACAAAACATACAGGGTAAGGCTACTTTCACACCTGCAGCACTACGCTCCGGCCACCTGATTTGGCAGAGAATGCAAGAAATTGGCCGGACACAGACTCAGTCATGCAGAGGTTTGTGTCCTGCTGATTCTCTGCATTTTTGCCAGATTGTGGCCGGATCTCTGCCTGACCCCATTATAGTTAATGGGGCCGGCGGACATTCTGTCTGCATCCAGCAGTGCCAGAGCCGGTGAATTCCAGAAGGCTGTTCTCTGCTGGACCAGCCTGCCAGAATCACCAACTCAGATGTGAAAGTAGCCTAATACAGGTCCACATACCTCCTACATCCAGTGACGTCTTCTTAGATGTAGATGTTCTCTTTCCTCATCTTTTCCTTTCAGACCAGACTGCCATGATGATTTCTTCCAGCCATCTCTTCTCTCTGTGGAGTTTGACAAATAGACATCTTAGATTCCTACTTTTCTATCATTCTTCCACCTTCTTGAACTCCTCATCCTGCCACTCCCCAATACTGTGCCCGCTGTGCTCCCCAAAACTATACTGCAGAAACAGTCCCCCTCAAATACTACCGCCTTCAGTAATTAAAATAACTGCACCCAGGAAAGTGTCCCTGACACTAAATTATAACCAAAATGTTCCCCAAAAATAACTGTGCTAAGCTGATAGTAATAGTCCCAACAATAGAAATAATTAGTGCCCCCGGCCAGCCAATGTCCCCATAGTGCCCTCATAATGTGCCAATGCCCCCTACTATGTACCCAAAAAACCCTCTTAGTGCCCCTATACAATGACCCCAATAGTGCTCCTCTCCCCCCCTTCTCCATAGTGCCCCCATGTCTGCCAGAATATAAGATAGGGCCCCCATAGTGATCCTCGCCCTCCATAGTGCCAGTATATATATAGGGCCCCCCATAGTCGTCCTCCTCCTCCAGAGTGCCCCCCATAATGCTCCCCCTCCATAGTGGCCCCCCATAGTGCTCCTCCTCCATAGTGGCCCCCCATAGTGCTCCTCCTCCATAGTGGCCCCCCATAGTACTCCTCCTCCATAGTGGCCCCCCATAGTGCTCCTCCTCCATAGTAGCCCCCCATAATGCTCCTCCTCCATAGTGGCCCCCCCATAGTGCTCCTCCTCCATAGTGGCCCCCATAGTGCTCCTCCCCATAGTGCTCCCCCTCCATAGTGGCCCCCCATAGTGCTCCCCCTCCATAGTGCTCCCCCTCCATAGTGGCCCCCATAGTGCTCCTCCTCCATAGTAGCCCCCATAGTGTTCCTTCTCCATAGTGGCCCCCCATAGTGCTCCCCCTCCATAGTGGCCCCCCATAGTGCTCCCCCTCCATAGTGCTCCCCCTCCATAGTGGCCCCCATAGTGCTCCCCCTCCATAGTGCTCCTCCTCCATAGTGCTCCTCCTCCATAGTGGCCCCCCATAGTGCTCCTCCTCCATAGTAGCCCCCATAGTGTTCCTTCTCCATAGTGGCCCCCCATAGTGCTCCCCCTCCATAGTGGCCCCCCATAGTGCTCCCCCTCCATAGTGGCCCCCCATAGTGCTCCTCCTCCATAGTAGCCCCCATAGTGTTCCTTCTCCATAGTGGCCCCCCATAGTGCTCCCCCTCCATAGTGGCCCCCCATAGTGCTCCTCCTCCATAGTAGCCCCCCATAGTTTTCCTTCTCCATAGTGGCCCCCATAGTGCTCCTCCTCCATAGTGGCCCCCCATAGTGCTCCTCCTCCATAGTGGCCCCCCATAGTGCTCCTCCTCCCATAGTGGCCCCCATAGTGTTCCTTCTCCATTGTTGCTCCCCCTCCAAAGTGGCCCCCATAGGCCTCTCCTCCATAGTGCTCCTCCCCCCATAGTGCCCCCACTGAGTGCCAACTTTAAATTAAAAAAAAATTAACAGTTATACTTACCTCCTTGCCTCTGTCAGCGACGCGATGCAGGCCTCTTCCGGCCTGTTGTCCCGCGCTGTACGGCTCAGGCGGCGCGATGACGTCATCGCGCCGCCTGTGCCGGCCTCTGATAGGCTACAGGCCTAGTGCCTGCAGCCTATCAGAGGAACGGGGAAGGGACACGCCTCTCCCTCCCTTGCCCCGCATTATCGATCTGTATCGCCGTCCTAAGGACGGCGATACAGATGAATATAGAGATGAGCGCTTCCAAAATGGAAGCGCTCACATCTCTACCTGCCGCCGGGAAGAAAGGGCCCCCCTCCGGTCCCGGGCCCGGTGCAGCCGAACCGGCTGCACCGCGGTATGTCCGCCCCTGCTGAGCACATGGAGACAGTCCCAAGACATCTGGCACTTGTGTCGCAGGCAAAGTCACCATATTGTCCAGTCTAAGACAAAATATTAGCTCCTTCTTATATCTGCATATTGTGTTGCTTTAGCAGCACCTAGTGGCCTTTCTAAGAACTGTATGTGGATATTAATAACATCAATACATAACGAACTCTGATCCCCTCACTACTCCCGTTCTGATGCTTCCCTGGTCCCTCACAGATCTCCACCTCTTGGTCCCTCACGACAAGGACACGTGATTCTGTGCCCAATTACTAATCCAGGACCCGCCAGGGAGTGCTGAGATTAAGATGGTAGTGTTGGTTGCTATGATGGGGGTATTAGTACTCACAGTTGCAGTCCTCACTCCAACGCTCCCTGGGGTTATGCAGAGAATGGAGGGCACATCCTTTTTTTCCCTTGGAGCACACCCTGGATTCTTTGGGACCTCCTCTCTGGTGTTAGGTAAGGTGTCCTTGATGTCAGGAGGTCAGGTGGTTAGAGGGAAAGTGAACGGATGATGCAATGACCAGGCCCAGTTTAGCTGAAACAGTCTCTGTACTAAGAATGATAAGTGTTACAGTACAAAGCATATAAAGCAGCCACAGTTCTGAGGTATTTCACCGGTGTCCGAAAGGTTATATTACTTCTCTCCAGTTCTCACACCTTTCCACTGGTAAATATGGGATAGCAGGCTACAAGATGACTGACTCTAAGTAAGTCTCTCTTCAATAACACTTTGTAATCTAACCAAATAACCAAAGTGTGCAATGCTCGCAAAAATGTGGTAGGCGCCAGAGGCTACATCCCTTTCCACATACACATACCTCCCAACCGTCCAGGATGCAGCGGGACTGTCCCAGATTACAGTGGAAGTCCCGCTGTCCCGCTACGGGGGAGTAATGTCCCAGTTACTGGCAGCTCTCCCTGCGTCCATAGGACACAGAGACAGTTGCCTGTATTGTGATGAAGCAGAGAGCCGGAATCGGCTCACTGCTTCATCCATAATCCCTCCCGTTCCCCCCTGCAGGCTCTCTGTACCTCCCTTCTGCTCTCTACACCTTCGGTCTCTTCCGGCCATCAGTCAGCCTTGGCTCCGCCCCCTTAAGACTATGGAGAAGAAGATCTCCTGCTGGTGATGCTGCTAGGAAGAAGGTAAGTATATGGTTTTTATTTTATTTTTTATTTTTTTTCTGTGAGTGGCACAATATGGGCATATTACTGGGGGCACAACATTACTGGGGAGCACACTATGGGCATATTTCTGGGGGCACAGCATTACTAGGGAGCACAGTATGGGCATATTTCTGGGGGCACAGCATTTACTGGGGAGCACATATATAGGCATTTTACTGGGGGCACAACATTACTAGGGAGCACAGTATGGGCATATTTCTGGGGGCACAACATTACTGGGGAGCACAGTATAGGCATATTACTGGGGGGCACAGTATCGGCATATTTTGGGGGGCACAGCATTACTGGGGAGCACAGTATCGGCATATTACTGGGGGGCACAGCATTACTGGGGGCACAGCATTACTGGGGAGCACAGTATGGGCATATTACTGGGGGGGCACAGCATTACTGGGGGAGCACAGTATGGGAATATTACTGGGGGGCACAGCATTACTGGGGAGCACCAGTATGGGCATATTTTCTGGGGCACAGCATTACTGGGAGCACATATGGGCATATTACTGGGGGGCACAGCATTACTGGGGAGCACAGTATGGCATATTTCTGGGGGCACAGCATTACTGGGGAGCACAGTATGGGCATATTTCTGGCGGGCACAGCATTACTGGGAGCACAATATGGGCATATTACTGGGGGGCACAACATTACTAGGGAGCACAGTATCTGCAATATTACTGGGGGGCACAACATTACTAGGGAGCACAGTATCGGCATATTACTGGGGGGCACAGCATTACTGGGGAGCACTGTATGGGCATATTTCTGGGGGGCACAGTATTACTGGGGAGCACTGTATGGGCATATTTCTGGGGGGCACAGTATTACTGGGGAGCACAATATGGGCATATTACTGGGGGCACAACATTACTGGGGGGCACAATGTGGGCATATTATTGGGGGGGCACAACTGGGCATATTACGGGGGGCACATAACTGGGGAATAATTACTATGTGGGACAGTAAGGGGACTGGGTGGGATTAGGTGTATAGTTATGTTTTAGGCGTAGTTAGAGGCGTGGCCTAGGGCCCAAAAAAATTTGCCCCTCTTTCTCTGTCTCCAAAGTTGGGAGGTATGCATACAGCAAAGTCCAAGTTACCTTTACTGCGCTGTACATGGTTCTAAACAATCAGTTAAAGTTCTTCTTTTCTTTCAGAGCTTTAGGTAGTTCTTAGCAGCTTCCAGGGGTGGTGTGTCTCCTGGAGTATGTCTCTCCCAGCACAGGAGGCAGCATCCTTTCAGCTCAGCAGCTAACTCCAGACTCACTGGCTGATACAATCATACTACACTAGACAACACTTGCCTCGGGAGCAGGGTCAGACAATAAGTAAGCTGTGTTCCCATGTTTAGCTCTTGGAAGCACACAAATGGTATAGCAAAGTACACTAACCCTATTAACCCTTTTAGCAACAAATTAAGTCTTAGCAGTGATCTACTGGGTTACTGCATTAGCCATGTTGAGATAGACTAGGAAATAGAAACCAAGAAGTGACATAATGGGACTGGCAGGTGATAAGTGAGGTTTTAATGTGTTTTTACTTTTATTTGACCCCTTAATTACTGCGCCTCTTGACGGCGGGTGGTGCAGGTTCTCAGTCACTGCAGTAGATTACTGACTCCTGGAGCACTCCTGCTCTAAAAACGAGCTGTTACTAACATCTCTGGGTCTTTTTGCAGTCTCCTGCTTTACAGCCAGGGTCAGGATACGTTTTTCTTTTACAGGATTTGTCTTGTCTCCTGGTCTTCAGACGGATCAGAAGAACGGGAAATGCAAGGGTGGTGTGAAACCGGCCTAATCTGTTAGGGCTCACTAGTGTTGTCCTAACACCAGCCTGTGAGACAGGAGTATGCTAAGTTTCAAATAAAGAGTTGTAAAATAGTTATTCCATAATGTAGTAAAAATGT
>ONZH01030985.1:62500-70835 GCA_900303285.1 Rhinella marina | reverse complement strand
CATAAATAACTCTCTGCATATTTATACCAAATGCACCCAGTACGAAAAAAGTCATAGAAAGTTTCCAAACAGAGACTGGAAAACATCAGTAAGTTGAAAAAAACTGTTCGCTAAAAAAAAAAAAAAGTTAAAAATAAAATTGGCAGTTGATAGTATCGAGCTATTGTCACAGAGAGACGCGATTACAACACCTTCATTTACATTCAGTACATGTCTCAAGGCATTGGGAGAATGAAAACAGGCCACGGCTGGAGTATGAAATGTACCACCGCTTTGTACTGTCCGATACTGACCCGGTCCAGGGTTGATGTCCAGCGAGGAAAGCAGTGGAGAGGTGGTGGTCTGCGCAGCACCGAAAAAGGCAGCAAGAGGCAGAGGGATGTCCACAGGCAGAGGAATGTCCACAGGCAGAGGGATGTCCACAGGCAGAGGCATGTCCACAGGCAGAGGGATGTCCACAGGCAGAGGGATGTCCACAGGCAGAGGGATGTCCACAGGCAGAGGACAGAGAAGTGAGGCCACAGCCAGCAGGGCCGAGCGTAACCATCCCGCTCCTATGCGTCCTTAAAGAATCCCTCATCGCAATAAGGGAGAACGCATTGCACACAGAGGAGACGGGGGCAGGAGGAGACGCAACGGAGCTACACAGTCAGACCACACTTTTGTCTGCTTCACGGTGGCAGTTGCAGGAGGAGGAGGATGAGGAGGAGGAGGACGACGTGGAGGTGGCTGTGGAAGAGGAGGAGGATGCTGGCGGCGAGGGTAGCAGTCAGGCTGTGTGCGTCCCATTGGTTCAGCGCGGATGGGGCGGAGAGGAGGCGGAAGAGGAAGAGGAGGAAATGGCAAGTGATCCTTCTGGTGGGGGCAGTGACGTCATGCCTATTCAGAGTCTGGCACACATGGCTGACTTCATGCTGGGCTGCTTTTCCCGGGACACACGTGTTGTCCGGATAGTGGAGAACAAACTGTACTGGGTCTTCGCAATCCAAGTTGGACACGTGGCTGGAACTGTCCCTGTACGCCTTGGAGGTGCTTGCCTGCCCTGCCGCCAGCGTGCTATCAGAAAGGGTGTTCAGCGCTGCCGGGGGCATTATCACCGATAAGCGCAGCCGCCTGTCAACCGACAGTGCCGACAGGCTGACGCTAATCAAAATGAACAGCAAGTGGATTGACCCGGACTTTGCTTCTCCAACCGTGGAAAGCAGCCAAAAGTGAAGTGCCATCTGTATGAAGTGCCATTTCCTCCTCCACCTCCTCCTCCTCCTCCTTAACCGCCGTAGAATTGCTCCGTAAATCAGAAAAATTTTTATATTTATGGCTCACCTCTTGGGCCTCCACAAAATGTTTAAGAGGTCTCACCTCTTGGGCCTCCACATAATTTTTAAGAGGTCTCACCTCTTGGGCCTGCGCAAAATGTTTACGAGGTCTCACCTCTTGGGCGTCCACATAATTTTTAAGAGGTCTCCCTCTTGGGCCTCCACATAATTTTTAATACGTCTCACCTCTTGGGCCTCCACAAAATGTTTAAGAGGTCTCACCTCTTGGGCCTCCACAAAATGTTTAACAGGTCTCACCTCTTGGGCCTCCACATAATTTTTAACAGGTCTCACCTCTTGGGCCTCCACATAATTTTTAAGAGGTCTCACCTCTTGGGCCTGCACAAAATGTTTAAGAGGTCTCACCTCTTGGGCCTCCACATAATTTTTAAGAGGTCTCCCCTCTTGGGCCTCCACATAATTTTTAATACGTCTCACCTCTTGGGCCTCCACAAAATGTTTAAGAGGTCTCACCTCTTGGGCCTCCACAAAATGTTTAACAGGTCTCACCTCTTGGGCCTCCACATAATTTTTAACAGGTCTCACCTCTTGGGCCTCCACATAATTTTAAGAGGTCTCACCTCTTGGGCCTGCACAAAATGTTTAAGAGGTCTCACCTCTTGGGCCTCCACATAATTTTTAAGAGGTCTCCCCTCTTGGGCCTCCACATAATTTTTAATACGTCTCACCTCTTGGGCCTCCACAAAATGTTTAACAGGTCTCACCTCTTGGGCCTCCACATAATTTTTAATACGTCTCACCTCTTGGGCCTCCACAAAATGTTTAACAGGTCTCACCTCTTGGGCCTCCACATAATTTTTAACGGGTCTCCCCTCTTGGGCCTCCACATAATTTTTAATACGTCTCACCTCTTGGGCCTCCACAAAATCTTTAACAGGTCTCCCCTCTTGGGCCTCCACATAATTTTTAATACGTCTCACCTCTTGGGCCTCCACAAAATCTTTAACAGGTCTCACCTCTTGGGCCTCCACATCATTTTTAAGAGGTCTCACCTCTTGGGCCTCCACAAAATGTTTAAGAGGTCTCACCTCTTGGGCCTCCACAAAATGTTTAAGAGGTCTCACCTCTTGGGCCTCCACATAATTTTTAAGAGGTCTCACCTCTTGGGCCTCCACATAATTTTTAAGAGGTGTCACCTCTTGGGCCTCCACATAATTTTTAACGGGTCTCCCCTCTTGGGCCTCCACATAATTTTTAAGAGGTCTCACCTCTTGGGCCTGCGCAAAATGTTTAAGAGGTCTCACCTCTTGGGCCTCCACATAATTTTTAAGAGGTGTCAACTCTTGGGCCTCCACATAATTTTTAAGAGGTCTCACCTCTTGGGCCTCCACATAATTTTTAAGAGGTGTCACCTCTTGGGCCGCCACAAAATTTTCCATGAGCCTCTGGCCAGCCCACGGCCTCTTCCTGCCTTTTGCGGTCCTACGCATCCCTCAACATCCCCACTGCTTTACCTGCTAGACATGACACTGGGCCAGGTCGGGTCACTGACATCTCAAGCGCCAACAATTTGGGCATTTTAAGGCTTCTGCATGTGTTTGAGTTGTTTTTACATTTTAAAGAAGACATGTCTGACCACATCTCACACACACACACAATGACAATTAGGGGTGGGGTCTATTTGCTTTCCCCCTTGCCTATGCCATCTGTGGTTGTCATAGGCAACGTGATTTTAAGGGGTGCAGAATTTCATCGTTTTTTTTGTCTAGTTTGGCTTGGGGTCCATGGCAATGTAGAGGAAAGAAGGTTTCCTTGTATGGTCTCACTTTACAGAGAGGTTAGATTGTGTTTGGAGTGTATTGTTGAGAGGCTGTGATAGTGGCGTAATAGTGCGACTTGGGCGCGTTATATGCACCCAGACATGCTTCCCCTGCTGTCCCAGTTGCATTCCAGCAGTGTTGGCATCCTTTTCTGAGGTTCCAGGGTGGACTTGGTGACCTCCAAGTGGTCGAATTGAGATTTCCAAGTGGCGAGCATTTTTTCCCCATAGACTTTAATGGGATTCGATATTCGGTCGAATAGTCGAATTTCGCGGTCTATTCGAATCGAATTTCGAACTTTCGAATATTTCACTACTCGCTCATCTCTAATAATAAACACAGCGATGTCACAGTACAGGGATAATAAACACAGTGATGTCACTGTACAGGGATAATAAACACAGTGATGTCACAGTCAAAAGATAATAAACACAGTGATGTCACAGTACAGAGATAATAAACACAGTGATGTCACAGTACAGGGATAATAAACACAGTGATGTCACTGTACAGGGATAATAAACACAGTGATGTCACAGTACAGAGATAATACACACAGCGATGTCACTGTACAGGGATAATAAACACAGAGATGTCACTGTACAGGGATAATAAACACAGTGATGTCACAGTACAGGGATAATAAACACAGTGATGTCACTGTACAGGGATAATAAACACAGTGATGTCACTGTACAGGGATAATACACACAGAGATGTCACAGTACAGAGATAATAAACACAGTGATGTCACTGTACAGGGATAATAAACACAGCGATGTCACAGTACAGGGATAATAAACACAGTGATGTCACTGTACAGGGATAATAAACACAGTGATGTCACAGTCAAAAGATAATAAACACAGTGATGTCACAGTACAGAGATAATAAACACAGTGATGTCACAGTACAGGGATAATAAAGACAGTGATGTCACTGTACAGGGATAATAAACACAGTGATGTCACAGTACAGAGATAATAAACACAGTGATGTCACAGTACAGGGATAATAAAGACAGTGATGTCACTGTACAGGGATAATAAACACAGTGATGTCACTGTACAGGGATAATAAACACAGTGATATCACAGTCAAAAGATAATAAACACAGTGATGTCACAGTACAGAGATAATAAACACAGTGATGTCACAGTACAGGGATAATAAAGACAGTGATGTCACTGTACAGGGATAATAAACACAGTGATGTCACAGTACAGAGATAATAAACACAGTGATGTCACAGTACAGGGATAATAAAGACAGTGATGTCACTGTACAGGGATAATAAACACAGTGATGTCACAGTACATAGATAATAAACACAGTGATATCACAGTCAAGAGATAATAAACACAGTGATGTCACAGTACAGAGATAATAAACACAGTGATATCACAGTCAAGAGATAATAAACACAGTGATGTCACAGTACAGAGATAATAAACACAGTGATGTCACAGTACATAGATAATAAACACAGTGATATCACCGTACAGGGATAATAAACACAGTGATGTCACTGTACAGGGATAATAAACACAGTGATGTCACTGTACAGGGATAATAAACACAGTGATGTCACAGTACAGAGATAATAAACACAGTGATGTCACAGTACAGGGATAATAAACACAGTGATGTCACAGTCAAGGGATAATAAACACAGTGTACAGAAAGTTAAAAAAAAAAATTATACTTACCTTTTTCATAGCATCAGGGCCAGCATCATCAGAGCAGGAGATCTTCTTTTCATGTCTGAAGGGGGCGGGGCCTATGCTGCTGGCCGGTCCCGCCCCCCGCCGAGACCTGAGGCATGCCTGGGAAGTACGGAGAGCTGCAGGGGGGACAGGAGGGAGGATGGAAGAAGCAGACAGCCGATTTCGGCTGTCTGCTCCTTCCTGCAACAGGCAACTGTCTCTACGTCCTATGGACGCAGAGACAGCTGCCAGATGCTGGATCCGGGATGGTTGGGAGGTATGCGGCAGCGGGGGGTGGCACCAGGGGCGAGGGGCCCCCCTGAAATCATTGGAGCCGGGGCCTGGAGCAGTAGCTCCAAATGCTCCAATGATAATCCGGCCCTGAATATAGGTTCCTGGCTTGGGGCCTACCGGAGGATCCACCGGTCCTCTGGTGGGCCAGTCCGACACTGGCCCCACACTATTTAGCACATTACTGTAGTTGAGAGGTGCCAAGGACAACCCTTAAAGGAATACAGAGAGCCACTGCTAAAAGAAAGGACCATCTGCACAGCATTGTAGTTAGCTAGCAGAGATGAGCGCTTAGCAAGAGAAGCTGACCATATTGAACCCCTTGACCTTATTGAACCCGCTTGTATTCATATTATCTGTGATAGGTCAAATCAGGAGGGACACACCATCCAGCTTGCTGGTAGTGATGGTTTCCTGAGGACTGTGACAGTATTGCTGTTGTCATGTAACAGGTAGGGAATAGTGTAGCCATGAGCTCCACCCACACCGTTTCCCCTACCTACTTGCAACTGACAGTGCGCAACTAGACGGCGGTCCCTAGCTTACATACGTGCAGGGCCTTACAGGGAGGGGAAACAATGGGAGATAACAACAGACAAAGACAGAAAACACAGACACGTGAATGTTTACCAAGCCAAGGTCAAGAGCCAGGAGGTCACGTCAGTACAAGGGGAAAACACAGGATCAGAGTCAAATTCAAGCCGAGGTCAGAAGCCAGGAGGTCGCGACAGTACAAGGGGTAACACAAGGACGAAGTCAAATTCAAGCCAAGGTCAATAAACAGAAGTCGCTAAAGTAGTAACGCGCTGGTGAGGTATAATGACCAATGACAGGCAACCTATGGCCAGCAGGTTGCCTGTTGAATAGGCCAGGCTGATGGGTCACGTGACGTGGCCAGTGTCACATGACCCTTTTCAGGAAGACTTACATAGCTGAGCGCCGACTCATCTATGTTGGTGCTCACATCCTCCCTAGCTTGTTGCCATGGGGGTGGAGGACGCCGTCTGCGCTGAGAAAGTGTGTGCCGCCGAGTCCTCCCCGCCCTCTTGTTGCCAGGAATATGAGGACGCCGGCTCCTCCTCCCTCTTCATCTAACCGTTACAGCTGTGCTGTGTATTAATGAGTAGAAAAAAACGGATCCTAGTGGAATTACTTAAGTAAAAAACAGGATTTAAACCCAAATACGTGAAAAAATAGAGCGCTATTTCACCCCAATTACAGAATCAAGGATTAATAGAATTACTTATGTGAAAAACAACGTTAACCACCCAAAATCAGTTGTATCAGACTGCAGTTTCACCCCAGTTACAGAAGCAAGGTTTACTGGAATTACTGATGTATCAAAGAATGCAAACAAAGTCTGTAGTAATAGAGCACTTTTAGTAACCCCAATTACTGCAGTAAAGTATAATAGAATAGCTCCTATTACCCAGGCTGTACACTCTCCTATTGGTCCCTGCTCTCTCCCTACACTGTGGATAAAGCATCCCTATCCTTTCCCTACACTATGAATGATCTGTCCCTGAACTTCTCAATACTAATTTTTGATGAATAAAGTCTTTCCTAATCACTGTCCCTAGAACCTGTAACGTCTCTCCCTGCACTAAGGGAAAAAAGATACAATGCAACAGCACCCTGCAAAGCAAATCAAGTACAACAATGCCATAGTAGTAGAAGGTATTCTGGTGTAAATGCTACGCTTATTTGAAACCATGTAAAAAAAAAAATTGGAAACATTTTGGTAGTGTTTAGTGTTAGGTCCCGTCTTTCAGAGATCGCCTTGACGTTTGGCAGACGGGCTCAGATAATTTTGTACAAAATGTATTTGCCAAGAATCTCAATTTCATATAAAAAAATTTTTTTCTAAAATAAAATTTTCCACATTTTTTTGACATTTTTTCAAATAAGCGTAGCCTTAACACCAGAATACCTTCTACTACTATGGCATTGTTGTACTTGATTTGCTTTGCAGGGTGCTGCTGCATTGCATCTTTTTTCCCTTGTGTATTTAGCCATCTGCTCATTTATTTGGTGGTGCTGACTGACCCCCTTTTTCTTTGCAATTCTCCCTGCACTAAGTTCAATGGGAAATGGCAGAGACAGGGCAGGAGGAGACTGTTTATAAGGCTGTGACATCACAGGGGCTTGCTGTCTGCTGATTGGCTGTCTGCATGGTATTATCAGTGCTCCCTCGTTCCCGGGCTTATTACTTCCTCTTTGTAACATGTGCTGCAGCTAATTTAGGGAAAATACGACTCGTTACCACGAACCCAGAGGAAACTCGATTCGTGGCGAATCAAATTTTACCTGAAATTCGGACAAAATTCCACTTTGTCAACTTTGATTCGCTCCCCACTGTTGACGAGCCTTTATACATCACAGCAGTAAAGAGTGTGCACCATGAGGACATGAGGAGAACATCTGTGGTCTATATCAGGCAGTACTGAGCCAACTATATGCCTGAGAGACTCTCCAGGGTAGAGTTGTCATTGCCCACTGAGTTGGGTGCAACACGAGGACCAGAGCTCATTGCCAGAGGAGAAAGTAAGTCTTTCACTGCCAGCAGAAACCTTGACACATCCAGGCCTGTAGCCTCTACAGAGACGCTTGCACCTGGTAATCCTGTTACTTCTTGGGAGATTATTGCAACTACAAACTTTTTGAAATACACATGAACTCTAGACATTCTTCATCCTGGCTGAGGTCTGATTAGTGATGTTCTAGGTCTGAGTGGAGGAGGAGGTGGACATGGTGGTGTAGGTGGACAAGGGGGATGAAGAGGAGGTAGCCAACCCTGTTTTTGTGTTTTTTTTTTTATTTCTTTATTTTATATTTTGGGGAGGACCCAAAACATTGGGAAATGGTAAACACTGTGCTGAAGTATAACAATGGCTGGGTGCGGCCGGTATACTTCTGTACTCTGCCAATATAAGAAATAATAATCGTGAACCAGGTGGTGGAGGATCACGCGGAGGAGTACACGGCACATGCGTCCCGCACGGAGGCCCACTCGCTGGTGGTGAAGCGTTGCTGTTCCGCAGAATGACTCACCCATGGGTGCTGCAGCTGAAACTCCACTATCGCCTGCTGCATGGAGTTCCACCTTGTGGGTACGTCGCATATGAGACGGTGATTGGGAAGGCAGAAGTTACACTGCGGCGCAGACAGGCGAGCAGCAGCAGGGTGAGAACGCCAAAAGCGCCCACAGCAAGTCTGACATAACGGGGTAATTTTTCAGGAA
>ONZH01030985.1:0-57500 GCA_900303285.1 Rhinella marina | reverse complement strand
GAGGGGCTGTGAGGCATATTCCCCTGCTCTACTTTTTCCGTTTGTTGTGTAACATAACCATCGAGTGACCAGCTCTCACCTCTACAGACCATGTACTTTATGAGAAGCAGTGACATGGTGCTGGAGCAGATGTACCGATTGCATTCATGACAGGGATGGCAGTTTTATGTTCAATGTGTTTCGCCGTCACCTTACATACTAACAAACCCCATATACCTCTTGTTGCCATCTGCTTGTTCCAACAACTCTACTGGCGCTTGGACCTAGTATAAATCTACCACTTTCTTGAAAGTATGGTGACACAGTGGGCTGATCTGAGGTAATATGGGGGCACAGTGGGCTGATCTGAGGTCTGATGGGGGCACAGTGGGCTGAATCTGAGGTCTGATGGGGGCACAGTGGGCTGATCTGAGGTCTGATGGGGCACAGTGGGCTGATCTGAGGTCTGATGGGGGCACAGTGGGCTGATCTGAGGTCTGATGGGGGCACAGTGGGCTGATCTGAGGTCTGATGGGGACACAGTGGGCTGATCTGAGGTAAGATGGGGGCACAGTGGGCTGATCTGAGGTCTGATGGGGGCACATTCTGCTGATCTGAGGTCTGATGGGGACACAGTGGGCTGATCTGAGGTCTGATAGGGGCACAGTGGGCTGATCTGAGGTCTGATGGGGGCACAGTGGGCTGATCTGAGGTCTGATGGGGGCACAGTGGGCTGATCTGAGTTGATGGGGGCACAGTGGGCTGATCTGAGGTCTGATAGGGCACAGTGGGCTGATATGGGGGCACCATGGGCTGATCTGAGGCCTAATAGGGGCACAGTGGGCTGATCTAAGGTCTGATGGGGGCTGAGTGGGCTGATATGGGGGCTGAGTGGGCTGATATGGGGGTTGAGTGGGCTGATATGGGGGCTGAGTGGGCTGATCTGAGGTCTGATGTGATATCCTGAAATTTATGGGGGGTCTGATATGGTGAAAAATATTTTTTCTTATTTTCCTACACTAAAATCTGGGGTGCGTCTTATCAAAGGGTGCATCTTATAAAGCGAAAAAAACGGTACTTTCCAGCTGTCCTGATTTTGTCAGGACAATCTCGCAAACCGGGTCATGATGATGGTTATTTTGTGGGTTCTCAAGGGTATTTGAGAACTTTTCTGAGTAATCCAAGGGGTCAGGCTCAAATGACCGAAAGTTTTCTTTTTTACATGTTGCTAACCATATATAAGTTTACATTAATATTCATGTATACATGCACCTATCAGCTACAAAAAAAGCAGAATGTGAAGAGGGGGCACAAGAAGCTTACAGGTGGCCATAACATATCATACAGGAAGTAACGGGAAGAGGCATACAAGTGGCCATAATCTACTCTATAGAGAGGAGGAGGCCCCAGACGTTTACATGTGTCCATAATGTTATAGACCATGAAAAAAAAATATATGAAGAGCAGGGGAGAGTAGAGATGACTTATACTCAGCTGTCTAATCATTACTAGAGAGTTAAAGGGAGTATGACAGTGGCATGGCTTGCTAACAAGTCTACTGAAGAAATGGTCACCACTTTGTGCACAACCATTTGGAGATCTCCCTTAAAATTAGGAAGACCAAGTTGTCAAGTATAAGTTATATAACCTGGTGTACTGCTCATACCATTGGGTTTTTCATTACTGTAAATCTTTGTGCTGACATGAGGTAGGACTCCACACCTAGATGATGGGACCTAATCATTTTTTCTCCGTATTGCTGGAATGCTCCACTCATGCTAGAGCAGGACGTTCTTCTGAAGACCTTTCAAGGCTCTTCTCTCTGTACTGATTAACCTGAAAAGTGCAGTTTTAATCTCCCTGTTTCGAAGGCAGTAAATCATAGGATTGACCAATGGGGTCATCACCGTGTAGAGCAACGAAAGCACTTTGTGAACATTTAAAGTCTGATTTTTTGATAAGAACAGATAGGCAATGATGAGTGTCCCATAATAGAGGCACACCACCGTCAAGTGCGAGCTGCAGGTGAGGAAGGCCTTTTGTCTTCCAATTGTAGTAGGAATTTTAAGTATGTTGACAAAAATAGATATATATGTCCCAGTGATATACAATAAAGGCAAAAAAGTGGCAGGGGCACCGGTCAAAAGGTTCTGCATCTCCACAACGGATGTGTCTGAGCAGGAAAGTTGAAGAAGTGGAGCCAGATCACAGAAGAAGTGGTCGATGACATTTGGTCCACAGAACTGCAAACTGAATACTTGAAAGGTTGTGTTCAACATGACAGAAAATGCTACGAGCCAGCACCAAAAAACAAGATGGAGGCACCTCTGGAAGCTCATCACGGAAGAATAACGCAGAGGATTGCATATGGCCATATATCTGTCATAGGACATTACTGACAGAAGAAGACATTCTGTTGTGGCTAATGCACCAAAAAGGTAAAACTGGGTAAAACATCCAAAAAATGATATGGATCCACTGTCTCTGTATATAATGTCAAGCATCAAAGGGACGATTACTGCCGACAGGAGAAGGTCACATGATGAGAGATGGCTTAGGAAGAAGTACATAGGATAGCTAAGATTATTGCTTAGGGAAACCAAGACAATGATGAGGAGGTTACCCAAAATGGTGGCCAAAAAGAGAAGAAGAAAAACCATAAAGAGAAGACTTCTGTAGCGATAAGGACTCTGAAATCCCAGCAGGATAAACTCAGAAACTTTCGTCTGGTTTCCGGTGTTCATTCCCTGGACAGACAAGAAGAAAAAAAGTTCCCTCAGGCAAATCCTTGGCAGAAAGATAACATAGACCTAGAGATAAGCAAATTTCTTGAAATTCAGGTCCGGGTTTAACAAATTGGTTGAAAAATTTGATTCAGGTATGAATAGGTTTGACCCAAATAAAAATTGCTCCAATTGGCCTTAAAATCGGTGTTTGACACTGGTTTCCTAGGTGTTTTGGCAGTGGGTATGGAACCACTGTGTTAACCAACAGATTTCGCTTTGGGCTAATCCTAAGGGCGTTATCCTGGCAGTCCCCTGGTATTCAAACTTTAACACCTATTTAGGGATCTGCACTTTGCTACAGGGGAATGGCCAGGCCACTACCTCCTCGAGTAGTCTTTGTGAGATTGACAGAGATATTGATACAGCCTGAGTCAACTGGGGACAGTGGGAGGCATGTGCGTGTTACCAGGGGATGTGAGTGGGACAGGGGCTCGTAGCCAGTGCTAATACTAGAACTCAATTTTTTCTCTAGTCTTTCTCTCTTTTTATTTATTTTTCTTCTCTCGCACACTCCGCCATGATTTATTTTGCTTTTTAAGATTAAAAACGTGTTCCAAAAATTGTCCCCCATTTAGGACAGTTGCCTGATGGAGTTTATACCCACACACACGGTAGTATTGGAAACAGCATTAGCTTGTACTGAACAAGCAGTCCGAAAATTCCCCCATTTTTGGGGTAAGCAGTAGTACAATACCGAACATGATGGACAAGGCAGGAGATGCGTGACTACTAGTAGTGACAATAGTATTATAACTCCCTGGAATTCCACCTTGCATATGCGGGAGTGTCTGTATGGGCATTTTAATGTTCTCGATGATTACATCATGAACCAGACCACCACAGCAGGGAGCAGGTGTTATTTTGAGCTCAAGCAGTACCAGCTCATCAGGGACACGTATCATTTACTCAAGCCCTTCAAAGAGGCCACCAGATTTGTGAGTAGGGATAACTGAGCCCATTAGTGATGTTATCCCCCTGATATTTGTATTAAAGGAAATGCTCACATTGATACAAGGGATGATGGAGGAAGAACACCTTCCACATTGCTGACTGTCCTGTGGCCCCCCACAACCTCCAACCATCTCTGCCAGCATCAGCCCTACTGTTTGCTGAACATGATGGGGCAGTTTTTTCAAGAGCCACACCAGACTGATGCACATCAGCAAACAGATCTGCACAACCAGAGAAATCATACTGGGCCAGTTCCGGTCACTGTTCCAATCTGTCTGGCCAGAAGTCCATGTGGTCAGGTCTCAGGGTCATGTGCCGGGAAATGAGCTACCTGGACTGTGCTTGTTTCCCGGCACATACCCTGAGACCTGAGTCCATGAATTTCTGACCAGACAGATTGGAACAGTAACCAGAACTAGCCCAATATGATCTCTGTCTACTGTATTGTCTGGCTATCAGTATAATCTCAGAGAGCATTTTCAACAAACCCAATTGGACAGAATTGTCCTCTGCAAGTCACCACTTTTCAAAATGAATAAGCCAATGGATCCGTGAAGATTTTGACACCTCTCAGGCTGAGGCCGATGAATAGAAATACCTTGGCTGACAGTGGCTACTTATTTCTGGCCGAATGATGCCATTGTCACTGGCTGCTTGCCATCATGTTCTATACCGTATTTCTACTCTCCATACTGCCATTATTACTGTCCTTACATGGCTGCACATCTCCTGCCTTATTTGTCAGGTTCCATACTGTGCTGCTGCTTGTATTGAAAAAGGGGAAAATTTCAGACGCTTGTTCAGAACAAGCCACTGCTTTTTATCGTTCTACCACTTGTGTATAAACACTAGCAGGCATATTCTTCAATAAGGAATATTTTTGGAATGTGTTTTAATTTTACAAAGCATAAAACATGTGACGGTGCATTACATTTTTAAAACACTACTTATTAATGCATTTACCTGTAGCTGTGTACTGTATGTCACTGTCACTGACATTATTTTCTATTGCTGTTTTTGCAAGAGATGGAAGATAGAATACCGGAGTCCTAGGAGACTTCAGAGTCTCATACCCAGCTTTACAAGGCAACCTTAGCACTTTTTATTTGTGCCAGATTTAGTTATACCCAAATCTTCTGACCAATTCTTTAGAATCTGACCCGAAACAAATTTGCAGAACTTTACTTGTCTATAAGAGTGTATAGAATGGCAAATTGACATTGTTCACACTTATCACTTAGCTGTTAGATCTAGAAAGAGGAAAGCTGGGATTGCTGGTGTCACGTGGCAGTGCAACACCTGGCACATACTTGTTTACCACATATACATACTAACAAATACATTTCTCTATTTGTTAGGAGAACTACTGTATGTCCTGTAGAAAGTGTTTGGCTCTGTGGTCTATACAGTTTTGGAAAAAAAATGTATATACATTTTCGGTACACCAGTGTGAAGGCATTGTTGTTCCACCAGGACTATGTAAGAGCCATACGTGGGAGGCAGATCTTATTATTATGATAGGTTAAAGCATGATACACACTACTACTGTTTTCTGTGAAAGAAATTGGAGGTTTAGGCTAAAAGGTGGTAATGACTGAATGAATCTTTTTACCTGTGATGTAGTGTCACGTTCTGAGCTTGGAGTATGAACACTATCAGCATGGCACCTCATGCATGATCCCAGAAGAAGCTCAGACAGAGTGAAACCTTGGTTAGGTGGAGTCTTGTGCCTGTACTCATGTTTATCATAGTCAATGGTTTTTGGACGGAGATCTGCACTATTTTTCCATGATTTTTGCAGTTTGGCAATTACAGAGTGGTGGTGACTGAAAGCATCTATGTGATGTGAGCCATCAGGAAGAGACTGCTTGATGAACAACAGGTGGAAGACTCCTACCTGCGTGGACCTCCCTAAAGCTGCTTTCCTGCATAGTGTGTGGTGATCATGAGTAATAGAATAACCTTCGGATCTGGGTTGATGGATACAGGCGTGTGTGTTGTTTTATGTTTTAGGAGGTTTCTTTTTCTCCTCTATAGCTCCCTGATCCTAAGTTCTGCCATATGATGCTATTTTTTGCAGTATTGTCACAATACTCCATGTGTGGTCTAGATCTAAAGTACGTTCTCCTATAGCCTGGGCTTCTTCAGTGATATGAAGACCATATAGGGTTATAAGAAGACACCAGTAATACAAATGGCACATATTTCTAGCACTGTACCTTGGTTGAATTGATTTCCTGCAGCAGATCCAGCATGCCCTCCAGATCTCAGTACTCGTCCTGTATCATTCCAATACTTTATATAGATCACTATGCAGATGCTCTGAGGAGAAGCTTTCTCATAATTAATTCCACTGAGACGTTACTGCTGAAGATGATGATTGTTATGTCAGTAAAATGTCTGCTGGGATAATGACTGCATTCAGAAATATTTTCGAATAAAAACTTGACATGGATGTGAAGAGGCAAGCCTTACATCTCTTAATAATATGACCACCTGTATAAATGTACTCTGTGATGGGGCCTTATGTCCAACTTATTTCCCATCATAATGTGCTTGTGACTATGCATAACCTCCGTCTTCTTCTTATCAGCCATGGACCTACAGAACCTATTAGAGTCAGGTATCGGTGATGACGCCACCAGCTGCACTGAATACCCGCTCTGACAGCACGCTAGCGGCAGGGCAGGCCAGCACCTCCAAGGCGTACAGCGCCAGTTCAGGCCACGTGTCCAGCTTTGAAACCCAGTAGTTGTATGGAGCAGAGTGATCGCTACGGACGTTGGTATGGTCAGCTAGGTACTCCCTCACCATCTTTCTGTACAGCTCCCCCCTACTCTGCCTAGACTGGGGACAGGTGACAGTGTCTTGCTGGGGTGACATAAAACTGGCAAAGGCCTTGGAGAGCGTTCCCCTGCCAGTGCTGGACAAAGCTGCCTGCTCTCCTCCTCTCCCCCGCTACTTGGCCCACAGAACCATGCCCTCTGCCGCTAGCGGCGTCAGATGGGAAGAATTGTTTCAGCTTGTGCAATGATATCTATTCACTCTCATACTCCTTTCCTCTGCTGGGATGAGAGTGGAAAGGTTCTGCTTGTACCGTGGGTCCAGGAGAGTGAACACCCAGTAAACGGTGTTTGAATACATGCTTCTAATGCGAGGGTCATGGGATAGGCAGCCTAACATGAAGTCTGCCATGTGCGCCAGAGTCCCAACATGCAAGAATTCCCTCTCCTCACTGGCCTGACTCTCCATTTCCTCCTCCTCCTCCTACTCCTCCTCCTCCAAGTCCTCCTCTTCAGACCATACACGCTCAAGAGTTAAGGACTGAGCACTGGTACCCTCTACTGTCTCGCCGACATTCTCCTCCTCTTCCTCCTCATCCTCATCCCCCCCTCCGATACGCGCTGAGAAACAGACCGGAGGGTGCTCTGGCTATCAAGCGACGTATCTTCCTCCACCGTCTCTTGTGACAAGCGCAAAGCATCCGACTTGATGCTGAGCAGTGAGTTTTTCAACAGGCAAAGCAGCGGGATGGTGAGGCTGATAATGGCGGCATCGCCGCTGACCATCTGTGTTGACTCCTCAAAGTTGCTCAACACCTGGAAGATATCAGACATCCACGTCCACTCCTCATTGTAGACTTGAGGAATCTGAGTGACCTGACTACCAGTTCTGGTGGAAGATAACATCTGGCAGTCTACAATCGCTCTGCGCTGCTGGTAAACTCTGGATAACATGTTTAATGTGGAATTCCATCTCGTGGGCACGTCGCACAACAGTCGGTGAGCGGGCAGTTGTAGGCGGCGCTGCACTGCCCTGAGAGTGGCAGCATCTGTGCTCGACTTGCGGAAATGCGCACAGATGCGGCGCACCTTGGTGAGCAAATCAGACAGATTGGGTATGTCTTGAGGAACCGCTGAACTATTAGATTGAACACGTGGGCCAGGCATGGCACATGTGTCAGTCTGCCGAGTTGCAGAGCCGCCACCAGGTTACGCCCGTTGTAACACACAACCATGCCTGGCTTGAGGTTCAGCGGTGCCAGCCACACATCGGTCTGCGCCGTGATGCCCTGTAACAGCTCTTGGGCGGTGTGCCTTTTGTCACCTAAGCTCAGCAGTTTAAGCACCGCCTGCTGGCGCTTACCCACGGCACTGCTGCTGCGCCTAGAGCTACCGACTGAAGGCGCCGTGCCCATGGATGGTAATTCGGTGGAGGAGGAGGAGGGGTCAGAGGAGGAGGAGGAGGCATAGTACGTCTGAGAGACCGTGACCGAGGTAGGCCCCGCAATCCTCGGTGTGGGCAGTACATGAGCGGCCCCAGGGTTATTCTCGGTCCCAGCCTCCACCAAGTTAACCCAATGTGCCGTCAGTGAGATATAGTGTCCCTGCCTGGCAGCACTTGTCCACGTGTCCGTGGTTAGGTGGACCTTCTCAGAAACAGCGTTGATCAGGGCACGGATTATGTTCTTTGACACGTGCTGGTGTAGGGCTGGGACGGCACATCGGGAAAAATAGTGGCGGCTGGGGACGGAATATCGAGGGGCAGCCACCGCCATGAGATTGCGAAAGGCCTCGGTCTCTACCAGCCTATAGGGCAGCATCTCCAGGCTAAGCAATTTGGAGATGTGGACGTTGAGGGCTTGGGCATGTGGGTGGGTGGAACTGTATTTCCTCTTGTGCTCCAGCGTCTGCTGTAAAGACAGCTGAACGCTGCGCTGGGACACGTTTGTGGATGCTGTGGAGGATCGTGGAGGCGAAGGTGTGGTTTTCCGGTGGGAGGCGCTCGTGCCGGGGTCCTGGGCAGGGGGCTGACTAGCAGAGGCAGCGAGTGACGCGGGGGGTTGACTAGCAGAGGCAGCGAGTGACACAGGGGAAGGAGCAGTGGTGTGACCCGCAGGAGGTGGTGAACGGCCTTGGTTCCATTGAGTGGGGTGTTTAGCACTCATATGCCTGCGCATGCTGGTGGTGGTTAGGCTAGTAGTGGTGGCACCCCTGCTGATCCTGGTGTGGCACAGGTTGCACACCACAGTCCGTCGGTCATCCTCACTTTCTTTAAAGAACCTCCAGACTTGTGAACATCTAGGCCTCGCCACGGGAGCTTCACTACGTGAAACAGTTGCTGATGATGCACCAGCTCTGGCCCTGCTTCTCCCTCTGGCCACACCACTGCCTCTTACAACCTGTTCTGGTGCAGCACTCGCCTCCGCCTCAGAAGCACTGTCTTCACTCGGCATATCAACCCAGCTTGGGTCAGTCACCTCGTCATCCTCCGATTCCTCAGTCTGCTCCCTCTTCGGAATTCCTCCCCTAACAACAACTTCACCACTGTCTGACAACCGTGTCTCCTCATCGTCCGACACCTCTTTACAAACTTCTTCCACTAACTCAACATTGTCATCATCATCATCATCACCCACAGACTGCGACAGTTGGAAAACTTGGGCATCGGGAACGAGGTCAGCAGCAACCTGAGAAGTGGTTTGTGACTCTGGGAAGGGTCCAGAAAACAGTTCCTCAGAGTATGCCGGATCGCATTCCAAATTTTCCTGGGAGGGGGCAGACTGGGGGGAAGGAGGTTGAGGTGGAGGAGCCATAGGTAACGTGGGTGGACTGCGTGGAAGACTGACTGGTGGACAAATTACTTGAAGCATTGTCTGCAATCCACGAGATCAGCTGTTCGCACTGTTGTGGTTTCAACAGTCCTCTACCACGTGTCCCTGTAAGTTGAGACATGAAGCTAGGGAGTGTAGTTCTGCGGAATTCCCCTGCTCCCTTATCAGCGGGTACTGTCTCACCCTGCCCAGGACCACGGCCTCTGCCCCCTGCAGTAATTGAATGCCCATGCCCACGCCCTCGCCCTCGACCCTTAGCCCTGGGGTTCAACATTTTTTGTATATAGGTGTATGATAAAAAAAAAAAAAAATTACACGGGCCTGGTGTACTGAAACCCACAAGTCCGGTAGAATTAAGTGACGTACAGAAAGTGTCACCTGGACAGATTATACGGATTGGAACGAGTGTGCTGAACTGTGACACACAGAAAGGTTACACGCAGCTGAGTAAAATGGATTTGTATCACTGAGCTAAAACAACGGAAAAAATAATTTATTTTTTTATTTTGTTTTTTTGGGAACGTGACGTGCAAGAACTATGGTAGAACTGACTGACACCCTGTTAACGGTGGCTATTTAGTCTGCGACCCAGACAAATGTCACACAGAGAGTTTTCTGGATCAAGCGGTAGATGATATTGGTAGCAAATGACTTGGTTGTATTCTGTGACGTACAGAAAGTGTCACCTGGACAGTATATACGGATGGGAGCGAGTGTGCTGAACTGTGACACACAGAAAGGTTACACGCAGCTGAGTAAAATGGATTTGTATCACTGAGCTAAAACAACTGAAATAATAATTTTTTTTTTTATATTTGTTTTTTTATATATTTTTTTAAAATTTTGATTTTTTGGGAACGTGACGTGCAGGAACTATGGTAGAACTGACTGACACCCTGTTAACGGTGGCTATTTAGTCTGCGACCCAGACAAATATCGCACAGAGAGTTTTCTGGATCAAGCTGTAGATGATATTGGTAGCAAATGACTTGGTTGTATTGTGTGACGTACAGAAAGTGTCACCTGGACAGTATATATGGATTGTAGTGAGTCAGTGCTGAACTGTGACATACAGAAAGGTTCCACACTGCTGTGTGCAATGGATTTGTATCACTGAGATAGAACAATAAAAAAAAAAAAACAGGGTTAGATATGGCGATAGCTGCACTACTAGTGCCAGCCAGCCAAGTGACCAAAAAAATAAAGAAAAATGTCTTCTAGCCCTTAGAAGGGCTGTTGGGTTCTTTGTGGGTGATTCCTGCCTAACAGACAACTAAATTCAGGCCCTAACACTGTCCTTGAAAGGCAGCAGCTCTATCCCTAACGACATCCAGACGGCATCTGAGCCGAGCACCGCGGCCAGTCACTAGTATATTCCAGGGTCACCTGATCAGGCCAGCCAACCCCTGCTATCGACATGTAAGGGCCCCACGTGATGCTGGGTGTACCGCAGAGTATCCTGGCTTGTGATTGGCTGAGTTTATAGGCGCCAAAAAAGCACGATGCTGAAGTTGCCATTTCCTCGAGTATGGCGAGATACTCGTCCGAGCTGCGAATACTTACGAGTACCCTAATACTCGAATGAGCACCAAGCTCGGACGAGTATGCTCGCTCATCTCTAGTCAGGCTCTGAGTTGAGGCCAGATCCTGGGACCATGTGTAAGGATTGCTTGATCAGGGAGATGTGTTGAGGCCATCCCCTGAGATAATTTGTCAGACTGGATTACAAATAAAAGAGTTGAGCTCCATCTGTATCGTCAGGCTGCAGTATGAAGGAACCTCAAAAAGACACCCTGTGACATACTCCCTGCTTTCTTTCTTGTGATTGCATGTAAGAGATGACCAAATCGATCTTACCGATTCAGGATTTGTCCCAAATTTCCTAAAAAATTTGGTTTCTAATGAACTCAAATTTGTTTTGAGAGAGAGTTTAGTATGCTACTCTGGGTTTCTAGGAAATATCTATGCATTGCCTGGGGGGTACTCTTTCTCATAATGGAGTGAGCCTAGTACGTATGTGTAGTATGTGTGCAGTGTACAGTATTGTAGGCCAGGCAATGCTCGTCCTCATAGATATTGCCCAGAAACCCAGAGTAACAAACTAGTTTCTCTCTCTCTCGACCAGCAAATGTTATATACAAATTTAGGGAAATTTGAGAAAAATCAATTTAGACTCAGATAAACATTTTTGTAAAATTTGCCAAATAGAAAGCAAATTTTTATGAAATGTTCTCATCTCTAATGCATTCAATGAATTTACAGTACAATATCAGCTGTTTCCAATAGAGGTCTGTGTTGTATTAGGGACCAGGAGGAAGTGATACAAGGGAGCTGCTAGCAAGAAATAAATCAGTGTGTGGCTGAAGCCATATGGTATGCTAAGCTGTTCTGTTGCTGCAGAGAGAAGATGACTAATCTGAAGACACAGAGAAGTGCCCAAATAAGAGACCTGACAAAGGGATCCTTGGAGGAGGCTGATGATATGCTATAGGTGCAAAAAGACATGGTAGCAATGAAATGGTTATAGTAGGCTCCTCCTGAGTCCCAGTGAGATACAATTGAAGAGACTACATAGCCCTCGACTAGGTTAGTATTTCTCCTCTACAGACCCCATATGCATGTAGATTGTGTTTGATGAAACTAAATACAGTATGGTACCTGAGATACCTGTTTTTTGCCTGTGTTGGAGAAGGCCTGTGCTTGAAGGGTTGGGAATAGTACGAAGAAAGAGAAAGGTGGTGGCCCAGGTACAAAGACTGACAAAGATGCAAGCTACATGAAGAGGTTGGTGCAACTCTGGAAGTAAAGTCTTCAGCAGGGCAAGCTGTGGAAGTAGGTATCCCCCAGAGACCTAATAAATGAATGTTAGCTCAAGAAGCTTTAGAAAAATGCAAAAATTTTAGATACTGTAGATTTATTGAATCTCCTGAAGTTTGGAGATCAACTAGTAAGGGGCATAACCCTCATCATCCCCTCAGTTACCCAACTTTCCACCCCTGTGTGGCTGACCCATCTCATATGTACAACTGTTTTGTCCCTTGTGCTGATCATGTCTGGTGAGCTGTTGGCAGTGCCACCAAAACCCCAACAGAATGGGTGGTCACATTGTGTTCTAGTTGCCAGTCTGTAAGAAAAGAAGTCCAGTATCATTGTGGGCCCACACAGGGTTTGATCCTGATGTAGGGAAAGTTATGACATTGCGCATTGCAACGTGGCAAGGAGGGACCAATAGAAGGGCATATTAGGACTAGAATTTGGGACTCAGTTGCAGTGTGGTTGAGACCAGGAGTGGTGCTAGGGGGGGGGGGGGGCTGCAGATTTGTGGGACTAAAGGACATTGTGAGCCATTTCTTGATCAGCATGATCTGAGAAAAAATCTGCCTAGAGTCAAACTCAACCTTGAACATTGTGACTGGCTGCCCTGAGGCCTTCTGAAATGCCCATCCTACAAGCAAGTGGACTGACGACCCAAAGGGAACAATTCCATGAGTAGTCTTCCATCCATTGTGTACTGGAATGAAGGGATTTACCAGTATCCTGCAAATATCAAGCATCCTGTGTTGCGGTGTTGAGCTAGCCATGCACGGTGATGGTAGCTGCTACCATGCTGCTGCCTTTCATGCCACCTCCGCCATCATGCCAGTGCTGTGGCCTGTCGACCATCGTCTTCCATAAGGCTGCTGCCTCAACCATGCTGCTACCTTTCTGCCAACATGTACTACATGGCTGCTGCAGCAGCCTCCGATGCTGCTAACCCCCTACTGCAACCATCATTAAGGCAAATGATTATATACCAACTTTCAGGGCAATTAAAGCAATTTTGATTCTGCCCCAATCGATTCAGTACCGAACCAAACTTTTCAAAAAATTCGGCAAACCGGACCCAAAACAACTCGAGTTGTTTGTTCTTCTCTAGTCTGAAGGCTTTCTAAATGCATCACACTCTTGCTTTCATTTTCTGATTTACTAAAGCATACGGAATCCAAGAGAAAACTCTGCCATAGTATCCAGAGCCATTGCTTCGAAGGTAGAGCATCTCCAGAATATGGTGCCAATACGAGTCCTGTAGCCCCTTTCACTGGGAAACCCTTTCATTTATAGGAACCAGTGTTTGCATTAATGAAGTGTATGTAATCTACCACAAGGTAAAACAATATTATTCACCCATCCTGCATGACATTTTATTTATTTTTTCCACTCAAATTTACATTGTTTATTTATTTATTTATTACAATTCCTAATTCCAAACGAAAGGATGAAACGCCGTCCACTCAAAGCCATTCTTCCCATTGAGGGGACTTTATTTTATTCACTGCTTGTATTACAGTTTAGAAGTCCTGAAGTCATACAGACACTGTATAATCAAAGACAAAAAGTTACCAAACGTTTTGGGAGTTTGGTTCACAGCAATAAAAAACATTTCTGGTCCCCCCCCCCCCCAGTTCTCTGTTAGGACTCTCCCTACAGAATCATCCATCCTGGAGGACCTGACTTGACCGTAGTCCATAGACCATAGTCTAGGTATCCTAGGTATCATGACTCATCAATCATATTTTTTTTGATGGAAGACCACTTTGATGAATTTTGGATGTCCAAAATTGGATGTCCAAAATTGGATGTTCAAACCTTGTATTGCTTCGCAATCAACGTTAGAAGATTGAGTTCAGAAAAGTAGAAGCTGAGAGCGGTTAAACTTGGTGTAGTTAGGAGAAATGAACTTACCATGTGGCCAAACATGAGCGATACAGACCTGGATCATCAATCAGATGGTGGTCTCACCATCCCTTCATCACGAGATGATGTCAGATCCAGAAACACATTTCTAGTAATTTATTTTTTCTAGTAATTTTTATTTCTTCAGGGTTATACTTCAAGCTACATGGTGAATTCAGACATAGTCTGACGGTTGTCTGCTTCCTGTCCTAAATCTTGATTCTCAATGCCCTTGTATTATTACCACTGTCTCCAGTCTTGTGCAACCAGCTGAGGTTCCACCTTCTCCATGATCAGTTTGTGATCCCATGCATTTATTGGTTGGATTTTCTTGGTCTTCTCCTGGTCTTTGGAAAAAAAAAATTCAGAATCCCGTAAAAAAAAAATTCCTAAATGTTTATAATATGCACATTCTAATCTCTTCTTAGCATTGTCCTAGTTTGAGTTGCAGAGCTCCTTGACAGTGCATCTGTAAGTAGTGGTAAAACTCATCAGGCATTTCATGCATGCCGGCCTGTGGAGGTACATTATCATAGTAGTGGTGCATGATTGGAATTCCTTCAAGATCTTGATCAAATGGCCAGAAACCATAAAGTGTCACCTTCTGGCAAACCTCGAAGGCTGCGCTCACCAAAATGAGGCCTGAAGACATTCGTCTGAACTTGAGCCCAACACTTTTCCAGTAAGCGTCAAGGTTTAGGATGTATTTTGGATTGAGGAATACCAACTTGCTACTCATGTCAAAGTCTTTCAATGTATGGAGGGCGCGGAGAGAGACTTTGTATTCATTCCAAATGAGAAGGCTGGCATGAGAACCAAGGCTGAGCCATACGACTTTACCACGTTGATGAATGGTTTCCTCTTATCCACAAGGCTTTTATGCCTATTGAAGGAGACATTTTCATTAGAATCACTCAAGCATTATATACTATACTAAGATTTCTTTTACATGCATGAGACATAACTTATGGCTAGAAGGCGCAGTCAATCCCTCCTTGAAATGGGCATCAAAATGGAAATCTGTTTTCTGACTTTCTCCTCAGCTTAGTGTAAACACCAGATAGGGTTAAGATGGTAACTCTACCTAGAGAAATGGGGTACAAATAAATTAGACTGAAGTCGGTCGAACCCAATGGTTTCTGCAAGGCCAATAGATCATCTGTTGTATATAAGATCTTCAGCCAAAGTTTGTTTGGGGAATTTCAACATATTGATCCTTGGTTCTCAAAAGCATCTGGAAGGGTCTTACACACCCCCTGAGAATACATGCATGGCTTAACCCAGCATGCACACGTATGGAGGGTGGGAGCATCTGGTCAACAGGAATTGAAGGTCTATGACCCCAAACCCAAGTGATTCTCACACTATCCATGCAGTGTAAAAAAAACAATGTATGTACTTTATGAGAAGAACTGCTATTATGGACGTGGTAAAAAAAGGAGACATGACTGTTTGCCACTTGGCACAAAATTGTTAATGTCTGGAGAAACAACAATGGAGCTTTGTTTTTTTTAGACCATGTGGCTAGAGCTCAGATGGTTTGTCTCCCAGTCACTGCAAAATGAAGATTTGACACCTAAATGTCAAGGGGAACCTGCAGCGTGCTTTCTTCGTGCTTTCTTCGTGCAGCACCGCTAGTCTCACACTGTTGTTCAGGAGCGAGGACGAGATGTGCGACTTCGTCTCCATAACAACAGGGCCGGGGAGGACCCGGCACGCGTTCAGTCTCTGCGTGGCCGGCGTCCTCCCCATCTCCTTGACGACAGGCAGGAGGAGCTTCAGCTATGAATATGTGTGCTATAGGTCACGTGACGCTGGCCACGTCATGTGACCTACCTCTGAGTACTGGCAAGGAAGCCAGCACTTCCTGTTTCACTTTTGGAGTTAGGTCATGTGATGCCGCCTCGTCACATGACCTACTTGGAGCCCTATTTAAACAGGCAGCCAAGGTTGCCTGAGATTGGTCCATACCTCCAGTGCTGGTGCTTGATAATCCTCATTGTGACTACTGTGTTTTGGACTTCGGCTGTGTATTTTTGACCTTGCTTTTGCTCTCTCCCCTGGTCTTGACGTGACTTCCTGGTACGACTTTTGGCTTGCTGACCCTCCGATATTGTGTTTGTGTTCTGTCTTAGTTTGTTGTATTTTCCTCTTGTTCCCCTTCCCTTTACGCCCCAGCACTTATACAGGCTAGGGATTGTCGCCCAGTTACGTGCCGTTACATAGGACGGGCTGTGTAAGTAGGCAGGGACAGAGGTTGGGGCTCAAGTTAGGGCTCACTACTACCCATATCATGACACTAAAGCTGACCATACAAATTAGAAATCTATTGGCTGAACTCACAAGTTCGGACACCATCTAATGTATATGGTGGCCTCCAACTCTTTTCTAGCAGCAACAAAGATAAGCCACTGTCAGAGAAATCATGTCTCCCATATACTACAGATGCAGCCATAGCAGAGCTGAGCATACTGATGCATTGGTGGACTGGGAGAGACAACTGTCAGATAAATGAAGCTTCAATCAACAGCCCATCTCATGTATGGCCTGCTTAAGCCTCGTTTGTACATGCTTCAATGAATAGGCAACTTGGACCTCTACTGGTGTAAACTGAACTCTCCCCTCCATCTACTATTTTGGGGGGGGGGGGCTACAGGACAATGACATTCAATATTCCCTGTGATTGTCCCCTGATTAACATACTGTTTTGTCACCTATAGGAGATTTGAATAATGAACCAGAAGATTGCCTTTGAAACTCAAGCCAAGGGCTGAAACTATAAAACATGACTGGTACCATGAATCATAGTTCACCTGGTACTTATATGACACCAGGCATACCTCCATTTTTTGCATTCTCACCAGGGTTGAAGTTAGGCTTTCCTAAACACCACCACCAACATTGAAGCGGGCTTATTGACAGCAGTGTCCTTGGGGGTCTCTTATGATGAAAGTGAGAAAGTTTGGCTAATTTGACCTAAAAACATGCTGTCCTCTCATCAGTATCTTGTTGGCTGTGCCCACCACTCCCATCTCTATGAAGGAATAATTGACCATTGATAAGAAGATCCAGCAACTTACTTTCTAATTAAGATGCTCGGGTTTGCACTGACAAGGTGAGTCTTGGTTCCAACATCCTCAGTCCAATTCATTGGTGCTAAATTGAGTCTGAAAAATAAATAAGCAGGTGCCATGACCACGGATGGAAGATGATCATCATGTCTTTAAAGGTCTTCCACTCTTATTTGGGTTAATAAACTTAATATAAAATCACCAAAATGCTAAATAATGGGTAACACAAGGGCAAAGAGTAGTGATGAGCGAGCATGCTCTGCTGAATACGATATTTGGCCGAACACCGCGTGTGCTCGAGCGCCATGCTCGAGTCCCCTTCCCACATGCTAATTAGCTAATTAGCGTGCAGGGAGGTACTGGTATTCACTGTAATGCCGTAGCCATGTTGGCTACTGGCATTACAGTGATTGGCTGGCCGGGAACCCGTCATCGGGTGCTATATAGCTATATAGCGTGTGCATTATAACGTTTCTGTATCCTATATACCTGACATTCGGTGTAATTTGTTATGCCTCTAATCAAGGCGCCATTATCTGCGCTACGTCTGCTGTATAACGTTTGAACATCCTAAATACTTGAGAGTCCAAGATGCATCCAGACATCCTCCCCATGCTGTTCCAAAAATATTTTAGTGGTGTTTACATCATTTTCTGACCTTTTCCTGTGAACCAGACGCCCTCCCCTCTTCAGAGCAGGGGGTGCCTGGTTTAGTGCTCTGGTTCTCCCATTGACTTCCATTGTACTTGGGTGCTCTGTAGACTCCAGCATCACCTAGTGTTCTACCCGAGCACCAGAGCACCTTGGTGCTCGATCAACACTAGCAAAGAGAAATGTTATGGGTTCTTTTGCCTACGTTATGGTCAGGAACTTTACAACCCAAGTATCAAATGTTACTATTTGACAGGGAATGCACTGGATGAGTAACTAGATTTTTTAGTGAAACTGCAGATGGTAGCCATTCTTCTAGCATTTCGTCCGGGGTACATATATTAGTAGATGGGTGTATAAAAGATGGGGAGCTCCATAATGAAAATCGGTATGAGTTCTCCTTCCTTGGTGTAGCCTTCAATTATCCAACCATCATTGCAGTCTCCACCCTTTCCCCATGAGCACCATTCATTATCTGGATCATTACAAAATGACCCAAAAAACCTAATCCAAGTGACATTTTCAGAAGCAGGAATAGAAACTCAGAGGAGCAGTTTTGTATCGTGCCTCCCCAACTTGTGGGCTTTAGGCCTGACCTATATCAAACATCTGAATTAAGAAAAAAATATTTTGAGCATTTGGGGACTGAGCAAGCAATGGTAACCCCGGAACTTCTCAGCTTGGTGTTATTGGATATCATGGACCATATTGTTCTTACCTAAACACAAAATCTGCTGCATCGATGTCAGCACCACATGAGCTGTTCTTCAAGATGCCCCCATTACCGACCACAGCACAACTTCTGATAGGTTCAGAGAATGAAAATCTCTGGAACGAGAGAGAAAAAAAATAAGAAGATAGAGGGAGAGGGAGGAATAGAAAGAGAGGGATGAAGAAAGAGAGACCAGAGGGAGAAATAGAGAGAGATGAGGAGAGAGAAAGACAAAGGGAGAAATAGAAAGAGAGATGAAGAAAGAGAGAGACAGAGGGAGAAATAGAAGAGAAAGATGAGGAAAGACAGAGACAGAGGGAGAAATATAAATAGAGAGATTAGGAAAGAGAGAGACAGGGGGAGAAATAGAAAGAGAGAGATTAGGAAAGAGAGAGACAGGGGGAGAAATAGAAAGAGAGAGAATAGGAAAGAGAGAGACAGGGGAGAAATAGAAAGAGAAAGATGAGGAAAGAGAGAGACAGAGGGAGAAAATAGAAATAGAGAGATTAGGAAGAGAGAGACAGGGGGAGAAATAGAAAGAGAGATTAGGAAAGAGAGAGACGGGGAGAAATAGAAGAGAGGGATGAGGAAAGAGAGACAGAGGGAGGAATAGAGAGAGATGAGGAGAGAGAAAGAAATAAGGGAAAAATAGAAAGAGAGATGAAGAAAGAGAGAGACGGGGAGAAATAGGAAGAGAGGACGAGGAAAGAGAGTGGCAGAGATATGAGGAAAGAGAGAGACAGAGGAAGAAATAGAAAGAGAGAGCAATGAGGAAAGAGAGAGATGAGGAAAGATAGAGACAGAGGGAGTAATAGAAGAGAGAGATTAGGAAAGAGAGACAGGGGGAGAGAATAGAAAAGAGATGTAGGAAAGAGAGAGACAGATAAGATGAGAAAGAGATTGACAGAGAGATGAGAGAAAGAGAGACAGAGAGAGATAGAAAGAGAGAATGAGAAGAGAGAGAGAGCATAGAAAAGCAGATGAGGAAAGAGAAGACAGAGAGATAGGGAAAGAGAGAGACAGCAGGAAGAATATAGAAAGAGAGAGCAATGAGAAAGAGAGAGATGAGGAAAGATAGAGACAGAGGGAGATAGATTAGGAAAGAGAAGATAGGAAAATAGAAGAGACAAGAGAAACAGAAAGAGAGAGAAAGAGGAAAGGAGAGAGACAGAGGAGAAATAGAAAGAGAGATATGAGGAAAGAGAGAGACAGAGAGAGTAATAGAAAAGAGAGATGCAGAAAGAGAGAAGAGAGAGACAAGAAGAGAGAATAGAAAGAGAGAGATGAGGAAAAGAGAGAGACAGAGGGAGAATAGAAAGAGAGATGAGGAAAGAGAGAGACAAGGGAGAAATAGAAAGAGAGAGATGAGGAAGAGAGAGACAGGGAGAAATAGAAAGAGAGAGAATGAGGAAAGAAGAGACAGAGGGAGAAAATAGAGACGAGAGAGAGAGATGAAAGAGAGAGACAGAGGAAGAAATAGAAGAGAGACAAGAGGAAAGAAGAGAGATGAGAAAGATAGAGATAGAGAGATTAGGAAAGAGAGAGACAAGAGATAGGAAGAGAGAGAGGAGAGAAAAAGAGAGAGAGGAAAAGAGAGAGAAGGGAGAAATAGAAAGAGAGATGAAGAAAGAGAGAGACAGAGGATGAGAAAGAGAGAGACAAGAAGAAATAGAAATGAGCAATGAAAGAGAGAGATGAGGAAAGATAGAGACAGAGGAGTAATAGAAAAAGAGAATTAGAAAGAGAGAGACAAGGAGAGAGAAATTAGAAAGAAGAGAGATGAGAAAGAGAAGACAGAGGGAGAAATAGAAAGAGAGAGATGAGAAAGAAGAGAGGAGAAAAAGAAAGAGAGAGATGAGGAAAGAGAGAGACAGAGGGAGAGAAATAGAAAGAGAGAGCAATGAGGAAAGAGAGAGATGAGGAAGAGATAAGACAGAGGAGAGAGTAATAGAAGAGAGATAGAAAGAGAGAGCAATGAGGAAAGAGAGAGATGAGGAAAGAGAGAGACAGAGGGAGAGAGAGATAGAAAGAGAGAGATGAGGAAAGAGAGAGACAGAGGGAGAAATAAGAAGAGAGAGAGATGAGGAAAGAGAGAGACAGAGGGAGAAATAGGAGAAAGAGGAGAAGATGAGGAAAGAGAGAGAAGAGGAATAGAAAGAGAGAGAGAGGAAAGAAGAGAATGAGAAAGAGAGAGACAGAGGAGAGAAATAGAAGAGAGAGATTAGAAAGAGAGAGACAGAGGGAGAAATAGAAAGAGAGATGAGGAAGAGAGAGACAGAGGAGAAATAGAAGAGAGAGGAGATGAGGAAAGAGAGAGACAGAGGAGAGAATAGAGAAAGAGAGAGGAAAGAGAAGAGAGAAATAGAGAAGAGATAGAGACAGGAGATGAGGAGATGAGGAAAGAGAAAAAGAGAGAGACAGAGGGAGAAATAGAAAGAGAGAGATGAGAAAGAGAGAGACAGAGGAAGAGAATAGAAGAGAGGGAGAGACAATGAGGAAAGAGAGAGATGAGGAGAGAGATAGAAAGAGAGAGACAGAGGGAGAAATAGAAATAGAGGACAGAGAGAAATGAAGAGAGAGAGAGAGAAGAGAGAGAAAGAGAAAGAGAGAAGAGAGATGAGATGAGGAAAGAGAGAGACAGAGGGAGAAATAGAAAGAGAGAGATGAGGAAAAGAGAGACAGGGAGAAATAGAAAGAGAGAGAGAGAAGAGGAGAAAGGGGGAGAAATAGAAAGAGAGAGAGATAGAGAGAGAGAAAGAGAGAGACAGAGAGGAGAAATGAGAGGAGATGAGAGAGAGAGAGAAAGAAAAGAGAGAAGAGGAGAATGAGGAAAAAGAAGAGGGAGAGATGAGAGAGAAAGAGAGACAGAGAAGGAGAGAAATAGAAAGAGAGATGAAGAAAAGAGAGAGAGGAGAAGATAGAAGAGAGACAGTAAAGAAAGAGAGAGATGAGAAAGAGAGAAAGGGAGAAATAGAAGAGAAGAGAAAAGAGAGACAGAGGGAAAGAGAGAGATAGGAGAAGGAGAAATAGAAAGAGAGAGATGAGGAAAGAGAGAGACATAGAGAAATAGAAAGAGAGCATGAGAAGAGATAGAGGCAGGGAGAGAAATAGAAAAGAGAGAAGAGAGAGAGAAAGAGGAGAGAGAGAAGGAGAGAAGATGAGGAAAGAGAGAGACAGAGAGAGAGAAACAGAGAAAAAGAGAAGACAGAGAAAAAGAAGAGAGGGATGAGGAAAGAGAAGACAAGGGAGAAATAGAAGAGAGAGAGAGGAAGAGAGGAGAGAGATAGGAAAGAGAAAGACACAGGAGAAATAGAAAGAGAAGAGATGAGGAAAGAGAGAAAGACAGAGGAGAAATAGAAAGAGAGAGATGAGGAAAGAAGAGACAGGGGAGAAATAGAAAGAGAGAGATGAGGAAAGAGAAGAGGGAGAAATAGAAAAGGAAGAGAGATGAGAAAGAGATGACATAGAGAGGAAAGAAAGAGACAGAGGAGAAATAGAAAGAGAGAGATGAGGAAAGAGAGAGAGGAGAAATAGAAAGAGAGAGATGAGGAAAGAGAGAGACAGAGGGAGATGAGAGAAAGAGAGAGATGGAGAGAGAGAGAGAAATAGAAAGAGAGAGATGAGGAAAGAGAGAGAACAGAGGGAGAAATAGAAAGAGAGAAGAAGGAAAGAGAAGACAGGAGGGAGAATAGAAAGAGAGGGATGAGGAGAAGAGAAAAAAGAGGAGAGGAGAGAGAAATAGAAGAGAGAAGAGAGAACAGATGTGAGAAATAGAAGAGAGAGAGAGAGAAAGAGAGAGACAGGAAAGAGAAATAGAAGATAGAAAGAGAGAGAGACAGAGGAAAAGAGAGAGGAGATAGAGGAAGAGAGAGACAGAGGAGAAAGAAGAAGAGAGAGAGAGAGAGATGAAAGGAGAGACAGAGGAGAAGAGAGGAGAGAGAGAATGAGAGAGAAGAGAGAGACAGAGGAGAGAAAAGAAAGAGAAAGATGAGGGAAAGAGAGAGACATAGGGAGAAATTAAGAAGAGAGATGAGGAAAGATAAGCAGGAGAAATAGAAAGAGAAATGAGGAAAGATAGAGGCAGGGGAGAATAGAAAGAGAGAGACAGAGGAGAAGAGAGAGATGAGGAAAGAGAAGAGAGACAGAGAATGTGGAAAGAGAGAGACAGAGGGATAATAGAAAGAGAGAGAGATTAGAAAGAGAGAGACAGAGAGAATAGCAAGAGAGGGATTAGAAGAGAGGACAGAGGAGAATAGAAGAAGAGAGATGAAAAGAGGAAGGTGACAGAGAGATGAGGAAAGAGGAAAGACAGAGGGAGAAATAGAAGAGAAAGACGAGGAAAGAGAGAGACAGAGGAGAAATAGAAAGAGAAAGACGAGAAAGAGAGAGACAGAGGGAGAAATAGAAAGAGAAAGATGAGGAAAGAGAGAGACAGGGGGAGAATATAGAAAGAGAGAGATGAGGAAAGAGACAGAGGGAGAAATAGAAGGAGAGAGAGATGAGGAAAGAGAGTGACATAGAGATGAGGAAAGAAAGAGACAGAGGGAGAAATAGAAAGAGAGAGATGAGGAAAGAGAGAGAGAGATGAGGAAAGAGAGTAACAGAGAGATGAGGAAAGAGAGAGACAGAGGGAGAAATAGAAAGAGAGAGATGAGGAAAGAGAGAGACATAGGGAGAAAGAGAGAGAAGCAAAATAGAGAAAGAAATAGGATGAATGAGACAGACATAGGGGATGGAGAGATATAGACAATGAGAGAAGGTAGTGAGAGATAAAGAGAAATGGAAAGAGATGATAGAGAGGGAGTGTGTGGGTCAGTATAGGTAGGACCTGATGATCACCCAGAAGGGTAAAGCAAGCAAAATGTAGCATACAAAACACATAAAGCCTGTGTCACATTAGAATCTGGTGTGTCCTCTCTTGTACCACATATTGCACATATGTGGCCTTCACCTAAAGCATTGCCCATCCTGAGCCTAATACTTTATAAACAGAATGCCAGCATTTCAGTGTAGGGCAAGACAGGATGGGACCCAATTTTAAGTGTATGTATGTACATGTTTGTATGTGTCTGTGTGTATATGTGTATGTATATGTGTTAATATATGTGTTTAAAGATGTAGGCATTTGACACTGAACACATGATATGTATTTTACAAAGCCTGACTAATACCGCCATCGTCCTCCCATTTTTCATAGAGCTATGTGTGTTGTCAGATGCTTTCATGATGATGGGTACAAGTAGAATGACTGTAAGAGATCATTCTTGTCAGGCCTGTGGCAGTATCACAAATAGGGTCGCCGGCATAAAATATGTGGATGTGGTTTGGGATGTTAGTGTCTGATACTAAGGTTTGATCACATTATGAGTTTGAGGTTTTTTTTTTTTTTTCTATAAAACTAATTTGTTTTCCTTTAAAGAGGACCTTTCACCGCTCCTGACACCTGTTTTAATAGCTTTGTGCATTCCCCATGTAATAACAATTCTGGAACATCTATTCTTATTACTCTATTTTGTGCCATTCCTTTATTTTTTTAACTATAAGTTATGAATGAATTGCTAGCAGTCTGCAGTAAGGGTACAGAGGGGAGTTAGTTGGGGAAGAAAACCATCCTATTAATAACAGTGGGCTCTGAGGCTCACTGCATATAGTGTCTGCCTCCCATACAGAAGATCCTGGTGTATACAGAGATTTGTCTGCAGACCCCAGTACATTATACATGGGAAGAAGACTATGGAGATTTATAGAGAAAATCCTCCTATTAATAACATTGGGCTCTGAGGCTCACTGCTTAGAGTGTCTGCCTCCCATACATAAGGTCCTGGTGTATACAGAGATTTGTCTGCAGACCCCGGTACATTATACATAGGAAGAAGACTATGGAGATTTATAGAGAAAATCCTCCTATTAATAACAGTGGGCTCTGAGGCTCACTGCATAGAGTGTCTACCTCCCATATAGAAGATCCTGGTATATACAGAGATGTGTCTGCAGACCCCGGTACATTATACATGGGAAGAAGACTATGGAGATTTATAGAGAAAATCCTCCCATTAATAACAGGGGGCTCTGAGGCTCACTGCTTAGAGTGTCTGCCTCCCATACAGAAGGTCGTGGTATACAGTCATGTAGGAGGACCAGCTAACATCGTTTCAGTGATTGCTCCATTAACACAGGTGTGGGTGTTGATGAGGACAGGGCTGGAGATCAATCTGTCATGATTAAGTAAGAATGACACCACTGGACACTTTAAAAGGAGGCTGGTGCTTGGCATCATTGTTTCTCTTCTGTTAACCATGGTTATCTCTAAAGAAACACGTGCAGTCATCATTGCACTGCACAAAAATGGCCTAACAGGGAAGAGTATCGCAGCTAGAAAGATTGCACCTCAGTCAACAATCTATCGCATCATCAAGAACTTCAAGGAGAGAGGTTCCATTGTTGCCAAAAAGGCTCCAGGGCGCCCAAGAGAGACCAGCAAGCGCCAGGACCGTCTCTTAAAAGTGTTTCAGCTGCAGGATCGGGCTACCAGCAGTGCAGAGCTTGCTCAGGTATGGCAGCAGGCAGGTGTGAGTGCATCTGCACGCATTGTGAGGCCGAGACTCTTGGAGCAAGGCCTGGTCTCAAGGAGGGCAGCAAAGAAGCCATTTCTCTCCAGAAAAAACATCAGGGACAGACTGATATTCTGCAAAAGGTACAGGGAGTGGCCTGCTGAGGACTGGGGTAAAGTCATTTTCTCTGATGAATCCCCTTTTCGATTGTTTGGGACATCTGGAAAACAGCTTATTCGGAGAAGACGAGGTGAGCGCTACCACCAGTCTTGTCTCATGCCAACTGTAAAGCATCCTGAAACCATTCATGTGTGGGGTTGCTTCTCAGCCAAGGGAATCGGCTCTCTCACAGTCTTGTCTAAAAACACAGCCATGAATAAAGAATGGGACCAGAATGTCCTCCGAGAGCAACTTCTCCCAACCGTCCAAGAGCAGTTTGGCGATCAACAATGCCTTTTCCAGCATGATGGAGCACCTTGCCATAAAGCAAAGGTGATAACTAAATGGCTCAGGGAACAAAACATAGAGATTTTGGGTCCAAGGCCTGGAAACTCCCCAGATCTTAATCCCATTGAGAACTTGTGGTCAATCATCAAGAGACGGGTGGACAAACAAAAACCTACAAATTCTGACAAAATGCAAGCTTTGATTGTGCAAGAATGGACTGCTATCAGTCAGGATTTGGTCCAGAAGTTGATTGAGAGCATGCCAGGGAGAATTGCAGAGGTCCTGAAGAAGAAGGGTCAACACTGCAAATATTGACTTGCTGCATTAACTCATTCTAACTGTCAATATAAGCTTTTGTTACTCATAATATGATTGCAATTATATTTCTGTATGTGATAAAAACATCTGACAAACACACATAAAAACCAGAGGGCAGCAGATCATGTGAAAATAGAAGATTTCTGTCATTCTCAAAACTTTTGGCCATGACTGTATACAGTAATGTATCTGCAGAGACTGGTATATAATGCATGGGCGCAAGACCATAAAGGTTTACAGAGAACACCATCCTATTAATAACAGTGGGCTCTGAGGCTCACTGCATATAGTGTATGCCTCCCATACATAAGGTCCTGGTATATACAGAGATTTGTCTGCAGACTTCAGTACATTATACATGGGAAGAAGACTATCGAGATTTATAGTGAAAATCCTCCTATTAATAACAGTGGGCTCTGAGGCTCACTGCATAGAGTGTCTACCTCCCATATAGAAGGTCCTGGTATATACAGAGATGTGTCTGCAGACCCCAGTACATTATACATGGGAAGAAGACTATGGAGATTTATAGAGAAAATCCTCCCATGAATAACAGGGGGCTCTGAGGCTCACTGCTTAGAATGTCTGCCTCCTTCACAGAATGTCCTGGTACATACAGAGATGTGTATGCAGACCCCGGTACATTATATATGACAAGAATACTATGGAGGTTGTTAGAGAAAATTCTCCTATTAATAACAGTGGGCTCTGAGGCTCACTGCTTAGAGTGTCTGCCTCCTATACAGAATGTCCTGGTATATACAGAGATGTGTTTACAGACACTAGTACATTATACATGGAAAGAAGACTATGGAGATTTATAGAGAAAATCCTCCTATTAATAACAGTGGGCTCTGAGGCTCACTGCATATAGTGTCTGCCTCCCATACAGAGGGTCTGGTATATACAGAGATGTGTCTGCAGACCCCAGTACATTATACATGGAAAGAAGACTATGGAGATTTATAGAGAAAATCCTCCTATTAATAACAGTGGGCTCTGAGGCTCACTGCTTAGTGTGTCTGCCTCCCATACAGAAGGTCCTGGTATATACAGAGATGTGTCTGCAGACCCCAGTACATAATACATGGGAAGAAGACTATGGAGGTTGTTAGAGAAAATCCTCCTATCAAAAACAGTGGGCTCTGAAGTTGACTGCTTAGAGTGTCTGCCTCCCATACAGAAGGTCCTGGTATATACAGAGATGTGTCTGCAGACCCCAGTACATAATACATGGGAAGAAGACTATGGAGATTTATAGAGAAAATCCTCCTATTAATAACAGTGGGCTCTGAGGCTCACTGCTTAGCATTTCTGCCTCCCATACAGAAGGTCCTGGTATATACTGAGATGTGTCTGCAGACCCTGGTACATTATACATGGGAAGAAGACTATGGAGATTTATAGAGAAAATCCTCCTATTAATAACAGTGGGCTCTGAGGCTCACTGCTTAGAGTGTCTGCCTCCTATACATAATGTCCTGGTATATACAGAGATGTGTCTGCAGACCCCAGTACATTATACATGGGAAGAAGACTATGGAGATTTTTCAAGGCGACATTACCTGCGCTGCGTCTGCTGTATAACGTTTGCGTAAGGAGGCACAGATAGTGTAGGGATAGGATTTGGCTTGGCAGGGCTAGTTGTTCTGTTTAAACGCCCAAAAGTCCTTTTAAGGACTATTGTTATATCTGGCTGCAATTTTTTTTTGTTTTGGGGCAAAAATTGCGCAAGTTTGCCTGACCTTAACACCACCTACGCAGCGTGTGCATTATAACGTTTGTGCATCCTAAATACCTGTGACATCCAGTGTATTTTTTCTACCGCTAATCAAGGCAACATTACCTGTGCTGCGTGTGCAGCATAACGTTTGAACATCCTAAATACCTGTGACATTCAGTGTAATTTTTTCTGCCGCTAATTAAGGCGACATTCCCTGCGCTACATCTGCTGTATAACGTTTGAATATACAGAGATGTGTTTACAGACACTAGTACATTATACATGGGAAGAAGACTATGGAGATTTATAGAGAAAATCCTCCTATTAATAACAGTGGGCTCTGAGGCTCACTGCCTAGAGTGTCTGCCTCCCATACAGAAGGTCCTGGTATATACAGAGATGTGTCTGCAGACCCCGGTACATTATACATAGGAAGAAGACTATGGAGGTTGTTAGAGAAAATCCTCCTATTAATAACAGTGGGCTCTGAGGCTCACTGCTTAGAGTATCTGCCTCCCAAACAGAAGGTCCTGGTATATACAGAGATCTGTTTACAGACACTAGTACATTATACATGGAAAGAAGACTATGGAGATTTATAGAGAAAATCCTCCTATTAATAACAGTGGGCTCTGAGGCTCACTGCTTAGCATTTCTGCCTCCCATACAGAAGGTCATGCTACATACAGAGATGTGTCTGCAGACGCCAGTACATAATACATGGGAAGAAGACTATGGAGATTTATAGAGAAAATCCTCCTATTAATAACAGTGGGCTCTGAGGCTCACTGCTTAGAGTGTCTGCCTCCTATACAGAATGTCCTGGTATATACAGAGATGTGTCTGCAGACCCTGGTACATTATACATGGGAAGAAGACTATGGAGATTTATCAAGGCGACATTACCTGCGCTGCGTCTGCTGTATAACGTTTGCGTAAGGAGGCACAGATAGTGTAGGGATAGGATTTGGCTAGGCAGGGCTAGTTGTTCTGTTTAAAAGACCCAAAAGTCATTTTAAGGACTATTGTTATATCTGGCTGCAATTTTTTTTTGTTTTGTTTTGGGGCAAAAATTGCGCAAGTTTGCCTGACCTTAACACCACCTGCGCAGTGTGTGCATTATAACATTTGTGCATCCTAAATACCTGTGACATCCAGTGTATTTTTTTCTACCGCTAATCAAAGCGACATTACCTGTGCTGTGTGTGCAGCATAACGTTTGAACATCCTAAATACCTGTGACATTCAGTGTAATTTTTTCTGCCGCTAATCAAGGCGACATTCCCTGCGCTACATCTGCTGTATAACGTTTGAACATCCTGAATACTTGGGAGTCCAAGATGCATCCAGACATCCTCCCCATGCTGTTCCCAAACCATTTCAGTGGTGTTTCCATCATTTTCTCACCTTTCCCTATGAACCAGACACCCTCCCCTCTTCAGAGCAGGGGGTGCCTGGTTTAGTGCTCTGGTTCTCCCATTGACTTCCATTGTGCTCGGTTTCTCGGTAGAGCACTCGAGCATCACCTATTGTTTGACCCGAGCACCCAAGCACTACGGTGCTCGATCAACACTAGTCATTATAACAGTTTTTCAGAATGTGCACCAGGAGCAGATTCTCATGACTTGTAATTATCATTCCTGTTCGTATGCTCTATATATTTTCTAGTGTATAACTGGTTGTGCACTGCCCTGATGGCTCTGTCTCCACAACTAAGGCCTAGAAGTTTTATTGGCCTAGATGGCCCGGTTGCTTGGACTCTTTCAATGAATCCTAAGTTGTTACCACATGAGTTCATGCATGATGTTGTCCTGCAGGTTTTGTATAGAACACTCCTGCTTTAGATTGTGCATGTTAGATGCACAGGTTTCAACATCCAAACTACAACTTGTGAGCCTCAAAACCTCAACCAGTCGTCCAAAAGCAATCGGGGAGGTAGGAAGCTAAGGCTACTATAGGTTACTACAGATGTGTCAGCAAGCAGGGTCAAAACCACCAGAGTCAGATGTGGTCATTGCAGTAATCAAGAGCTTAATCCAGAGACAGGCCAAGGTCAGTTATGAAGAGGAGCCAGAGGATTAATCCAGAAACAAACCAGTAGTCATCTCAGAAGGAGAAACAATAGGATATCACTCAGTATCGAGCCCTGGTAAAAAACAAAATCACAGGCAAGAAAACTCATTCAGAAATCTGCTGTTCTATATAGGTGAGATATAACTGAGATATTCTGTCCCATATTTTCAACAGAATCTGAAAATGGAAGCTCCTGATGAATAATCCGACACAGATGTCGGTGAAAACTAATGTACATCTGTGTATGTAGTCATCCCTCCATCAGTCGGCTCAAACAGATTAGAGATGAGCAAATCTATTCGCCGATTCATAGATTTGGATCGAATCTTGGAAATTTTCAGCTGGAACCGAATCCGAATTTCTTTGGATTTGTTTCGTATTATTCGTAAATCTTCACAAAATTTTACACGCTAACGATACGTACGATACGTATGAAACGTAAGAAAAGTACGCATTCTGCGTGAGGCGGGACAATGACGATATGCCCACGCAAGAGCGGGAAAGTGAAGATACGCCTCCCTCCGAACTGGAAAAAACCAGCCCAGCCCACCGGGATCTAAGTGTTTTGCACGTATAGGGAGTAAAGACTCCTCCCTCAGTACTCCACCCTCCTCTGAAGTCTGAACCAGTTTAGACTAGTGCTGACCTCAGAGCAAGAGACAAGCATCATGGCTAAAAAACAGCTGCGTCCAAATTGGAACAAAATGTATTTTGGAGACGACTTAACTGAAAAACCACTGTCACGGAAGACCGGCGGCGCGCTCCCCGCTTGCAGCGCCGCCGGACTTCCGCTATCTCGGAGCGAGGACGCGACATGCGTCCTCGTCTCCATGGTGACGAGAGGCGGGGAGCGTCGGGCGCGCTTCCGGATGCTGCGTGCCCGGCGTCCCCGCCCCCCTAGTGACGAGCAGTGGGTGGTACTGAGCGCTGGCCCGGCAAGCCAGCGCTCAGAGTGTGTAAATATATTAAGTTGCCCTCATGTATTGGGTCATGTGGCGCTGGCCACGCCACATGGCCAAATTTGTGCATATTTGAGCGCTGGTCACGTTTGGCCAGCGCTCATTATGCAAATGAGGTCATGTGACGCTGGCCCCGTCACATGACCCATTGGAGGGCTTTTTAAAGCAGTCCAGTTGCCCTCTCAAATTGCCTGTGATTAGTTACCCCTTTGATCAGTGCTCGTGCGACCTTTGTGCTTGGACAGTGATTTGGATTTGGACTTTTGGATTTTGGACTTGGACCTCTCTCTTGTTTCACCCCTGGTATTTATGTGACCTCCTGTGTTTGACCCGGCTTGCTGACTACTCTTGCATTGTGTTTGTCCTGTCTGTGTTGTGTCCATCCCTGTGTTCCCTTTCCCTCCTGCGCACTTATCCAGTGTAGGGACCGCCTTCGTGGTTGTCCGCGGCTACCTAGGGCCGACTGAGGCAAGTAGGCAGGGAAAGAAGGAGGGGTTCAGCGCAGGGCTCACCACCCTTGTCTTCCCCTCGTGACAGAATCACAGGCCTTAAAAAATTTATGGAGCAGTTGCGGGCCCTCACGGACCAGGTTCAAGGGATGGCCCAAGCGATCCAGGATCTGGCCGAGAGGCTCCAGCAGCAGGAGCAGCTCCAATCCGTACCAATGGTGGCTCCTTCTACATCCAGCCCCATCGTGGAGCCTCATGTTAAGCTGCCGGATCGATTTACGGGGAACCGGAAGACCTTCCGTTCCTTTAAGGAAAGTGTGAAATTATATTTCCGCTTACGCCCCCACTCCTCGGGTTCCGAGCAGCAGCGGGTGGGAATAATAATTTCCTTGCTGCAGGGTGATCCGCAGGAGTGGGCCTTTTCGTTACCCCCTGACTCCCCTAGTCTGCTGACTGTGGACGCGTTTTTTCTGGCCTTAGGCCTGTTATATGAGGAGCCCGACTTGGCTGCAGTTGCTGAGTCTCAGCTCAGGGACATTCGGCAGGGTAACCGTCCAGTAGAGGATTATTGCGCAGAGTTTAGGAAGTGGTGTGTCTCTTCTGGATGGAATGACCCAGCCTTAAGAAGTCAATTCCGGGTGGGGTTGTCTGACCAACTGAAAGACCTTCTGGTATGTTATCCCGCTCCTGATTCCTTAGAGGCGACCATGACCTTAGCCATTAAGCTAGACCGACGGGTGAGAGAGAGACTGAGGGAACGTTCGAGCATCCCTCAGGTTACCGTTTTGCCTGAAAATCCTCTTCCAAGTCCATCTCCTACCAGAGTTCCTGAGGAGCCCATGCAGTTAGGTGGAACTGTAAGGGACCAGAGACGCCTAAAGGGAGCCTGTTTTTACTGCGGTGAAATGAACCACTGGCTCCAGCAGTGTCCCAAACTTCCGCCCTCTAGGAGATCTCCAGCAGGAAGTAAGGTAACTCCTTCGGTGGTAAGAAGGAAAGTTTTGCTACCTGTCTCTGTTACCTATGATCAAATTAAGGGGGTTGGTCAAGCATTTGTTGATTCAGGTTCTGCTGTTAATTTTATTAATTTTGATTTTGTACAATCTGTAGGTATTCCGCTAGTTCCTTTAAGGGAGGTAATTCAAATCATTGCTTTAGATTCCACACCATTAAATAATGGGAGAGTGGAGTTTTGTACCCCTGAGCTTTCCTTTACTGTGGGAATTTCCCATACTGAGACTTGCTCCTTCCTTGTCCTAAAGGATTTACCCGCTGACCTCGTTTTAGGTCTGCCGTGGTTACAGGTCCACAACCCTGTGATCAACTGGCCTGCTGGTGAATTAGAGAAATGGGGAGGTGATTGTTCCAAATGTTGCAAATCAGTATTGCAGCTTGGAAGTACCACTGAGTCTCTTACCCTGCCCGGATATATCAGAGATTTTCAGGATGTATTCTCCATGTCCGAGACTGAGTTCCTTCCTCCTCACCGGCAGTATGATTGTGCCATTGATATTATTGAGGGTTCTAAGTATCCTAAGGGCCGTATTTACAATCTCTCCACTCCTGAGCGTCAATCCATGAGGGATTATCTTAAGGAGAGTCTGGCCAAGGGTCACATCCGGCCTTCAGTTTCCCCCATGGGGGCCGGATTTTTCTTCGTTGGTAAGAAGGATGGAGGATTGAGGCCCTGTATTGATTACAGGGAACTCAACAAGATCACGGTTAAAAACAGGTATCCACTGCCCCTTATCCCTGACTTACTGAACCAGATTCAAGGCGCCTGCTGGTTCTCTAAGCTGGATTTGAGGGGAGCTTATAACCTGATTAGAATTAGGGAGGGGGATGAATGGAAGACGGCCTTCAATACCCCTGAGGGTCACTATGAGTATTTAGTAATGCCCTTTGGGCTAAGCAATGCACCCGCGGTGTTCCAGAGTTTTGTTAATGACATTTTTAGACCTTTTGTTGGGAGGTTCATGATTGTCTACATTGACGACATCCTTATTTTTTCGGCAGATTGGAAATCTCACGTTTCTCATACTAGGCGGGTGTTAGAGGTGTTACGTGAGAATAAACTATTTGTCAAAGGGGAGAAGTGTATCTTTGGCGTTCAGGAGGTGGCCTTTTTAGGATACATTTTGACCCCTTTTTCTTGCAAAATGGACCCAGCTAAGGTGCAGGCCATCCTTGATTGGGTGCGACCCTCCTCCCTTAAGGCGCTCCAACGATTTTTAGGATTTGCGAACTTTTATCGCAAATTTATTAGAAATTTTTCGTTGGTGATCAAACCAGTTACAGATCTAACTCGCAAGGGAGCGGATCTAGTTAATTGGCCCCCTGCAGCTATTGAAGCCTTTGAGAAGCTAAAACAGTGTTTTACTAATGCCCCTGTGTTAATCCAGCCTGATCAGAATGAGCCTTTATAGTTGAGGTGGATGCATCTGAGGATGGGGTAGGGGCAGTACTGTCCCAGGGGCCCTCCACCTTAACCAATCTTAAGCCATGTGCCTTTTTCTCCCGCAAGTTCTCGTCTGCTGAGAGGAACTATGATATCGGTAATAGGGAGTTGTTGGCCATTAAATGGGCATTTGAGGAGTGGCGTCACTTCCTGGAGGGGGCATTACATCGCACTGTGGTCCTCACGGATCATAAGAATCTTATGTTTTTAGAGTCTGCTAAACGTTTGAATCCTAGACAAGCGAGGTGGGCTTTGTTTTTTACTCGGTTTGATTTTTGTGTCACCTTTAGACCAGGAAGCAAGAACATTAAGGCTGACGCCTTATCCCGGAGCTTTCAGGCGTATCAGCCTCCTGACGTTCCTCCTGAGCCCATCCTGCCGGCTGACATCATCGTGGCCGCTACCTCGTCTGATCTAGCATCCGAAATCTCAGCAGGACAGCATCTCGCCCCCACTGGTACCCCCAATGACAAATTGTTTGTGCCGGCCCATTTGCGTTTGCGACTGCTGGGTGAGTGCCATAACTCTGTATTATGTGGTCATCCTGGTATCAATGCCACCAAGGAGTTAGTCTCTAGGCAGTATTGGTGGCCATCGATTTCCAGGGATGTTCAGGCTTTCGTAACTGCGTGCAACACTTGTGCCAGGTCCAAGAATCCCAAGACACGGCCTATGGGTGAGTTACATCCATTACCCATACCTAGCAGACCATGGTCGCATTTGTCCATGGACTTCATCACGGATTTACCTTGCTCTGAGGGTAAAACTGTGATTTTGGTTGTGGTTGACAGATTTAGCAAGATGTGTCATTTTATTCCGTTGTGTAAGTTACCTTCTGCTAAGGTCTTGGCGTCTGTATTTTTGGACCACATAATTAAATTGCATGGTATTCCAGAGAACATTGTATCGGACAGGGGGGTGCAGTTTGTGTCTAAATTCTGGAGAGCTTTCTGTAAGAGGATTGAAATATCTTTGTCCTTTTCGTCGGCCTTTCATCCGGAAACCAATGGTCAGACTGAGCGTCTTAATCAATCTGTTGAGCAGTATCTCAGATGTTATGTGACAGATAACCAGCTTCTGTGGGCCAGATACCTGTCTCTGGCCGAATTTGCTATTAATAACCGAGTGAATTCCTCCTCTGGGGTTTCACCTTTCTTCTGTAATATGGGTTTTCATCCGCGCTTTGGTTCCTTTTCCTTATCCTCTTCGGTTGTTCCAGAGGTCAATGTTTTTTCTCAAGAACTGTGCACAGTTTGGGCACAGGTTCAGTTGAACCTGGAAAAGGCCCAAGGTATCCAAAAAACAAAGGCTGATAAGAGACGTTCTAAGGGTGTGAATTTCAAGGTGGGGGACATGGTATGGTTGTCGACAAAAAATCTACGCATGAAGATACTGTCTTATAAATTTGCGCCTCGCTTCATTGGTCCATACAGAATCACCAAGGTGATCAATCCGGTATCGTTTGAATTATGTTTACCCGACTCCCTTCGCGTTCATAATGTTTTTCATATGTCCTTGCTGAAACGTTATGTTGCTCCCGTGGGTCCAGAGGAACAATCCTCGCCTCTGGTCGAGGTGGAGGGTCAAGTGGAGCACGAGATTGCTAGAATCATTGATGTAAGGAGGGTTCGGAATTCCTTTCAGTACCTGGTACACTGGAAGGGGTTCGGGCCGGAGGACAGGTCTTGGGTGCCCTTGACCAGGATGCATGCAGATTCACTCATCCGGAAATTCCATCTGCAGCATCCTGATAAACCTGCTCCCGCTGGTAAGGGTCCGGTGGCCCCTCGTGAAGGGGGGGGTACTGTCACGGAAGACCGGCGGCGCGCTCCCCGCTTGCAGCGCCGCCGGACTTCCGCTATCTCGGAGCGAGGACGCGACATGCGTCCTCGTCTCCATGGTGACGAGAGGCGGGGAGCGTCGGGCGCGCTTCCGGATGCTGCGTGCCCTGCGTCCCCGCCCCCCTAGTGACGAGCAGTGGGTGGAACTGAGCGCTGGCCCGGCAAGCCGGTGCTCAGAGTGTGTAAATATATTAAGTTGCCCTCATGTATTGGGTCATGTGGCGCTGGCCACGCCACATGGCCAAATTTGTGCATATTTGAGCGCTGGTCACGTTTGGCCAGCGCTCATTATGCAAATGAGGTCATGTGACGCTGGCCCCGTCACATGACCCATTGGAGGGCTTTTTAAAGCAGTCCAGTTGCCCTCTCAAATTGCCTGTGATTAGTTACCCCTTTGATCAGTGCTCGTGCGACCTTTGTGCTTGGACAGTGATTTGGATTTGGACTTTTGGATTTTGGACTTGGACCTCTCTCTTGTTTCACCCCTGGTATTTACGTGACCTCCTGTGTTTGACCCGGCTTGCTGACTACTCTTGCATTGTGTTTGTCCTGTCTGTGTTGTGTCCATCCCTGTGTTCCCTTTCCCTCCTGCGCACTTATCCAGTGTAGGGACCGCCTTCGTGGTTGTCCGCGGCTACCTAGGGCCGACTGAGGCAAGTAGGCAGGGAAAGAAGGAGGGGTTCAGCGCAGGGCTCACCACCCTTGTCTTCCCCTCGTGACAACCACCCTGCTGGAGTTGCTGTTGCTGCGACTGGTGAGGCGGCTGGAGCGTCTGCTGTGGCTTCTGTGGCTGAAACGTCTGCTTTGGCTCCTGCGGCTGGAGCGTCTGCTTTGGCTCCTGCGGCTGGAACGTCTGCTTTGGCTCCTGCGGCTGGAACGTCTGCTTTGGCTCCTGCGGCTGAAACGTCTGCTTTGGCTCCTGCGGCTGGAACGTCTGCTTTGGCTCCTGCGGCTGGAACGTCTGCTTTGGCTACTGCGGCTGGAACGTCTGCTTTGGCTACTGCTGCTGGAACGTCTGCTTTGGATCCTGCGGCTGGAACGTCTGCTTTGGCTCCTGCGGCTGGAACGTCTGCTTTGGCTCCTGCGGCTGGAACGTCTGCTTTGGCTCCTGCGGCTGGAACGTCTGCTTTGGCTCCTGCGGCTGGAACGTCTGCTTTGGCTCCTGCGGCTGGAACGTCTGCTTTGGCTCCTGTGGCTGGAACGTCTGCTTTGGCTCCTGTGGCTGGAACGTCTGCTTTGGCTCCTGCGGCTGGAACGTCTGCTTTGGCTCCTGCGGCTGGAACGTCTGCTGTGGCTCGTGCAGATGGAACGTCTGCTGTGGTTTTTGTGGCTGGAACGTCTGCTTTGGCTTGTGCAGCTGGAACGTCTGCTTTGGCTCATGCAGCTGGAACGTCTGCTTTGACTCGTGCGGCTGAAATGTCTGCTTTGGTTCCTGCGGCTGGATCGTCTGCTTTGGCTCGTGCGGCTGGAACTTCTGCTTTGACTCGTGCGGTGGAGGCGGCTGTAGCGTCCACTTCGCTGCCCAGGAGGAGATCCACCCCTTCCATACACCAGAACCCAATTGTTCCATCATCTGTGACGGCCCATGCACAGACCCTCTGGGACTTTAAAACCGCAGTGGAGGACTGGGTCATACAGGTACTCGACCACCCTAGGCCGGGAGATCCTGCATTGGAACGGAGAAAGGGAACTGTGATTTGGTTTTCCGTTGGGAGAAGGTCTGGCTTCCTGCAGGATGATGAGGATGGAAAAGAATATTTTGTGGGTCGCAGGTCGGTGAAACGGCCGTACCTGCCACAACATCGGCATAGCCTGTACGTGGGGGATCAGGTGGAGTACACCCCCATGGCGTCCCTGAAAGGCCCATTTGTGACCGGGGTTACCCTCCTTTCAAAGCCTGTGGTGCCTAGAACGGAACCAGAAGTGTGGCCGGATGAACCACCAGGTCCAGGATGCTTGCACTGCCTGCAGGAGTGCCCAGATGGCGTCCTCCGGTTCAGGGAAAAGGCACAGCCTCTGCCGGAGCCTCTGATTCCTGGACTGCCAGCACCACCACCACAGTCCTTACAGCTGGGTCAGCTGACCACATTATCGTTCACCTTCCAATCGACTGTGGTCCACCAATACCAGCTGCCATGGAAGATGAAGCCAGCAGCCGGGGAAGCTGGGTCTTCTTTCCTGGATGCAACCCTTCTGGAACCGCTGCAGCCGGAAGTCCTTACTCCTGCTTTCCCGGCAGGAGCATCCAGAAAAGTGAAAATGGCTGCAGCGCGCGTCACCACCACCCAGACCCCGTCAAGTCCAACTTCAGGAAGAAGAGGGCACTGGAGTTCCACCACCGCAGCGACCATGGCCTACAAAAGGCAGGAGCGTCCTCTGATGAGCTTCAGCAGCAGCTCGAGCGAGGAGGACTTCAGGTCCCCCATCTGAGCAACCCAACTACTGGCAGTGTCAAGGACACTGCAGGACGACCTATGGGAGCCACACCATGGACTAAACCTGACGGGTGAGATGATAGTTGGCAGTTGTTCTTGTTTAGTTTGTGTTGCTCCCATTTGACTCTCACCCAGATGGGCATGGCTGTCAGGACTCCACACATTCTGCAGAAATCTCCCTGTTGCGCCGAAGTGCACCTATTTTCCTTTTTACCCCCTTCTCAGGTTATTTGGGAGCCCCCTTTTCCAAAAAGGTTCTCTCTTTGCTGCTATTCTCTATTATCCATGTGGATTACACATTACCTGCTTGTATTATAATTGAACCTCACGTGGATTAATTTTTAATTGAATTTTGGAATATGTGTTCCAGACAGACAGTGTTTTATCATGCCAACTAGGAGCCATAAGGAGAGACTGAAATGTATATCTGAGCCTTTTATGTTTGCTAATGTGAAATTGATTGCACTAAAATGTTTGCATACTTATGTGTTTGCTGTATTTTAGCTCCACTGTTTTTAATGGTTCAGTACTTTAGCCCATTGTGTGTATTCTTTTTCAGGTACTGCAATGTGTCCTAGTATGCACTTATTGTACGGTGTTTTTAGTAAATTATTCACTTATTGATAGCTAGCAGCAGTGAGCACCTTATTTTTCTAGTTCATGTGGACTGCCTCTAAAGATTGTACGCCGCGGCCTAGCCTCGTGCGTATGACGGAATCTCGCATCAATAGTACGCAAAGGATTCGTACGCACTTTTGCACGCTAATGCTTAGGTGTTGCGTACTTGCTGACTGTACGTACGTAATTTGGGCAGGAATGTTTGCAAAAAACGTGTATTTTGTTTTTTACGTAGATTCGACGAATAAGTTCGTTTAAATACGAATCTTGTCAGAAATTCGGCGAATATTCGGCGAAGCAAATTTTGAATGATTCGCTCATCTCTAATACAGATGTAGCAGAGTTAACAGTGTGTGTCTCTGATTGTTAGATGAGCAGTGAGAAGACGATCACTCACTGTTTTATTGTCACCACGGCCCACACGCGTTTCCCAGGGTCCGGATCACAGCATCAGATTAGTCACATCAAACACAGAGACATCAGTAAAGTCTTTATGTTACACCGTCCTCTTGGCCACACTAGATCTTTACTGCTTCTCTATCGACACCCGTTACACTCTGCAGTAACCGCAACTATCACTAGTCAGTAAGATCTCCTAGGTTTCCGACACATGGAGGACAATTCCATCAGAACAGTTGACAGAAACCATCATTTTTCTATTAGTTTTACAGAACAAACCAGTATGAAATCTGAGCTCCTGCATAGAGCCGCACAGTTCAGGGGCACCAGTGAAGTCAGGTCAGGGTTACACCTATGGCCTGCAAGTGAGGTGGGGGAGCTGGAAATTAAGTGGGGGCGAGGCACCTGTTACTTTAATAGGGGCAGTTTGATAAATGACATCTACATATAATTACTTGTGTGTCTGTAGATGTCGGGGTTTATACATGTGCTGTGTGTAGATGTGTCCACCCAGATTATCACCTGTTCATTATGAATGGATACGGAGGGACGGTATACATCACTGACATGTGGATGTATGAAGGGACATTTGACTCTACATACTGGATGTGCAGTAACATCTGGTCACATTACCTTAGGAAAAAGTTCAAAGAGACTCTCGGTGACTTGAATAATTTTCTTTTCTCCAGCAAAAGTAATGGAGTCTCCAAGAGGAGTGTTCTCCTGAGTGACAATCAGCGTATCGGACGCATTACAGCACTTCACAAACTGGGCCCTGAAATAGAGGGCGGAGATAGATGAGCGGAGGATCCCAAACACCAGACTATGACTTACCATGAGGCCGGTAACACCAGCCTTCTCCTTGTGGACTGCCCTTTCCTAGTGGGGCATCTACAGTGCAGCAAAACACCACCGTGCCCTACGGAAGATGGTCAATGTATCTGCCAAACAACTGCCAGGGCCATATCTGCTTCAGCATCTGAAAATATATTATGCCCGAAATGTTCCAGAGCTAAGCCAACTGCTTCAGCTGCCTCTAGCTTTGTGGGAGTACCTGCTGTCTGGCTGCCGGATGACAGAAGCATTGGAAGCTGTGCTAGATTGAAGTAAGCCATCTACAGCTAAACACACACAAGAGAGGCAGCACCCCAGTAACAGGGCTAGGTCCTTTTGACGCCTCCACGATTGTGTTGACTTGGCTCCCACACCAGGCACTTCTCCACCTATTGCACCTCCTCCTCCATGTACACGCTCCTGTCCCCAACAGCAGCAGGGCACAGCATCACTCCCATCCCTCTCCTCACTATCACATGTGTCAAGTCAAGCATTGCCACACACTTCATTAACTTAGTTGGACAATATTTGATTCCTGCATATCTGTGCATCCTCTGGTAACTGGTGAGCTAGGCTATGCTCCATTTTCTTACTATAATACTGCTCCTACAGTATGTACAAGAATATAACTACTATAATACTGCTCCTACAGTATGTACAAGAATATAACTACTATAATACTGCTCCTATGTACAAGAATATAACTACTATAATACTGCTCCTATGTACAAGAATATAACTACTATAATACTGCTCCTATGTACAAGAATATAACTACTATAATACTGCTCCTATATACAAGAATATAACTACTATAATATTGCTCCTATGTACAAGAATATAACTACTATAATACTGCTCCTATGTGCGCCAAGAATATAACTACTATAATACTGCTCCTATGTACAAGAATATAACTAACTATAATACTGCTCTATGTACAAGAATATAACTACTATAAATACTGCTCCTATGTACAAGAATATAACTACTATAATACTGCTCCCTATGTTACAAGAAACTAACTACTATTAATACTGCCTCCTATGTACCAAGGAATATAACTACTATAATACGCTCCTATGTACAAGAATATAACTACTATAATACTGCTCCTATGTACAAGAATATAACTACTTCTAATACTGCCTCCTATGTACAAGAATAAACTACTATATACTTGCTCCTATGCACAAGAATATAACTACTATAATACTGCTCCTATGTACAAGAATATAACTACTATAATACTGCTCCTATGTACAAGAATATAACTACTATAATACTGCTCCTATGTACAAGAATATAACTACTATAATACTGCTCCTATGTACAAGAATATAACTACTATAATACTGCTCCTATGTACAAGAATATAACTACTATAATACTGCTCCTATGTACAAGAATATAACTACTATAATACTGCTCCTATGTACAAGAATATAACTACTATAATACTGCTCCTATGTACAAGAATATAAACTACTATAATACTGCTCCTATGTACAAGAATATAACTACTATAATACTGCTCCTATGTACAAGAATATAACTACTATATACTGCTCCTATGTACAAGAATAATAACTACTATAATACTGCTCTCCTATGTACAAGAATATAACTACTATAATACTGCTCCTATGTACAAGAATATAACTACTATAATACTGCTCCTATGTACAAGAAATAATACTACTATACTACTATAATACTGCTCCTATGTACAAGAATATAACTACTATAATACTGCTCCTATGTACAAGAATATAACTACTATATATATACTGCTCCTATGTACAAGAATATAACTACTATAATACTGCTCCTATATGTACAAGAATATAACTACTATAATACTGCTCCTATGTACAAGAATATAACTACTATAATACTGCTCCTATGTACAAGAATATAACTACTATAATACTGCTCCTATGTACAAGAATATAACTACTATAATACTGCTCCTATGTACAAGAATATAACTACTATAATACTGCTCCTATATGTACAAGAATATAACTACTATAATACTGCTCCTATGTACAAGAATATAACTACTATAATACTGCTCCTATGTACAAGAATATAACTACTATAATACTGCCTCCTATGTACAAGAATATAACTACTATAATACTGCTCCTATGTACAAGAATATAACTACTATAATACTGCTCCTATGTACAAGAATATAACTACTATAATACTGCTCCTATGTACAAGAAATATAAACTACTATAATACTGCTCCTATGTACAAGAATATAACTACTATAATACTGCTCCTATGTACAAGAATATAACTACTATAATACTGCTCCTATGTACAAAGAATATAACTACTATAATACTGCTCCTATGTACAAGAATATAACTACTATAATACTGCTCCTATGTACAAGAATATAACTACTATAATACTGCCTCCTATGTACAAGAATATAACTACTATAATACTGCTCCTATGTACAAGAATATAACTACTATAATACTGCTCCTATGTACAAGAATATATAACTACTATAATACTGCTCCTATGTACAAGAATATAACTACTATAATACTGCTCCTACTGCTCCTATGTACAAGAATATAACTACTATAATACTGCTCCTATGTACAAGAATATAACTACTATAATACTGCCTCCTATGTACAAGAATATAACTACTATAATACTGCCTCCTATGTACAAGAATATAAACTACTATAATACTGCTCCTATGTACAAGAATATAACTACTATAATACTTAATACTGCTCCTATGTACAAGAATAATATAACTACTATAATACTGCTCCTATGTACAAGAATATAACTACTATAATACTGCTCCTATGTACAAGAATATAACTACTATAATACTGCTCCTATGTACAAGAATATAACTACTATAATAACTGCTCCTATGTACAAGAATATACTACTATAATACTGCCTCCTATGTACAAGAATATAACTACTATAATACTGCCTCCTATGTACAAGAATATAACTACTATAATACTGCTCCTATGTACAAGAATATAACTACTATAATACTGCTCCTATGTACAAGAATATAACTACTATAATACTGCTCCTATGTACAAGAATATAACTACTATAATACTGTCCTATGTACAAGAATATAACTACTATAATACTGCTCCTATGTACAAGAATATAACTACTATAATACTGCTCCTATGTACAAGAATATAACTACTATAATACTGCTCCTATGTACAAGAATATAACTACTATAATACTGCTCCTATGTACAAGAATATAACTACTATAATACTGCTCCTATGTACAAGAATATAACTACTATAATACTGCTCCTATGTACAAGAATATAACTACTATATAATACTGCTCCTATGTACAAGAATATAACTACTATAATACTGCTCCTACTATGTACAAGAATATAACTACTATAATACTGCTCCTATGTACAAGAATATAACTACTATAATACTGCTCCTATGTACAAGAATATAACTACTATAATACTGCTCCTATGTACAAGAATATAACTACTATAATACTGCTCCTATGTACAAGAATATAACTACTATAATACTGCCTCCTATGTACAAGAATATAACTACTATAATACTGCTCCTATGTACAAGAATATAACTACTATAATACTGCTCCTATGTACAAGAATATAACTACTATAATACTGCCTCCTATGTACAAGAATATAACTACTATAATACTGCTCCTATGTACAAGAATATAACTACTATAATACTGCTCCTATGTACAAGAATATAACTACTATAATACTGCTCCTATGTACAAGAATATAACTACTATAATACTGCTCCTATGTACAAGAATATAACTACTATAATACTGCTCCTATGTACAAGAATATAACTACTATAATACTGCCTCCTATGTACAAGAATATAACTACTATAATACTGCTCCTATGTACAAGAATATAACTACTATAATACTGCTCCTATGTACAAGAATATTAACTACTATAATACTGCTCCTATGTACAAGAATATAACTACTATAATACTGCTCCTATGTACAAGAATATAACTACTATAATACTGCTCCTATGTACAAGAATATAACTACTATAATACTGCTCCTATGTACAAGAATATAACTACTATAATACTGCTCCTATGTACAAGAATATAACTACTATAATACTGCTCCTATGTACAAGAATAACTACTTAATACTGCCTCCTATGTACAAGAATATAAACTACTATAATACTGCTCCTATGTACAAGAAATATAACTACTATAATACTGCTCCTGTGTACAAGAATATAACTACTATAATACTGCTCCTATGTACAAGAATATAACTACTATAATACTGCTCCTACAGATGTACAAGAATATAACTACTATAATACTGTCTCCTATGTACAAGAATATAACTACTATAATACTGCTCCTATGTACAAGAATATAACTACTATAATACTGCCTCCTATGTACAAGAATATAACTACTATAATACTGCTCCTATGTACAAGAATATAACTACTATAATACTGCTCCTACAGTATGTACAAGAATATAACTACTATAATACTGCTCCTATATACAAGAATATAACTACTATAATACTGCCTCCTATGTACAAGAATATAACTACTATAATACTGCTCCAATGTACAAGAATATAACTACTATAATAAAGCTCCTATGTACAAGAATATAACTACTATAATACTGCTCCTATGTACAAGAATATAACTACTATAATTACTGCCTCCTATGTACAAGAATATAACTACTATAATACTGCTCCTATGTACAAGAATATATCTACTATAATACTGCCCTATGTCAGAATATAACTACTATAATACTGCTCCTATGTACAAGAATATAACTACTATAATACTGCTCCTATGTACAAGAATATAACTTTACTATAATACTGCCTCCTATGTACAAGAATATAACTACTATAATACTGCTCCTATGTACAAGAATATAACTACTATAATACTGCTCCTGTGTACAAGAATATAACTACTATTAATACTGCTCCTATGTACAAGAATATAACTACTAAATACTGCTCCTGTGTACAAGAATATAACTACTAAACTGCTCCTATGTATCAAGAATATAACTACTATAATACTGCTCCTATGTACAAGATTTATCTACTATAATACTGCTCTATGTACAAGAATATAACTACTATAATACTGCTCCTATGTACAAAGAATAATATAACTAACTACTATAATACTGCTCCTATGTACAAGAATATAACTACTACTATAATACTGCTCCTATGTACAAGAATATAACTACTATAATACTGCTCCTATGTACAAGAATATAACTACTATAATACTGCTCCTATGTACAAGAATATAACTACTATAATACTGCTCCTATGTACAAGAATATAACTACTATAATACTGCTCCTACTATGTACAAGAAATATAACTACTATAATACTGCTCCTATGTACAAGAATATAACTACTATAATACTGCTCCTATGTACAAGAATATAACTACTATAATACTGCTCCTATGTACAAGAATATAACTACTATAATACTGCTCCTATGTATGTACAAGAATATAACTACTATAATACTGCTCCTATGTACAAGAATATAACTACTATAATACTGCCTCCTATGTACAAGAATATAACTACTATAATACTGCTCCTATGACTACTATAATACTGCTCTATGTACAAGAATATAACTACTATTAATACTGCTCCTATGTACAAGAATATAACTACTATAATACTTGCTCCTATGTACAAGAATATAACTACTATAATACTGCTCCTATGTACAAGAATATAACTACTATATACTGCTCCTATGTACAAGAATTTATAACTACTATAATACTGCTCCTATGTACAAGAATATACTACTATAATTACTGCTCCTATGTACAGAATATAACTACGTATAATACTGCTCCTATGTACAAGAATATAAACTACTATAATACTGCTCCTATGTTACAAGAATATAACTACTATAATACTGCTCCTATGTACAAGAATATAACTACTATAATACTGCTCCTATGTACAAGAATATAACTACTATAATACTGCTCCTGATGTACAAGAATATAACTACTATAATACTGCTCCTATGTACAAGAATTATAACTACTATAATACTGCTCCTATGTACAAGAATTATAACTACTATAATACTGCTCCTATGTACAAGAATATAACTACTATAATACTGCTCCTATGTACAAGAATATAACTACTATAATACTGCTCCTATGTACAAGAATATAACTACTATAATACTGCTCCTATGTACAAGAATATAACTACTATAATACTGCCTCCTATGTACAAGAATATAACTACTATAATACTGCTCCTATGTACAAGAAATATAACTACTATAATACTGCTCCTATGTACAAGAATATAACTACTATAATACTGCTCCTATGTACAAGAATATAACTACTATAATACTGCTCCTACTATGTACAAGAATATAACTACTATAATACTGCCTCCTATGTACAAGAATATAACTACTATAATACTGCTCCTACTATGTACAAGAATATAACTACTATATAATACTGCTCCTATGTACAAGAATATAACTACTATAATACTGCTCCTACTATGTACAAGAATATAACTACTATAATACTGCTCCTATGTACAAGAATATAACTACTATAATACTGCCTCCTATGTACAAGAATATAACTACTATAATACTGCTCCTATGTACAAGAATTATAACTACTATAATAAGCTCCTATGTACAAGAATATAACTACTATAATACTGCTCCTATGTACAAGAATTAACTACTATAATAAAGCTCCTATTGTACAAGAATATAACTAATATAATACTGCTCCTATGTACAAGAATATAACTACTATATACTACTCCTATGTACAAGAATATAACTACTATAATACTGTCTCCTATGTACCAAGAATATAACTACTATAATACTGCCTCCTAATGTACAAGTATATAACTACTATAATACTGCTCCTATGTACAAGAATATAACTACTATAATACTGCTCCTACAGTATGTACAAGAAATTAACTGCTATAATACTGCTCCTATGTTACAAGAATATAACTACTATACTACTGCTCCTATGTACAAGAATATAACTACTATATACTACCTCCTATGTACAAGAATATTAACTACTATATACTGCCTATGACAGAATATATTACTATATACTGCTCCTATGTACAAGAATATAACTACTAATAAATACTGCTCCTATGTACAAGAATATAACTACTATAATACTGCTCCTATGTACAAGAATATAACTACTATAATACTGCTCCTATTTACAAGAATATAACTACTATAATACTGCCTCCTATATACAAGAATATAACTACTATTAATACTGCTCCTATGTACAAGAATATAACTACTATAATACTGCCTCCTATGTACAAGAATATAACTACTATAATACTGCCTCCTATGTACAAGAATATAACTACTATAATACTGCTCCTATGTACAAGAATATATCTACTATAATACTGCTCCTATGTACAAGAATATAACTACTATAATACTGCTCCTATGTACAAGAATATAACTACTATAATACTTGCTCCTATGTACAAGAATATAACTACTATAATACTGCCTCCTATGTACAAGAATATAACTACTATAATACTGCCTCCTATGTACAAGAATATAACTACTATAATACTGCCTCCTATGTACAAGAATATAACTACTATAATACTGCCTCCTATGTACAAGAATATAACTACTATAATACTGCCTCCTATGTACAAGAATATAACTACTATAAACTGCTCCTATGTACAAGAATATAACTACTATAATACTGCTCCTATGTACAAGAATATAACTACTATAATACTGCTCCTATGTACAAGAATATAACTACTATAATACTGCTCCTATGTACAAGAATATAACTACTATAATACTGCTCCTATGTACAAGAATATAACTACTATCATACTGCTCCTATGGACAGGAGACCATTCCACCACTCTCAATTGAATGGGCCAAAAAGATAGGGGCTTCACACTTACCCCCCGCCCTCTAGCTTCTGATTACCTAGTTTATGAGAACTTCTCTCATGGACTTACTGTCTCAGGAGTCGTGCTGTATGGTTTGCTTTCCAAGAACATCTCTGCAGAGCATTACTTATCATAAAAAACCGTGAGGCGTCCAATCTAGAGGGAAAAAAGCAGTAATGTGAGACGTTTTATGGGAATTTTCATCAGAACTACATTTTACTATGAATGTTGTGGTCTATTCTTCTGGTCTGTAGAAAGAGACAACCAAAGTAAAACAGATCTGTGTGAAGTAACGTGGAGATACTGAAAGTAAAAACAGCACATAGCAAGTAAACATTGATGAGTTACCTCATCTCAAACATAGATACGTAATCAACCAAAACTCTTCACCCAAATTTTCCTTTGACCTCAACTTCTGCCACTAATTGGCCAGATTAAGATACCGAGTGGCTTCCACTGCGTCTCCATCTGCTCATCTACTTGAGGAGTCATCCCCCTCATCTCCTCTGATTAAATGTCTTCCTGGATGTCGGCAAGATCTTTAACCCATTTATTAACATGCTACATCATGTCTAGAGATGAGTGAATCTATTTGTCGATTCGTTGATTCGTATCGAATCTTGGAAATTTTTAGTTGCGAAGTGAATCTGAATATTAGGTGATTCGCTCCGTTAAGATTCGAAAATGTTCCTAAAGATTTCTACGCATTCGCTACGTACTTGTCCGATAAATTGTACGCTAATGCTACGTATAAGTTACTCTATACACTGTTGCGTACAAATGCAAGTAATTATTGAACTTTTACTGTTAGTTCATTATTTGTGCGCAAAAGCCCGGGAAGAAAGTGGTCACCTGACCTAGTGGGCAGGGCTTCCTCTGATTGGCTCCGTCTCGGTAAGCCAGTGACGCATCATGTCTTCTGCGACTGCTGAGACGAGCAGAAGCACTGTGTGTGAAGTTCTGAGACTCTGAGACCTGTGTTGTTGAAATTGGGGTTTAATTGTTCAGAGAATCCATATTACACATCAGGGATACTGCAGGGCGAGTGCAGGGCCAGTGCAGGGCTAGTAATTAATCAGGCAGGGAGAGAGACAGGAAGAGAGATAGGGAGAGAGACAGGGAGAGAGGGATAGAGATAGGGAGAGAGACAGGGAGAGAGACAGGGAGAGACCAGCTGCAGGGCCACAGAGTGAAGTGAAAAATATCTGGAATGGATAAGCAAAAGGGGTCCAGTTCCAGCCAGACCTCGAGCTCCAAAAAATGGAGAAGGTTGCACAGGGCAGCAGTGCCAAAGGACCTGTAGGCGGAGCATCTACTAGTAATATTCACAATACTTGGCCGGTGTTCCACCAGGCTAACCCACCAAGGCGCAAAATTGTAGTGGAGGAGAAAGTGGATGAGGTAGTGGAGTGGATGGCACGCTCATCTCAGTCTCAGCCTGATGATCTGCTGTTATCTGCTGATACAGTATCCATATGTAGCCAGGGGTCAGACTCAGAGCGTTCCTCCTGCTCCACCATTCCTCTCCAGCAAAGCCCGTCATTTTCGTATGCAATTTGTACGCTTAGTGCATGAATGTTCACTAAAGACCACATAATAACGTATGATTTGCACGCAGATTTGACGAATAGATTTGTAGAATATACGAATCTTATGAAAAGTTCGACGAATGTTCGGCGAATAAAATTTTGAATGATTCGCTCATCTCTAATCAGGTCTCTTTTCTCGTGAATAGTGCCTTCTCCTAGAACAATTCTCGACAGTCTCCTTAGTAACAAGTCTCATCAAAAGTATCTTCTCTTTGCTAAATATTCTCAGATGTTCTTCTAGATCTTCTGCATAAGACTTAGCCTGTATTTGCAAATTGTTTCTGTCAGTCTTGACCTCACAGTCATAGCTTGGCTTTTCTTTACCTAGGGCACATTTTAAGTCCGTTGCCCTTGTTTCCAAATTCAGTGGTCATGTATAGACCCACTGGATGTTCAAGAAGAGTAAAAAAAAAAAAGTGTAAAAAATAAATAAATAATTAAATGAATAAAAATGTAAATAAAAAAAATCCTTTTCCCATATCTGCTCCTTTAAAATTGATTTTAAAAAATTTAAGAAAAAAAAATACCGCAAAATAAACTACACATGATTGTTATCGTCGCTTACATAACGATCACATAATCCCGAGTGGTGAACTCTGTAAAAAAAGAAAATAAAACAATGATGATGGAATTGCTGTTTTTCTCATCTCACCTCCCCAAGAAATGGAATAAAAAGTGATCAAAAAGTCATATGTACCCCAAAATAGTAACAATAAAAACTACCACCTGTCCCACAAAAAATAATCCCTCACACAGATATGTTGATGGAAAAATAAAAAACTTATGGGTCTTGGATATGGTGATGAAAAAAAAGATTTTTATTAAAAGTGATTTCATGATATAAAAGTGGTGAAACATGAAAAAAACAATGCAAGTTTGGTATCGCCATAACCGTATGAACCAATAGATTAAAATTATCATTATATATATATATATATATATATATATATATATATATATATACAGTACAGACGAAAAGTTTGGACACACCTTCTTATTCAAAGAGTTTTCTGTATTTTCATGACTATGATAATTGTAGATTCACAGTGAAGGCATCAAAACTATGAATTAACACATGTGGAATTATATACTTAACAAAAAGTGTGAAACAACTGAAAATATGTCTTATATTCTAGGTTCTTCAAAGTAGCCACCTTTTGCTTTGATTACTGCTTTGCACACTCTTGGCATTGTCTTGATGAGCTTCAAGAGGTAGTCACCTGAAATGGTTTTCACTTCACAGGTGTGCCCTGTCAGGTTTAATAAGTGGGATTTCTTGCCTTATAAATGGGGTTGGGACCATGAGTTGTGTTGGGCAGAAGTCAGGTGGATACACAGCTGATAGTCCTACTGAATAGACTGTTAGAATTTGTATTATGGCAAGAAAAAAGCAGCTAAGTAAAGAAAAACGAGCGGCCATCATTAGTTTAAGAAATAAAGGTCAGTCAGTCCGAAAAATTGGGAAAACTGTGTCCCCAAGTACAGTCGCAAAAACCATCAAGCGCTACAAAGAAACTGGCTGACATGAGGACCGTCCCAGGAAAGGAAGACCAAGAGTCACCTCTGCTGCGGAGGATAAGTTCATCCGAGTCACCAGCCTCAGAAATCACAGGTTAACAGCAGCTCAGATTAGAGACCGGGTCAATGCCACACAGAGTTCTAGCAGCAGACACATCTCTACAACAACTGTTAAGAGGAGACTGTGTGCAGCAGGCCTTCATGGTGGAAACCACTGCTAAGCACAGGCAACAAGCAGAAGAGAAGACAAGGAATGGACATTAGACCAGTGGAAATCTGTGCTTTGGTCTGATGAGTCCAAATTTGAGATCTTTGGTTCCAACCACCGTGTCTTTGTGCGACGCAGTAAAGGTGAACGGATGGACTCTACATGCCTGGTTCCCACCGTGAAGCATGGAGGAGGAGGTGTGATGGTGTGGGGGTGCTTTGCTGGTGACACTGTTGGGGATTTATACTGAACCAGCATGGCTACCACAGCATCTTGCAGCGGCATGCTATTCCATCCGGTTTGCGTTTAGTTGGACCATCATTTATTTATCAACAGGACAATGACCCCAAACACCTCCAGGCTGTGTATGGGCTATTTGACCAAGAAGGAGGGTGATGGGGTGCTACGCCAGATGACCTGGCCTCCACAGTCACCAGACCGGAACCCAATCCAGATGGTTTGGGTTGAGCTGGACCGCAGAGTGAAGGCAAAAGGGCCAACAAGTGCTAAGCATCTCTGGGAACTCCTTCAAGACGTTGGAATACCATTTCAGGTGACTACCTCTTGAAGCTCATCAAGAGAATCCCAAAGCAGTAATCAAAGCAAAAGGTGGCTACTTTGAAGAACCTAGAATATAAGACATATTTTCAGTTGTTTCACACTTTTTTGTTAAGTATATAATTCCACATGTGTTAATTCATAGTTTTGATGCCTTCAGTGCGAATCTACGATTTTCATAGTCATGAAAATACAGAAAACTCTTTGAATGAGAAGGTGTGTCCAAACTTTTGATCTGTACTGCTTATATACTGCATGAGGAACCCCATAAAAAATTAAAATAAAAACCCTGACAGAATTGCAATTTTTGTACACTTTACCTCCCAAAAAATGAAAAAAAAAAATTATCAAATATCAGTCATATGTATCCCAAAATGATACCAATACAAACTGCAGCCCATCTCACAAAAAATAAGACCTCACAAAGATCCATAAAAATAAAATAAAAATGTGTTCTTGTTGACCAACCCTGGCCCTCCTGCTCATATACCTCCTGTCCAGATGCCTCAGTGTCAAGGTCCTTGTGTCCTGTTTGGTTACCATTGTCCCTACCTGAATTCCTGTATTGCTGACTCGTGCTATTGTCCCGGATTCCGCTACCTGCTTCATCCCTGCCTGTTTGCTTTGACCTTCTTGTTGCCGGTCCTGCATTGTTGCTCCTGGTAACGACCTGGCCCTCTGACCTCCGCTGTACCTCTGGTACCTTCGCAGGTACCTCCTGGTCCTCCTAGACCAGTTGCCTCGTGTTCCAACCCTCCTCAAGAGGTAGTGACTTGGTGCTCCCCTCGGAAAGTCTATCCCCACCATCGGGGTATTTTGAAGATTGAGGGGTTGACTTAGACAACGCCCTTAGAGGAGGTAGGGCACGAGGCACAGTGGCCACAGGGACAACATTAAGTGGAGCTATAAATAATGAAATAAAAGATTAATAGATATATTGAAAAAAACTCATGTATGGAATTGATTTAGGACTACTATTTGTATGGGGAATGTATTTTTTGTGTTCATTTATAGGTTTATAGTTAGGGGACGAGTAATTCCAGTAGATGTTTTATTAAAGATCCTCACACTGTTCCAGTCCATATCTAATACTAGCAGAAGGACCCGCACGGGTATATTTCATTTAATGTTTGTGTGTGAGGTTAAAAGATATCCACAGTGTTCTCCATCACAGTGACCTCTATAGCATCCTGCCCTTTTATAGTGGCCTCCACAGTCCTCTGCCCGCTTAAAAGTGACCTCCACAGTGCCCACCCCTTTAACAGTGAACTCCACAGAAGCCACCCCTTTTATAGTGAACTCCACAGCCCCTGCCTCCATGACAGTAACCTGCACAGCGCCCGCCCCTTTAATAGTGATCTCCACAGTACCCTGTCCCCTTAACAGTGATTTCCACAATAACCCATCTCCTTAACAGTGACCTCCACAGAGCTCCGTTCCCTTAAAATGTGACCTCCACAACACCCCACCCCCTTAAAAGTGACCTATACAGCAATCCGCCCCTTAACACTGACCTCCATAGCAGACCATCCGCTTAACTGTGACCGCCACAATTCCCTGACCCCCTTAACAGAGACCTCCACAGCAACTGCCCCTTTAAAAGTAACTGCCACAGCATCCCACTCCCTTAACAGGGACCCCAACAGCGACTGCCCCTTTAATAGTGACCTTCACAGTCCCCTGCCCTCTTAACAGTAACCTTCACAATGCCTGCCCTTTTAACAGTGACCTCCACAGCATCCCGCCCCTTTAACTGTGATCTCCACAGCACCCACCATCTTATAAATGATCTTCACAGTGCCCTGCCCTGTAACAGTGACCACCCATTTTTAAGTATACCCCAGAGGTTGATTTTACCTTAATTTTTTAAATCTTTGCCGGCTGTGGAGTGGGAGGGGGCATGACCTAACAGGGTTGGGGAGTGGCCTAACTGGACCTGGGGGTGGGGTTTAAAAGTCCATCTTTTGAGGGTGATCTGAGTGGTCACCCTACTCCACTTCTTTAACAGTGTCATCCAAAGTGCTCTGCCCCTTTAAAGCTGACCTACGGCAGCGAATAAATTTGGATGGGTTGTTATGGAAACCTGTTGTAAAACTGTGTGTATATGGAGAATAAGGGCCTGCAAGCTTCTATTGGCTAATAAGGGTCATGTGACCAGGCTTCTATTGGCTAATGTATTTGGGAATATCTCAGGAACGGTACGTCCTAGAGACCCGGTCTAAAACCTTCCCAGACATCTGATGCACCTGTGTGCCAAATTTTGTGATTGTAAATGCGACAGTGTGGGTTCCTTTAGGGGACATACACACACATACACACAGCTTTATATATCTAATATATAAAGCTGAGTGTATGTGTGTATGTATGTCCGCTAAAGGAATCCTCACCTTCAGCTTTACCTCTTTTCCACCTCAAGCAGGGCGCTGTGGATGACACTGTTAAGAGAGCAGAGAGCTGTGGAGGTCACATTTCAGGGGGCAGGTAGGGTGGCCATTAGGGCCACCCTCAAAAGACGGACTTAAAAACCCCACCCCCAGGTCCATGTAAGCCACACCTCTCACTAGGCAGCTGATGGGGATTGAAAAAATTAAGGTAAAGATCAACTTCTTTCAGCTGCAGGGGTGTGAGGGATTGTGACTTTCTCCCTGCAGCTCATGCTCAGACTGCACAGTGCTGCTTTCTGAGAGTGAGCTGTTCAAAAGGACATCCCTGTGCCCGTCAAGGCCCTGCATCGGACAAAGGACAGCCAGACTATTCGGCCTAAAACTGGACCTCTGGCCATCCTAGGGGCAGGCTGTTGTTGAGGTCACAGTTAAGGGGTTGGTATTGCTATGGAGGTCATTGTTAAGGGACAGATTGCTATAGAGGCCACTGTTAAGGGGGCGGGGTGTTGTGGAAATCACTGTTAAGGGATGGGGTGCTATAGAGTTCACTGTTAAGGGGGCGGGGTGTTGTGAAGGTCACATTTTAAGAGAACAGAGCTCTGTGGCGGTCACTGTTAAGGGGATGGGCTATTGTGGAAATCACTGTTAAGGAGATAGGGTACTTTGGAAGGGGTGACCGCTGTGCAGGTCACTGTTAAGGCAGTGGGATACTGTGAGGTCACTGTTAAGGAAGCGGGGTACAGTGGAGGTCATTGTTAAGGGAGCAGGGTACAGTGGCAGTCACTGTTAAAGGGGCAGTTGCTGTGGAGGTCAGTTAAGGGGACTGTAACTTATGGTCAGTGTTAAGGGGAGGGTGCTGTGGAGGTCAAAGTTAAGGGGGTGGGCTGCAGTGGAGGTCCTATTTTAAGGAGATGGGGCACTGTGGGGGTTAAGTGTTAAGGGGTGGGGGCTTTGGAGGTCACTGTTAAGGGGGATGGGTACTGTAGATGTCACTGTTATAGTGAATGCTGTTGATATCTTCTAACGACTGTGGTGATGTGTGTAGTAATGTAAGGTGTGGGGTGTGTATCTCGCCTGGTTTGTCAGTTTAGCCAAGTGAAAACTAAAATCCAGAAGTGGTATAGCTTCAGCAAGCATAGTTGCTGGAGCTGGGTTTTGTTTAATGTTGCATGGGCTGGATTTCTTGGACTGGGAGATAGGTTGGAAGTGGGAGTCTTCCAGTCCACACACCCTAATCCGTCACAGGTTTTTCCTGGCCCCAGGTGAGGCCAGCTGGATTAATCAGGCAGGGATAAGTTAACCTGCACTGTGTGTTAGAGAGAGAGAGGGGGCCCCAGGGAACAGACCTGGAGAGGGCCCGTGTGGTCCCAGCCAGAAGGGTTGGGGGGGCCACAAGGCTGAGGAAGCCTGAGGAGGAAAGAAAGGCTGAGGAGGCCTAAGAGGTTGGAGCCTGTGGAGGCTCTGTGTGGCCTCAGCCATGAGGGCTGAGGGGCCACAAGGCTCAGTGTAGCCTGGAAGTTTGGGGGGCCCAGTGACCCTAGGAGAAGAGGGTCACACGGTCAGAGTCGGGAGGACTTTTGGACCATCTTCCCCCAAAGGTACGGTTGGAGTCACAGCCAGGAGGCTGCTGGACTGAACGGCTGAGGAAGCCGCACTTAAAAGCTGTGTGTGAACAGCGTCTGTATTTAGGTGAGTTAGCTGAACTATGTGTAGTCAGAGCCCAGCCGGGCAGGGGTTGTTTTGATGGTTTTGTTTCATGCTGGAGCACAGAGTGTGAAAATAAAGTTGTATGGACTTGAAAATCCCGTGTTCTGAAGAAGTGTGTGATATCGACCCCCTAACAGAGTAAAGATCCCTTACACGACACACACAAACATTAAATGAAATAGATTAAATATTCCCGTGCGAAGCCGGGTCCTGCTGCTAGTCTTATATATAATCTCTAAACTATAAAAGTCCTACAAAGTAAGGGGATCGAACTATGGAATTCTTGGCTACCGGAGCTCCGAAATGCATATAGCCTATAATCTAGTGTGGCAATATATTTTTAGTTTTTGTGTTCATGCTATCCATTTGAAACTGAAACTAAAAGATTGAACTGAATTCTAAGAGTGACCGATTCAGACGACACAGTCTGGGGCACTACAAGTCCCAGCAGACATTGCCATGTGCAATTTGTGGACTTTTGCTATATGGTGTTTGGTGAGACAGCATACACTAGTGGTGAGGCGAACAGCCAGGACAACGCAGCTGTGATCAGCTGTAGGTCGCTACATCGCATTGGGCAGGGCTGCATACACTGGTAGTGAGGTGGTGATCGGCGACAACATAACGGAGTGCCGGGATAATCCGACAGCGATTGGCAACCATGACTTCTAAATGGAGGTGCAGTGATCTTACAACAGTTACCATCACAGTACGCGATCTGTATTCAAGTGCTCCAGCTGGGCCGGAGGGTGAGCGCTGGTCCCCAGGCCGCCTATAATCTGTACTATCTGATATTTTATAGCGCCCAAATACCGCATCTTGGGGGACACTACAATATTAAAAAGACTGCATTCTGTTGATAGCATAACCAACCAAAAATATCCCACCAAATATGGTAAAGGAGTCAATGAATAAACCAAAAAAGTTTCATGAATAAACCAAGTGTCGGTGTGTCTCCATTACCACTCCTGTCTCCTAAACGAGGGTTCCTCAGCCCCCATCAAGCCTGGTGAGGCCACCAATGTTTTCTGACCCACCATAAATGTCTAAGGTAGGAAAACTTCCGCACGTGTTCATGACTACATGAATCTCCTGCTTGTACTCACAGTTTCTTTTCAGAATTCAATATGATAGATCTCAGTTGCGCGCACTTAGCCTCTGGCAGCTCCTTGTGTGTTCTCTTTGACCTTTAGACAAGAAGCAGAAGACAAGTTAGAATGCAAGGACAAAGGGCTTAATATGTGATGTACAATCAGGCTACGGAAGTGGCAGAGTTAACACTCAAATCCTTAACTCAAATTTCTTAACTCATCGGAATATCCCAAAACAAAAGCCATTGAAAAGCAGTTGATGGTGTCGGCTAGTTAGTTAGCACGTCTAGTTCAGAATGTGTGTTAACTCTACTGCCAATGGACACAGTGGCTCAAACCCTCTGATTTCAGCAGGACTGACCCACTATCTAATGTGACTATGGCTGTAATGACTTTCCCCAGAGAGATGGTGTCAAGGAAGGAAGGATTGGCCATGTTGATCTGAAACAAGGGCTTTCTGACTTCCATGTCCACTAAAAGGGCATGTGAGAAGGTGCTCTCTAAATCGGCAAGCTTCTTGGGCTAGAAGGGAACATCTGCAGGTTTTCTTGCACAGCATTTAAGCAAACTATGAAAACTGATGCTGGGGACTAGCAACAGGCTAGTGAAGGAGCTAATGCCAACAGTGTGGATGGTTCAGGTTACCACGTGTCATAGTCAAGGGAAGGGTAATAAAGAGAATAATGGTAACACCTCTGGGGGTTTAGGGTCATAAGAAGATTGATAATAACATCCCTGGTGGTCCACAGTAATGATTAATGAGAAGAATTAGTCTTGGATAGAAAATAG
>ONZH01030984.1:0-38209 GCA_900303285.1 Rhinella marina | reverse complement strand
AAAATTGATGGGAAGATGGATGGAGCCAAACACAGGACCATTCTGGATGAAAACATGTTGGAGTCTGCAAAAGACCTGAGACTAGGACGGAGATTTATCTTCCAACAAGACAATGATCCCAAACATAAAGCAAAATCTACAATGGAATGGTTCAAAAATAAATGTATCCAGGTCTTAGAATGGCCAAGTCAAAGTCCAGACCTGAATCCAATTGAGAATATGTGGAAAGAGCTGAAAACTGCTGTTCACAAACACTGTCCATCCAACCTCAAAGAGCTCAACCTGTTTTGCAAGGAAGAATTGGCAAGAATTTCAGTCTCTAGATGTGCAAAACTGATAGAGACATACCCCAAGCGACTTGAAGCTTTAATCGCAGCAAAAGGTTGCGCGGCAAAGTATTAATGCAAGGGGGACGAAAAATTTTGCATGCCCCACATTTTAGTTTTATTATTACAAAAAAAGTTTAAATGATCCAATAAATTTCGTTCCACTTCACAATTGTGACCCACTTGATGTTGATTCTTCACCAAAAATTTAAAATGTTATATCTTTTTGTTTGAAGCCTGAAATGTGGCAAAAGGTTGAAAAGTTTCAGGGGACCGAATACTTTCGCATGGCACTGTACTTGACATATTTTGTTATAATTTCTGCTGTTAAGCCCGCAAGACTTCTTTTGCGTCTTGCTGTATAACATTTGCCCAAGGAGGGACTAGTGTAGGGATAGAATTTCTATAGGCAGGGTTACTATCATTGTTCAAAAGACACAAAAGTCCATTGTTAAATCCTTCTGCATTTTTTATTTTTTTTTGGTGGCAAAAAGAAGCCAAGTGTGCCCTGTCAGTAACACTAGGGGCACAGCGTATTAGAACTGTTCAAAAGTCTATGTAGCTGACATCCGTTGTTACATTTAATACAGTTAATTTAGGCCACAGTTCCTCATTTGCGTCTGCAGTTTAATTTGCCCAAGGAGGGAATTAAAATATAGGGATAGGATTTGGGTAGGTAGAAAGATTGTTTCTGTTCCAAAAAGACCAAAGTCCATTGTGAAATACGTCTGCTTTTTTTTGGGGGGTGGCAAAAAAAACCCCAAGTGTGCCCAGTCAGTAACGGTAGGTGCACAGCGTATTACAACCGTTCAAAAGTCTATGTAGCTGACATCCGTTGTTACATTTAATACTGTTAATTTAGGCCGCAGTTCTTCATTTGCATCTACTCTATAACGTTTGCGCATTCAGAATATTGGACATTCGTTTAAATTTTTCTGATCATACAGTTAATAAAAATCTGCAGTAGTTGTGACAAAGTTCCACATATACTATACAATATGTGCAAGGCGAGAACTAAGGGACGTGGAAGTGGGCGTGCTGCTGATGGTGAACGCAGAAGCCATGGTTCTGGGCGCGGTGAAACTGTGCCTGCTGGCAGAGCCCAAGAAACAAAGTCATTCACAATTCCTAGCTTCATGTCAAAGTTTGCAGGGCGGCGCAAGACACAACTCTTGTAGCCACACCAGTGCGAGCAGGTAGTCGGTTGGATTTCAGCTGATAATTAGAGATGAGTAAATCAAAGATGACGAAGTGGAATTCGTCACAAATTCCATGGAAAATTCGATTCGCCATGAAAGCGAATTTCATGGCGATTCGTGGTAATGATTCTTTTTTTTTTTTATAAAATGGCCGCAAGCACATGGCATGACATGGGGAAGGATGTCTGGGACAAAGAAGTAAACACCCACAATGCGATCAAATGCAGACATGTAGCCAATTAGCAGCCAGCCAGGTCCTGTGATGTCACAGCCCTGTAAATAGCTCTGCAGCGCTGGAATCCGCCATTTGCAATTGATTTTAGACCAGAGACAGACGTCAGGAGAGCTAGGGCAAGTGATAGAAAAACGTTGCTAAAGAAAAGAAATGAGGAGATCAGGGATAGATAATCTGAATTGCAGGGATAGGAGAGGGACGATTTCTAGACAGAATCCATAGGGGATTATCAGGCAGTGAAATCGCTATTCTGGTACACTGAGCAGCAGTGAGTGGGCATTGGGGTTAGCCTGTTATACAGCACTGTACTCTGTTCTAAAGGCTGTTTTGGGGTGCTTTATTCAAAGAAGCACCACTAGTGTCCCTTGTTGCAGTGCAGTAAGAGGGTCAGAGCCTTGTTTGGGGTACATTAAAGAAAAAAAAAAAAAAATATATATATATATATATATATATATATATATATATATATATATATTATATATAAGCTTAGGCTTTCAGAAACACTCTGGGGGGCCAATCAAAGCCCTCCCCAGCCAACGATCGCTGTGATTGTTCAGTCTGCAGAGACTGACCAATCGCAGAGTGCAGCTGCGCAGCTCCAATGTCCTTGAGGACATCGGGGTTGCGCTGCTATGTTTTAATTTTTCAGGATGGCCGAGTCAAGCGGACCCATCCAACCCACCCACCCTCCCGTAAGTATAAACATCCACCCCTTCAATCCCACCCCCAGCGGGCCGAGCGGTATTAGATTGTCAGCTGTAACATACAGCTGACAATCTAATGTAACAGCCGACATTGCTGCTGGCAGCGATGTCGGCCGTTTAACCCCCTTCCATGCCGCGGTCTGTAGGGACCACGGCATGGAAGGGGTTAACAGGGAGGAAGCTCCCTCCCCCATCGGGCGCTGCGGTGCGCTACCAGCGCACCGATGGTGTGGCCAGAAGACAGGGAGGGAGCTTCCTCCCCCCTCCCATCGGGACGCTGCTCTGCTGTGGCAGCGTCCCGATGGTTACCATGGCAACCGGACGCAATCCGGCTTGCCATGGTACATGAAGCCTGACCAGGCTCCTGCTTAGTGTAAAGTAAAAATACACTGTAGTACACTATATAGTGTACTGCAGTTTATTATATAGACATCAGATCCACTGTATCTTCAAGAACCAAGTGGGTCTGAGTCAAAAAAGTGTAAAAAAAAAGTGTTAAAAAATGAAAAACGTAAAAAAAAATCATTTTTTTGCCATATAAGCACATTTATAATTGAGTAAAAAAAAATAATATAATAAAATACCCTAGACATGTTAGGTATTGTCGCGTCCGTAACAACCTGCTCTACAAAAATCTCACCTGACATAACCCCTCAGATGAACACAGAAAAAATAAAAAAATAAAAACTATGTCAAAAAAGCCATTTTTGTCACCTTACATCACAAAAAGGTAATACCAAGCGATCAAAAAGGCGTATGCCCCCCAAAATAGTACCAATCTAACCGTCATCTCATCCTGCAAAAAAGTAGCCCCTACCTGAGACAATCGCCCAAAAAATATAAAAACTACAGCTCTCACACTATGAAGAAACTAAAACATGATTTTTTTGTTTCAAAAAATGATATTATTGTGTAAACCTTAAATAAATAAAAAAAAATTAAACATGTTAGGTATCGCCAAGTCCGTAACAACCTGCTGTACAAAAATCTCACCTGACATAACCCCTCAGATGAACACAGAAAAAATGAATAAATAAAAGCTGTGCCAAAATTACCAATTTTTGGGTCACCTTGTCCCAAAAAGTGTAATAATGAATAATCAAAAAATCATATGTACCCAAAAATGGTACCAATAAAAATTTCAACTCTTCCTGCAAAAAATGAGCCCCTACACAAAACGATTAGAAGAAAAATAAAAAAGATATGGCGTTCAGAAAATGGAGACAAAAAAACATATTTTTTCTCAAAAATGCTTTATTATGTAAAACTGAAACAAAGATAGTAGACATATTTGATATAATCTCGTTAGTATAAAAATACCACATGATCTAACCTATCAGATGAACATGATAAAAAAACAAAAATAAATACAGTGCCAAATTAATCATTCTTCGGTTACCTTGCCTCCCAAAAAAAAAAATATAGAGCGATTAAAAATCATATGTACCCCAAAATAGTACCAATAAAACTGTCACATGGTGTCTAAAAACCAGTCCAGCAAAATCTGCCTTCCAAAAACTATACGGCGCTCCTTTCCTTCTGCGCCCTGCCATGCACCCATACAGCAGTTTACCACCACATGTGGGGTGTTTCTGTAAACCGCAGAATCAGGGTAATAAATATTTGAGTTTTGTTAGGCAGTTAACCTTAGATGTGTTAAAGAAAAAATGGACTAAAATGGAAAATCCATTTTCTTTTAATTCTTGTGGAATACCTAAAGGGTTAACAAAGTTTATAAAATCAGTGTTAAGTAACTTGAGGTGTGTAGTTTCCAAAATGGGATCATTTATGGGGGAGTTCTACTATGTAAGCCCCACAAAGTGACTTCAGACCTGAACTGGTCCTTAAAAAGAGGGTTTTGGAAATTTTCTTAAAAACTTTAAGAATTGCCTCTAAAATTCTAAGCCTTCTAATGTCCCAAAAAAATAAAATGACACTTACAAAATGATGCAAACATAAATAAGACATATGGGGAATGTTAAATAGCAAATATTTTATGAGGTATCACTTTCAATTTTAAAAGCAGAGAAATTAAAATTTTGAAAATTGTGAATTTTTCTAAATTTTTGGTAAAGTTGGGATTTTTTCATAAATAAAGGTGACATATATTGACTCAAATTTATGACTGTCGTGAAGTACAATGTGTCACGAAAAAACAATCTAAGAATGGCTTGGATAAGTAAAAGTGTTCCAAAGTTATTACCACATAAAGTGACACATGTCAGATTTTCAAAAATAAGCCTGGTCACGAAGGTGCAAAATGGCCCGGTCACCAAGGGGTTAAATAACTATTTGTGGCGTTATTCGCTATACAAACAGACAAGCACCATATAGTGATAACTTCTTCAGTGAAGTTGAATTGCCAAAAAAACTGTGAATTTGTGTTTGTGGGGTTGTTCATTTTAAATAACTATTTGCGGCATTATTCGCCATACAAACAGACAAGCGCCATATAGTGCTAACTTCTTCAGTCAAGTTGAATTGCCAAAAAAAAACAGCCGTGTTTGTGGGGTTGTTCATTTTAAATAATTATTTGCGGCGTCAGTCGCCATAAAAACGGACAAGCGCCATATAGTGCTAACTTCTTCAGTGAAGTTGAATTGTTAAAAAAAAAAAAAAAAAGCCGTGTTTGTGGGGTTGTTCATTTTAAATAATTATTTGCAGCGTCAGTCGCCATACAAACAGACAAGGGCCATATAGTGCTAACTTCTTCAGTGAAGTTGAATTGGCAAAAAAACAGTGAATCCGAGTTTGTGGGGTTGTTCATTTTAAATAACTATTTGCGGTGTTATTCGCCATACAAACAGACAAGCGCCATATAGTGCTAACTTCTTCAATGAAGTTGAATCGCCAAAAATACAGTGAATCCGTGTTTGTGGGGTTGTTCATTTTAAATAACTATTTGCGGCATTATTCGCCATACAAACAGACAAGCTCCATATAGTGCTAACTTCTTCAGTGAAGTTGAATTGCCAAAAAAAAAAAAAAAGCTGTGTTTGTGGGGTTGTTCATTTTAAATAACTATTTGCGGCGTTATTCGCCATACAAACAGACAAGCGCCATATAGTGCTAACTTCTTCAGTGAAGTTGAATTGCCAAAAAAACAGTGTATCCGTGTTTGTGGGGTTGTTCATTTTAAATAACTATTTGCAGCGTCAGTCGCCATAGAAAAAGAAAATTGTCATATAGTGTGTAGTGCTGTGCAGTAACTCATTGTACTGCAGTTCATCAACCCATTGTTAACCCACTTTGTGGGTGACGGTATTTCTTAAAGAAATAGTTAAGCCGTTGTGCAAGACAGTGAGCAAAGTAAATTTTTTTGGGGATTCATAATTTCCTTTTATTTTAAATTTTTTATCAAACAGTATGTCAGACAAAGAGGTTACAGGCCCTTTACAGGGGAGGGGCAGTGGCACAAATGTTTCAGGAATAGGCACAGGTCGCAGCAGAGGAAGGGGACGTGGCATTAGGGGTCACTTGGCAAAGCCAGAGCTACCGGTGTCATCTAGTGGTCGTGTGTTGACCACCAACCCAGCGGTTCTGGAATGGTGACTCGGTCATCCACTTCCTCCCAGATGACATCTGACACCCCCAGCCAAGAGTCGGCGGGTTCGTCAGACACAACCCTTAGTTGGCATGGGCCTGGAGCTGCTCCAGTGCCCTCACCTGTCCTTAACCTGCCTCTGTCCTTTTCGGTTCCCTCAGCCAGAGAAGTACTATATGCTGTGGGCTCTGCGCCACTATACAGTGAGGACGAACTACTTGAGGACAGTCAGCAGCTACTGAGAAGCCAAGAGGTGGGGCAGAAATCCGCTCCTTCCAGTAGGCGATCAAGTACTGATGAGGCGAGTGTAGTGGGAGGTGATGTTGAGAGCGGTCAGGCTTTGTACACTGAGACAGTTGAGGAGGACATTAGCGACGTGCAAACTGTCGTTGATGATGATGTAGCCAATCGCACTTGGGAGCCGGGTGAAGCAAGGGCTTCATCATCATTATCATCATCTGCAGATGAGACTGACAGCTTGCGTGTCAGGAAATGGTGCAGGCAGCAAGTCGGTAGTGTGGCCGTTAATCAGCGGAGTGGCAGCAGTGCGAGGTCGGGAGCCAAACAGGGGTAGACCGCAGGTGCTTTCCGGCCTTGAAAAGAGTGGAGCAGGGGCTCAGCCAGGCAGAGGAGGTACCACTCAGTCAGTGTGGAGTGTTGGTGGTAAAATCGCCTACTCGGCGGTGTGGAAGTTTTTTGTTAAGACGCCTTAGGAGGTGAACATGGCTATATGTAGAAGCTGTGGTCAGAAAGTTAAGCGTGGCCAGGGTGCTAATGTTGGCACCATGGCCCTGTGCCAACATATGCAGCGTCACCACAAAGTGGCCTGGGAGAACCGTGGCTCAGATGTGGTGGTACAGTCCGCAGCAGCAACAGCAGCATCATCAAGTGGCACGCATTCCATTTCAGGCAGTCAAGGCTCCAGCACCTCTGCTGAAGGGAGCTGTCTGTCATTATCTATTGCTCCAGATGCTCCGGCTCCTCCTCCTCTTATTCCTCGTCACTCATTACGGCAGCAGTCGTTCACCGAGGCGATTGCAAAGAGACAGAAGAACGCGTCCAGCCATCCTACAGCGTAGAAGATGACCGTGCTCCTGTCCAAGTTGCTCTTGCTACAGTCCCTCCCTTTTCAACTGGTGGACTCTGCACCGTTCAGAGAAATTATGGCTTGTGCCGAGCCGAGGTGGGGAGTCCCAAGCCGTCATTTCTTTGCCAAAAAGTCAGTCCCAGCCCTGCACAAATATGTAGAAGAGAAGGTGGCCAAGTACTTGAGCCTGTCGGTGTCTGCCAAAGTGCACAGCAGCGCCGACGTGTGGAGTTTTAACTACGGTCGAGGCCAGTACATGTCCTTTACAGCCCACTGGGTCAATGTGCTTCCTGCCCAGCCACACGAGCAACTTGAACAGGTGACACCACTTTCTCCTCCTCGTTGTCAAACTGCTGATCCTGCGTTAATGTCCGGCTCCTTCTCCACCACCTCAGCCTCCACTGCAGGGCCAAGTCATAGTGCTCCTCCAGCATACCACATGTGCAGGGTATGGCGATGTCACGCAGTTCTATGCCTGGTTTGCCTGGGCAAACAAAGTCACACGGGGAGGAACTGCTCTGCGTCATGAAAGAAGAAATCGATTGCTGGCTTTCTCCGCGACAACTAAAAATCGGAACCATGGTGACAGATACCATGGTGACACTGCACCAAGGAAGGCTGAGCCATGCACCCTGCATGGCGCACATATTTAATCTGGTTGTCAAACAGTTCCTCAAGTCTTATACCCAACTGCAAAACATTCTAAAAATGGCCAGGAAACGTCATTCCACTGATTCATGTCCTGGAACAGATGCTGCAAAATCTTTCTGGTCAGGGGACTGGAGACGTGGAGACTGCATCTTAAGGCCACATGATTCTGGTGGGGGCTGAACTGGAGGAGGAGGAGGACATTGGAGCACAAGCATTTAGTGGTTTTTCTACCCAGGTGACAGAAGAGAAGGAGCAGGAGCAGCCAGAGTAGGTAGAGGAAGATGAGGAAGATGAGGCAGATAACCCAGAGACACAATGGCAGTATACAGTGGAGTTGGAGGCAGGGAGTCCCTCCGAGTCACTTGCACAAATGGCCCGATGCATGCTCACTTGCTTACATAGTGACAGCTGAATAGTCATCATCCGGCAGAGGGATGACTTCTGGCTCTCCACCCTCTTGGACCCTCGCTACTGGTCTAAAATGGGGGCCTTTTTTTAACATGCTGAGAGGGAGGACAAACTCAACTACTATACAGACATCCTATGTAGTCAGTTGGCTTCTGCCTATCTGGATCATTGTCCATCCTCTCGCAGGTCTGACCGGGGGGTCCCTGAGCGCTCACGTACCACTGCCATGGCTGCTGTGGGGAGGTGGGGGGGTAGGAGCAGTACCAGCTCCATCAGCAGCAACTTGAGTCTGGAGTCGCTGATGAGCAGCTTTCTTCACGCGCCAATTGCGGAAAGTACTCACCAGCAGCAGCAGGTAGACCAGGAGCAGACCCCGAACCAGCAGGTGGTGGCCTACTTGGACAGCACCCTGCCACCCCACATTGAAGATCTGCTGAACTACTGGGCAGCCCAACTGGATTTGTGGCCGCAACTGGCCGAGTTTGCACTGGAGAAGCTGTCCTGCCCGGCTAGTAGTGTGGCATCAGAGCGGGTGTTCAGTGCGACGGGGGCCATAGATACCCCAAGGAGAACTTGCCTGTCCACTCAAAATGTAGAAAGACTCACCTTTGTCAAGATGAATCAGGCGTGGATCAGCCAGGATTTCCACCCACCAACGCCTGATGCATTAGATTAGATCAGCCATGATGCGTCACCCAAACCTTGACAAATGAGACTGTATTTTTCAGGCTACCTGCCTCAGCCACTCTTATGATGCTGCCACCCGCCTGATGCCACACATCTGCCAGCTGCTCCTTCTACCACCCAGCATCTTTACCAGTGACTGGTATTGCCACCCACCTCTCCACTCTGTCAGTGACCCAATATGTAGCTTTCTGAAGCTGCTGCCACCTCAACAATCAGGTCTCCTCATGCCGCTACTGCTGTCACCTCCAGGCTATGTCACCATGCCACTCTGTGGCCTAATGCTACTGTAATTGTTCCTCTCTATGGCCTACTCATGCTGCTGCCGCTGCCTCCATATGCTGTGTCCAAGCTGTCGCTACCTCCAAATTATGTAATTGTGCCACTCTGTAACCTACTCATGCTGCTACCGCCGCCTCCACACGCTGTGTCCTAGCTGCCGCTACTTCCAAATTATGTAATTGTTCCACTCTACGGTATGTTGCATTTAAATTTTTATGACTGCTGCTGCTTCTCCCAGGGTATGTCCCTGTGCCAGTCTGTCTCATTAAAATTAGTACGACTCCTGCTACCTCTCCCACTCTGTGGCCTTGAAATGTATTTGACTGCTGCCTCTTGCAGATGCTGTTACTGTGCCACTCTGTGGCCTTGAAATGTATTTGACTGCTGTCTCTTGCAGATGCTGTTACTGTGCCACTCTGTGGCCTTGAAATGTATTCGACTGCTGCTGCCTCTTAAAGCTGCTGTTACGGTGCCACTCATTGGCCTAGTAAATTTGTCCGGCTGTTGCTGCCTCTTGCAGCTGCTGTTACGGTGCCACTCGTTGGCCTAGTAAATTTGTTCGACTGCTGCTGCCTCTTGCATGTGCTTTTACGGTGCCACTCGTTGGCCTAGTAAATTGATTAGAATTTTTTGGACCTTCTGCTCGGCAGCAGAATGTCACTTGTAAATTTTTGGTACGTTCTGTAGTTCTATTCCATTATTCATAGCTCAAGTATACAGGAAACCCTGTTTGTTTTGAACACTCAAAATTTTAAAAGTAAACGATTCCGGCCCCCAGGACACTCAGCGATGAACATGGGGGAGGCGAGAGGCTCAGGATGGAACCCCGAGCTTTCTTGACATACTGCATCAATACTGACATTTTACCACAATTGAGGCAAAGCTGGAGCCTTCACTGCACCTCCTCTGTCTTACGTTTTTGTCCGCTGGCATAACTAGCCCCGATACTGTTAAGAACATATACTACAGTTGATCTTAACCAAAAGGCCAAGAATTCTTTTTTACGGTCTGCTCTTCAGGGTATGTCACCATGCCACTCTCCGGCCTGATGCTGCTGCTGCCGCAGACTTCACATGCCATCTCCTAGCTGCCGCTACGTCTAAATTATGCAATTGTGCCACTCTGTGGCCTCCAAATTGTACTACTACTTCCAGTGCTGCTGCCACTTCCAGGTTCTGTCATTCTGCCACTCTGTGGTCTACTCATGCTGCCGCCACCTGGCCATACTGTCGTCATGCCACTTTATAGTCTGCTGATGCTGCTGCCACTGCCATCTCCACGCTGTCTGGGGGGGCTTTGTATAAGCGTGTAATAGAACAGGTTCTATCGAAATGTATGTGGAATCAGTGAATTGGTGTAAATGGCGTGCACTTTTGGCGCTCTAGTAGGATCTTGGGCCCCTGCACGATTCTTTATAGCTGGCGCTAACATTGACATGTAAGGCTGAGTTCACACTTGAGTTATTTGGTGAGTTTTGGCCCCTTAACTGCCCAAATACATAAAAGTGTGCAATGATTCTAAGAGTGACGCCTGTAATGTGCGTGTCACACTGGCTCACAGTATTCTTTCACTACCACAGTAGACTCCCTATGCGTTTTACTGCAAGGCACAGTGTTCTACACCACTATCCAGGTTCTCTGCAGCCCGGAAGTAGCCATTTTTTAACGCGATTCACCACAAATTTATTTGGATCGGAGCAAATCTTTTCGGAAAATTCGGCGAACCAGCCGAATCGAATTTTTGAAAAATTCGCTCATATCTACTGATAATGCTTCCAGTCGGTTCAGCACCACCCCCTCTTCCACAAAGTCCAGTCTCAATAGCCAAGAGTTTGGGCAACCACATCCTCACCCTGATCCTCCTTCCTTCCACCATGCAGATTCTGGGCAAAGAACAAATCCCACATTCGGATATTCCGAGGAGCTTTTTTTATCACTGTTCCTTGGCTCGGGCCTCTGGCCAAGATCGCTTGAAGTGGGACATGAGGAGATATTGTACCCTGATTCACAAGCTATTGAGAAAACACAGTCTGAAGAAGATGACGGTGGGGACCGGCAACTAGCGTCTCACGAGGTGCATGATCATGAGACACAGTTGCCAATAAGTCAAGGGCAATTAGTGTCTCAAGAGGTTGTGGATGAGGATGAGACGCAGTTAAGTCAGGTTCTTGTTAGTTCACCATGTCAGAAGGAGGACCAGAGTGAGGATGTGGAAGAGGAGGTGGTGGACGATGAAATAGCTGACCCCACCTGGAAAGGTGACAAGCCGAGCGAGGACAGCAGTACAGAGGGGGAGGGATCCGCAGCACTGTAACAGACTGGAAGAGGCACTCGGCCGGGCACTCGAGCACCACCTAGTGTTCGGCCAGAGCACCCGAGCACCCGAACATCGAGTTGCTTGATCATCACTAGTAACAACCTCAAAACAGGTGTCCAGGAGGATAATGTTATGAATAAAAGAAGTGTACAGAATTAATGCACACGGATACATGTAATGATCATAGGAAGATATATCTGAAGGGCTGCTGAAGAACCTGCACAAAGGTCATATGGCCATATGGTATGTATGCAGAGCCTGAAACCATAGGGCAGGGCCCTCTGTCTTCTGTACCAGTTTGTAATTTCTTTGCTTTCTGCAATTGTCTGTTTTATATATCTGTACCCCTTATCATATTTACAGAGCCATGGAATGAATGGAATTTTAATAGAATAATAATAATAATAATAATAATAATAATAATAATTATTATTATTATTATTATTATTATTATTATTATTATTATTATTAGTAGTAGTAGTAGTAGTAGTAGTAGTAGTAGTAGTAATAGTATTATTATTATTATTATTATTATTAATTTTATTATTATTATTAAATTATATATATATTATATTATATATATACAAAGTGGGATACAAATGTATGTGCATTTTATGGAGCAAAAACTACACATTACTACAGTTGGACCAGAGAGCGGTGAAAACAGCGCTTCCTTTGCAGGCTCTGTACTTACCACTTCCTGGTCTTGTCTAGCGTGCTGGGACCTGCGCACAGTGTGAGAACATAGGCTAACTCTGTGACCTTGCATTGTGCGATGTCAGATCATAGGACATGGTGGCAGGAATAGCAGGAAGAACCCTGGATCACAGGAGGGATGGCGGCGGCAGCATACAGAATATGAGAAGTGAGTTGATTCTTTTTTGTCTAATCTGAGGTCTGATGGGGGGTATGATTAACAGTGAGGGTCTGATCTGACTTTGGAATGGGGTCTTATTAGCATTGGGGATCTGAGCTGAGGTCTAACTAACATTGTGGGTCTTATTGGGGCTCTGATCTGAGGTCAAATTAAAATTGGAGGTCTGATTGGGGCTCCGAGCTAAGGCCTGATTAACACCACTGGGGTCTGATTGGGACTCTGGTCTGAGGTCTGATGCATATTTTTTTTCTTATTTTGCATCTTATGGGCAGTTGCATCTTATAGGGGGGAAAATATGGTAAATAAAGGAGTAATATACGTTATTTTAGATAGATTCAGCTGGCAATGCCTGCAGGACATGGCCTAGGCATAAGTATATCGAAGATTCTATGAATCACTAATCACAGATGTTCTTAAAATCTCCCTATTACCAGCTCCAAAAGTAGGCATGTATGGTATTTAAGGCTATACATGTACATACTTTTTGTAAGCCAGTCCCAATATGCCTGTATGGCAGGGTCCCGGCGTCTTTGTTTTTTGCAAGTCTAGCTGTCAACTAGAGACAGCACTGAAGCCTGAGGAGGTGAGGGAACCACTGGATATCAGGCAGTCAACTAATGTGCCCATTAAAATTGTCTACTTACTTCTGTTGGCAGTCCCAGGTGATTTGATGAAGAGAATAATAAGGCATATAGTGTTATCCTTACCAGTGTAAAGTGTGAACAGAACCTTACCTATTCATATACAGAAGGCAGCATATTTGTGCTGCCAGGTTCATTTAACGCCCCATTTACATGACCATATTTTTGCTCCAAATCCAATCTGCATTTTTTGCAGATCAGATGCAGACCCTTTCATTTTAATGGGACCATAAAAAATGTGGACAGCACACAGTGTGCTCTCTACATCCATACATCCATTCCACAGCCCCACAAAAAGATAGAACATGTCATTCATGGGTTCGAAAAAAAAAAAAAGGATGCAACATGGATGTCCCACAGGCATCTGTATTTTTTGTGGAGAGCTAAATACATACAGTTGTGTGAATGCACCCCTAAGCTAATGCTTCATTTGTTAATGCAAGTCTACTAATATGTGTAATAATTATAAATATAAGAACATTTTTGGTCATTTTTTAACTTGTCTATATAATGTGTAATCTTAAACACCTGACAGACTTATGATCAGATTTTCTTTCTAAATGGATAAAATTTCCAAACATAAAAGAACATTTTTTTTTAAAAGGATTAAACACAATACTAATGATAGCACCACTCAACTATAGAAATATTTCTTTATGGGGAAAAAGGAGACATAAAAGATACATTTTGTATGTATACAAAAAAAGTGATGGGATCAAAGAGCAAAAGGTTATTGAGCTAATAACTTCAGAAAGATCTTTGGCAAATTCAAATCTAATCAAATCCTATTCGGTTTGATTGATCTTTTTAGCATCAAAGAAAATGTGTTAACAGAAAGATTTATCCATGAAAGATCTCTACAGAAAAGCAGGGTACTAGAGGACCTAAAAGTGAAATAACTGAATTTATTATGCTCCATGCATGCCCTAGTTTTTAAAGTACAGTCAGTACCAACCTTAAAAAGTAGCAAAACTTTCAGATAACTTTTCATGAGTGGTGGAACTATATCTGATCATTATATGACTTGCATCTGGCACTTTAAAGCAATTTTTTCCTTTGCAGTCTGCATCTGTAATTCTCAATTTTCTCAGAGCTGGCGGAGACTAGCTACTCATCATGTCTAGCCCTAGTATACACATGGAGACAGCAGATTTTGTTCCTTAACACTCTTACTCACTCAAAACCAGTCAGAAGCACCATATATGACATCATAGAGGAGTACTGAGTAACATAGATGTGAATAAAGCAATTGGGTGAGATAGAAAGTATACTATTTTGTATTGCTATAATTGTACTACGATAAAGTTATTGTGTTATTTATAGCAGTGTCCACTCTTAAAGGGGTTGTCCCACAAAAAATATTCTACAGTTTTCAAAGCAATACCTGGATCTGAATCTTTTTGTAATTGCATGTAATTAAAAATTTAGCATAGCCACTGAGTTATTCATTACAATGCATCTGTATAGTGCCACCTGCTGTTAGTTTTTTTCTTATTTCTTTGACCTGCTCACTGAGATGGGCACACAAGCTCAGTTTTATCCTTCAACTGCCTCCTGAGCTGTGATAGGGAGAGATGAGACACACCCACTTAGCTGCAGCAGAATATACACTTTCCTTGAGCTATCAGCTTGATATAAATCTAGAAGAGCAATGAATTGGGAGATCTCTGGACCCATATGAGGTACAGGGCTGGTTCTAGCTTTGTTAGAAAGAGGTTGTCATGTACTTTATGATGTCTGATTTTCATTTCTTACATTACTCATCGGATAACCCCATTAACTTTAGTTAAGGAATGAAATTTACAATGACAGGTCACAGGAGAATCTCACAAGATGATATCCAACCTCCTGGGAGGCTGTAATTCACAAACATACGAGAGGTGGCCGGACAAAAAACTGCAGCGTGCTGCAGATGCACCCTGTAGACAATCCTAATGTCAGTATGAAAGAAGACTTAGATACACAGCTCCACAGACAGTATCACACAGGATAGGATTAGATACACAGCTCAGCAGACAGTATCACAAATGAAATGACTAGATACGCAGCTCAGCAGGCAGTATCACGTAATAGGATAGACCTGACAGAACAACAGATGTGCAGGTTGGGGGACACCTGGGAAATAGTGACCATAATATAATAACCTTCCAACTGTCATTCAAAAGATCGTTTCTTCAGGGAGGAAGAAAAATACCAAACTTTAGAAAAGCAAAATTTAGACAACTAAGAGAGGCCATAGGCCTAACTAACTGGGACAAAGTCCTCAAAAATAAAAATACAGCCACAAAATGGGATATTTTTAAAAGCATCCTAATATCTAATTGTGAGAGGTACATACCTTATGGGAATAAAAGGTTAAGGAACAAGAAAAAAAACAATGTGGATAAACAGAACTGTAAAGAAAGCAATAAATGACAAACAGAAAGCATTTAATCACTAAAACAGGAGGGGAGCGAGGAAGCATTGAAAAACTATAAGGAAAAAATTAGAATATGTAAAAGACAAATAAAAACAGCCAAACTAGAGACCGAGAGATTAATCGCCAAAGAGAGTAAAACTAACCCTAAAATGTTCTTTAATTATATAAATGGTAAAAAGTATAAACCTGAAGGTGTCGGCCCCTTACAGAGTAATGAGGGGGGAGTTGCAGAGAGCGATGAGGAGAAAGCAAAGCTACTAAATATCTTTTTCTCCACTGTATTCACTGAGGTAAATAAACTATCAGATGAAATGCAGAATATAAAAGTAAATTCCACATTAAAAGTGCCCTGTCTGACCCAGGAGGAAGTAGAGCTGCGGCTTAAAAAGATTAAAATAGACAAATTGCTAGGACCGGATGGCATACGCCCCCGTATCCTAAGAGAAATAAGTAATGTCATCACCAGACCCTTATTTCTGATATTTAAGGACTTTATACTGACAGGGAGTGTTCCACAGGATTGGCGCATTGCAAATGTGGTGGCAATATTCAAAAAGGGTCCAAAAACAGAGCCCGGGAACTATAGGCCGGTAAGTTTAACATCTGTCGTGGGTAAACTGTTTAAGGGTTTTCTAAGAGATGCTATCTTGGAGTACCTCAATGAAAATAAGCAAATTACTCCATATCAGCATGGCTTCATGAGGGATCGGTCATGTCAAACCAATTTAATCAGTTTCTATGAGGAGGTAAGTTCTAGACTGGACCACGGAGAATCAATGGATGTTGTATATCTGGACTTCTCCAAAGCATTTGACACGGTACCACATAAAAGGTTAGTATATAAAATGAGAATGCTTGGCCTGGGAGAAAATGTCTGTATGTGGGTAAGTAACTGTCTCAGTGATAGAAAACAGACGGTGGTTATTAATGGTACATACTCAGATTGGGTCACTGTAACTAGTGGGGTACCACAGGAGTCAGTATTGGGCCCTATTCTCTTCAATAGATTTATTAATGATCTTGTAGAAGGCTTGCACAGTAAAATATAAATTTTTGCAGATGACACTTAAACTGTGTAAAGTAATTAACTCAGAAAAGGACAGTATACTGCTACAGATAGATCTGGATAGACTGGAGGCTTGGGCAGAGAAGTGGCAGATGAGGTTTAACACTAACAAATGTAAGGTTATGCATATGGGAAGGAATAATGCAAGTCACCAGTACATACTAAATGGTAAAATATTGGGTAACTCTGACATGGAAAAGGACCTAGGAATCTTAGTGAACAGCAAACTAAGCTGTAGAAACCAGTGTCAGACAGCTGCTGCCAAGGCCAATAAAATAATGGGTTGCATCAAAAGAGGCATAGATGCCCATGATGAGAACATAGTCCTGCCACTTTACAAATCACTAGTCAGACCACACATGGAGTACTGTGTACAGTTCTGGGCTCCTGTGAACAAGGCAGACATAGCAGAGCTAGAGAGGGTTCAGAGGAGGGCAACAAAGTAATAACTGAAATGGGTGGACTACAGTACCCAGAAGGATTATCAAAATTAGGGTTATTCACTTTAGAAAAAAGACGACTGAGGGGAGATCTAATAACTATGTTTAAATATATCAGGGGTCAGTACAGAGATCTATCCCATGATCTATTTATCCCCAGGACTGTGACTGTGACGAGGGGATATCCTCTGCGTCTGGAGGAAAGAAGGTTTGTACACAAACATAGAAGAGGATTCTTTATGGTAAGAGCAGTGAGACTATGGAACTCTCTGCCTGAGGAGGTGGTGATGGTAAGTTCACTAAAAGAATTCAAGAGAGGCCTGAATGTATTTTTGGAGTGTAATAATATTACAGGTTATAGTTACTAGAGAGGGGTCGTTGATCCAGGGAGTAATTCTGATTGCCTGATTGGAGTCGGGAAGGAATTTTTTTCCCTAAAGTAGGGAAAATTGGCTTCTACCTCACAGGGGTTTTTTGCCTTCCTCTGGATCAACTTGTAGGAAAACAGGCCGAACTGGATGGACAGATGTCTTTTTTTGGCCTTATAAACTATGTTACTATGTTACTATGTTACTATGTTAGGATTAGATACACAGCTAAGCAGACAGTATCACACATGATAGGATTAGATAAACAGCTCAGCAGACAGTATTATACATGATAGGATTAGATACATAGCTTATCACACAGTATCACACATAATAAATGTAATGCAAAAAATGTGTTATATACTGACACCTTGTGTCTGAATTGTAGCATCTATAATTGTAACATATAATAGCACAGTTTAAAGAACATAGCAATTAGTGTTGAGCGAATCAAAGTTAACAAAGTGGACTTTAATCCAAATTTCAGGAAAAATTTGATTCGCCGCAAAGCAAAATTTCCTTGTGCTTTGTGGTAAAGAATTAATTTTTCCTGAAACTGCGTTAAAAAATTTTTTTAAAAAAAATCATACTTACCTCATCCATTTGAGCATGAAAAGGCTGCTTCGACCATCTGATCTCAGATGGTGCTATCAGTGATGAAGGCAGCATCTGAGGGGTTCAATGACGAGGGTGGCACAATCGCTGTTCCCCGTTATTGCCCCTGCTACTTACTTCGTGACACATAGCAAATATTTTTGTAAAGTTCGGCAAAGCAGCCAAACTTTACTCAAATCTTATATTAATCTCTGCATAATAGTGTGGTTGGTGTATATTTTGAACATAAAGAACATAAGGCAAGAGATGAAGTGTATACTGACTCCAAGTGTATCTAAATCATAGTGTAAAGTCCTGACAGTCCTTAAACTTATGATCCCGTGTTCATGTAATAATTAGAAACAATATGCACCAACTGCTGTCTGGACAATTGTATTGCAGGGCATTTGTTATTTGTTAAGCTGAGATATTGTGTTAGAATTAGTTAGGCACTACATTTGATGACAGACACCTCTAAACTTCTTGAGATAAGTGAGCAGCTAAGTGTGGACACCACCATATGCCGAAAAATTGCCACCATAAAATTTATAACCTAAAAACTCTGTGGTAGTATTGCTGTTTTTCCCACCCCCTCCCCCAGAAACAGTTAATAAAAGTTAATAAGTAAGCTATGTAGACACCAAAATAGTGCATCGACAAAAAAAAAAGTTTTATCTCTTTTGCAAGGTGACAAATAAGGATGAGCGAATCGACTTCTGATGAAAAATCTGAAGACGATTCACATACAACTTTGTTAGAATACTGTGATTGGCTCTGATGAGCTAAATTTATTACTTCGCAAAGCCTCGCGAGACTTCAGGTAATAACTTCAGAAAACCTTTTAGCAGACTCGGGTTCGGTTCCAAGGTACCACTTTTATTTGGTTCCAAGGTAGGAAGTTTTATGCAAATTGACTTTGGATGTTTCATCCGATGTGACCTGTTACTAAATTACTGGGTAATTTGTCATGAAGCAAATTTCTGCGAAGCAGCCAAATCAAAATTTTTAAAAATGTGTTCAACCTTACTGATGATCTATCCTGTAACTCTAGGGCCATGGTAAACTGGAACAGTTCACTACTGGTCCCCTTTTGACCACAAGCCATGTTACAGTTGCTTGGCTTCTATATGTGGTAGGTTCTTCAATAAATTGGAAATGTTTCCTTATTGTACAACTTAATTTCAATATATCCTACCCTCGTATTCTGCTCTTTTAGCTATATTATTTTCTACTGAAGCTAGAGCAACTTCATTTTTATGAAATCGATAATAAGTCTGAAGATGTCTCCGTTTTGATTTCATAAACCACATGCTTTTGGACCACAGGTACTGACACTATGACATTGTATGTCTTTGTTGCTTGTTATTTTAGAACATTCTGCCGATAATGTGTTGCTTGGTCAGAGAAGAAAAATAGCAAGGAAACAAACAACCTTTGTTAAGCTATGTATGAAGTAGTATCAGCACTATAATTCCACTGTGAGATGTTAAGGAGAATAAGAACTTCTTGTGTGGTGGTTTCAGCAGACAATAAAGAGTGATAATGAAATGCAATCCCTCTTGATGTATTCTACAGACTCTACAAAAGATGCAGTTGTCTCCTGCTATTGAACATTGCTAGGAGACATTTCAAGCAAGCTGTCGGAAAAAATTAGTTAGATAGGATGAAAAATATTCACGTGTCAACCCAATCTGCCATTGTAATAAGGAAACTACTTCCCAAGAGTTATCATGATCTCATAGAGAGACAGCTAAATTTATAAAAATAATTAAACATGCTTTATAATGAGCCAATAAAACTCATTTTATGTATGTTCTCAGATTCCAGGGCTTGATTCATTTGCCATATGTCTAAATTTGTAGCCAATTTGCTGCAAACATGTAAATCACTACTTAATTTTAATAAAAGCTTATGTTTTGATGACATACAGAAAACATGGCAGCTAAGGTCCTAAAAAGCCAACTTCACTCCTTCATGTTTATTTCTATGGTGGAGACTGTAATCTGTTCGAAAAGCTGTTAATAAATATCTTCTCAAAATTGGATGAGCCTAAATCACTCTTCAGTTTGCTCCTTAAGTGAAAAATAACCATGAGCTCATATAACACGATCATCTCAATATATTTAGTATACATAAATGGTGGCTCTTTATTTTATGCAGACGTTAACTGTATGACTGTGACCATTTTGCTTTTCTAATAAGGACACCAGTGATGGCCTGCACTGTGCGGCATGTACATTGTTAGGATTTTTTCAAAGCTTTTCCTGCGCTTAGAGCAGCGTAAGGTATTAACTGAAATGTTTGCAAATATATCACTATATGCCGAAAAGCAGTGCAAGATCTACTGCATAAGATCCTCCTAAATATTATGCAGGAAATATAGAGCAAAAGATTGATGGTTAAATTGATATAGTTGTCAGGGTCAAATGAGCCAATTACACCGCGCAACAATGATTTTGCTACTGAGAGAATAACACGTGATTTATACTAAAATGAGCGAGCTGATTCCAAATATAGTCATAGTCATAGTTAATACGGTTGAAAAAAGACACATGTCCATCAAGTTCAACCAAGGGAGGGGGTAGGAGTGAAAAGTGATATGAACTCGGAATTTGCCTGACACATCTAGATTTTAAGTTATACATGTAAAGCCCATTCAGTTATAATATTAATGCATTATATATTGGAAATATTCCAATGGACATGTCCAGACGTGTCCGGATGCACTCAGGCTGATGTCAGCAGTAAGGTTATAAGGCAAGCTGGACAGATTTTGATAAAGTGATCTGTTATAGTGCTGTCAGTTTTGAAACTTAAGATGGTAAAGCAAATGTGTTAATGATCCGGACAATTTCTGCTACATATGTGGCAAATACAGAATGGTAACGAAAAATCATCTGTTCCATTGGCTCATGCGGTTGGAATGAAAGAGACCCATGCTTCTATGGAGTTAATTTTGAAAATGATCAAATACTTAGAACATAAATGGAAAATTTGTGCTAACCTGAAAGTGGTAGCACTGCTGCTTGGTCTACAGTTAGGGTACATAAAGCATATGTGTTTATTGTGCCTATGGAACAGTCGTGATGACAACAATCATTACAAAATGAGACAGTGGCCTCTCAGAGTCGAGCACACAGTTGGTCAGTACAATGTACAACACAAATCACTGGTCGATCTACTTCAAGTTTATCTTCCACCACTTTACATTAAACTTGGTTTAATGAAAAATGTTGTAATTGCACTTGATCATGATGAAAATGGTTTCCAGTATTGGAAGGAGAAGTTTAGCACACTGAAAGCTGACTCTCCGGTCGAGGCACCTGCAGCAAGACGGATCCGGAATGACCCCCAATGCAAGTCAATGGGGACGGATCTGTTTGGTGTGACCACAATGGTAAACGCATTCGCCCTCCATTGACTTTCAATAGAGTTCAGGACGGATCCGTCACCACATACAGACAGATAGACAGACAAACATACACATACACACAAACACATACATACTTACATACTCCAGGCAGGCAGTCTTCACGCCCAGGAGGCACGCCGCTATGATGATTCCCTACAGCGCCCAGCAGAGGGCGCTGTGGGGAATCGTCATAGCTGCATGCCTCCTGGGCGTGAAGACGTGCGGCCTGCCTGGAGTATGTAAGTTTGTATGTGTTTGTGTTTGTGTGTATGTGTGTGTATGTCTGTATATGGTACTGTGTGACATGTGTGGGGCCGGAACGCGGTTCCGGCCCCACACATGTCCCTGCAGCAGTCCGGATCCGGCGGCACCCTTCACCTGCCGGATCCGGACTGCCACTAGTGTGAAAGTAGCCTAAGAAGTAATATTTCTAATCTGGGTCAGTGAGCAGTGTTGTACAAGTAAGAGTGAAATTAGCACAGCAATGAGATGGTTGTCTAACAATTAGGTATCTAAACAGTTCTATTTGCCATTCAAGTCTCCAGGATGAAGACAGTAGAAATAAAATGCTAGATATTGAATGCTTACTCATCAGCTTCCAGAGCTTACAAAAACTTCAGTAGAGCCAAATATCTTGTCCTGTTTTTATATTGACTTACATGGTGGTGTTGCTGCTCCTGGGTGAGAGACAGGAAGCAGACCTTCTGTTTTGTCCATGTGCTGTGTACGGGAGAAATCATTGCAGTAGTTTACACACACACTAGCTAAGGGACACTTAATAATTAGAGATACAGCCTGCAGAGGAGTAAAGCAGTGATGAATTTAGAATAGCATTTAATGTTATATGATGTCTAAATATAGTGTTATTCCTCATGTACCATACATCCATATGAAATCTTATTATAAAAAGTGTAGATATGACTTGTATACTGTTTATGCAGTTTAAGGATTTTACTATGTACAAAAAAATTGATATGTGTACATTTTTGTCTTCTTCAAGTCTCTCTAAAAGATATGTTCAGTTGAAGAAGGTGAGATTACGTGTGCATATGTGGGCGTACCAAGTATGCTCACACAGCCTTGAGAATTAATAAAAGGCTCACTCCCTTGAGATATTTTAAAATACCTCATATGTTCCACCAGAGTGAGAGAAAAAAAGATCTGTTGAGAAGGTACCAAAGAGTACATTTATCTCTAAAAGAAAGGAGTGGAAAAGGCAAGGAAATAATACATTTATCTTACTCTAAGCTATTATTTAAACTCCCCAAAAATAGTATTCACCTTCACTGTATTCATATAAAAAATACACTTAATACATAGAATACTGGTGTGAAATAGGACAAGTACAATTACAATTACCTGCATACAATCACTAATGTCAAAGTAGTAGTATGAAAAAATGATGTATAGTATGGTATAGCAATAGTATATCTATTGTACAGAGGGAAAATTTGCCCTTTATTTTATATATTTCCATACAGTAGGTCACTTTCTATCTGTTTTTATCCCTGTGCTTGCCTTTTGAAAATGTATGGTATATTTTTTGTATGTGGCAATGTTGGGCATACTTGATATCTCCCCTCCTCCAGCCTAATGTTTTATACTACAAGAATATTTTTGGAGACAGAGTAAATAACTAAACATTTGCCTAAAGTCTAAAGACTGGGAAAGAGGGACAAGAGGATGTTCATAGGAACAATTACCCTTAATAAGATATAGTATAGTAGAATAGGGGGGATTTACTTTGTAAAATACACCATTGTTCTGGCAGAAACCTGATGTACATGCTTTGGACCATGTTATAGGGAGTGGTGCTTAGTAAGAAAGGGGTGTGTCTTGTAAACAAGGGCATGGCTTAACTTTTGTCAAGCTGCGTTAAAATTAGGCACAATTCTGGTGCAAAGTAAACCAACAACTACTGCACTATACTTAGCTTAGAAAGATACACTAAATTTTTCAACGTGCATGAGCCACAACTTTAGACTATCGAACTATCTATCTAAAAAAATATTAAATATGGGAGGCACAGCAAAATAATGTATAGCGATGTGCTAGTAGAAGCTGTGGGGGCGATCCAGATAAAATAGAAAAAGAAAATTCCATGGCACTCTCAAGAATGTAGTTCAAAAGCAGTGTTCTTTTATCACCAATGCAATCCTCTTACTGGGATTTTTCTCAAGCAGTATCGACACTGCATGAGAAAAGTCCCTGTAAGAGGACTGAAATGTTGCATTGGTATTAAAGAACATTACTTTTGAACTATCTATCTATCTATCTATCTATCTATCTATCTATCTATCTATCTATCTATCTATCTTCTAATCAAGACATGATAGAATCAATATAAGGTTGATAGAGATTCACTACAAATCAATACTTTCAAAATACCAGTACAGAGGATTTCTTAATCTCTTATGTTCTCCTGCATGATTAAAAAAGTAAAGAAAATATATTTTTTCTGAAATTTTATTAGTAAAACCAAGGCCGGGACTACTGGACTCCCATCTTGCCACCCATAAGGGGGGCGCAATCACGGCCACATCTGTGGTTGTTGAACTGGGCAAGAGGTGTGGTGACAGCCTCCTGTGCTGGGTTTCTTGTAATCGCGTCATCGTCACATCATGATTGTATATCGGCATTGATATTTAATGCTCTCCTGCAATATGGTGGCCAGTATATAATGCTCCCCCATGCCCTTTGTAGTGACAGTATGTATATATATATATATATATATATATATATATATATATATATATATATATATATATATATCTATCTCTATCTATATCTATATATATCTATCTCTATCTATATCTATATATATAAAATTCCCCCTTGTAGTGCCAGTATATATATTGCCTCTCTGTAGTGTCTATATAGCTTGGAGGAGTATTATTTGCTAGAACTACATGAGGGTTATTGTCTACTGGCACCAAAGAGGGAGCATTATATATATATATATATATATATATATATATATATATATATATATACTGCCACTATGAAGGAGCTTTATATACTGGAACTATGAGGGCAATGTGGTTATATCATTACTACTAGGGGTACTGTAGGGGCATTATTATTATTGGGCACATCATAGAGGGCATTGCTACTAATAGATGTACTCTTGTGGAGTATTATCACTATTGTGAACACTATTACTAATGAGGAGTATTATTATGGGGCCACCATCTGTATGGCACTTTTCTATCTGATAGTATAGTGTTCGCGAGCATGGGGGAGCACAGAGGGCACAGTATTGGGGGTAGCAGCAGGATGACAGGGGTCTGTATAAATGTGGGTGCTGTATGAATTTGGGGTCTGAGTGGCAAAATCTGTAACAGTCCCCCATATACCATGTGCCATATACTAATAGAGGTGTTTTATGTGGCAGAGGGGGCTGCACACCCATGACCAAAGACATCTGCCCATGATAGTCTGGACTAAATGGAGAAGAAAAAGGAAGTGAACAACACAAATGTGAATGAAACATGAATGCACTCATATATCCCTACAAGTACTATAGTATATGACAAGTTCAGAAAGAAATAAAACTGAACAACCCAGCAGTGCAGCAGACAATATAGTGCACTGTAGCTAAAGGAAATAACAGAACTGCTGAACAGCTTGCCAATAAAGGATTGTAAATTGCCTTTACAAAATGTATAATAGGTAGAGATGAGCGAACATGCTCGTCTGAGCTTGGTGCTCGTTCGAGCATTAGGGTACTCGTAACTGCTCGATGCTCGGACGAGTATCTCGCCATGCTCGAGGAAATGGCAACTTCCGCATCGTGCTTTTTTGGTGCCTAAAAACACAGCCAATCACAAGCCAGGAGACTCTACAGTACACCCAGCATCACGTGGGGCCCTTACATGTCGATAGCAGGGGTTGGCTGGCCTGATCAGGTGACCCTGGAATATACTACCGACTGGCTGCGGCGCTCGGCTCAGATGCCGTCTGGATGTCGTTAGGGATAGAGCTGCTGCCTTTCAGGGACAGTGTTAGGGCCTGCATTTAGTTGTCTGTTCACCCACACCCACAAAGAACCCAACAGCCCTTCTAAGGGCTAGAAGACATTTTATTTATTTTTTTTTTGTCACTTGGCTGGCTGGCACTAGTAGTGCAGCTATCGCCATATCTAAATCTTTTTTTTTTTTTTTTTGTTCTATCTCAGTGATATAAATCCATTGCACACAGCACTGTGGAACCATTCTGTGTGTCACAGTTCAGCACTGACTCACTCCAATCCATATATACTGTCCAGGTGACACTTTCTGTACGTCACACAATACAACCAAGTCATTTGCTACCAATATCATCTACCGCTTGATCCAGAAAATTCTCTGTGTGACATTTGTCTGGGTCACAGACTAAATAACCACCGTTAACAGGGTGTCAGTCAGTTCTACCATATTTCATGCACGTCACGTTCCCAAAAAAACGAAATATTAAAAAAAAAATTATTATTTCAGTTGTTTTAGCTCAGTGATACAAATCCATTTTACTCAGCTGCGTGTAACCTTTCTGTGTGTCACAGTTCAACACATTCTTTCCCATCCGTATATACTGTCCAGGTGACACTTTCTGTACGTCACACAATACAACCAAGTCATTTGCTACCAATATCATCTACCGCTTGATCCAGAAAACTCTCTGTGTGACATCTGTCTGGGTCACAGACTAAATAGCCACTGTTAACAGGGTGTCAGTCAGTCCTACCATAGTTCCTGCACGTTACGTTCCCAAAAAAACAAAATTGTAAAAAAATATAAAAAAACAAATATAAAAAAATATATATTTTTTCAGTTGTTTTAGCTCAGTGATACAAATCCATTTTACTCCGCTTTGTGTAACCTTTCTGTGTGTCACAGTTCAACACATTCGCTCCCATCCGTATATACTGTCCAGGTGACACTTTCTGTACGTCACACAATACAACCAAGTCATTTGCTACCAATATCATCTACCGCTTGATCCAGAAAATTCTCTGTGTGACATCTGTCTGGGTCACAGACTAAATAGCCACCGTTAACAGGGTGTCAGTCAGTTCTACCATATTTCCTGCACGTCACGTTCCCAAAAAAACAAAATATATAAGAAAAAAATAATTATTTCAGTTGTTTTAGCTCAGTGATACAAATCCATTTTACTCCGCTTTGTGTAACCTTTCTGTGTGTCACAGTTCAGCACATTCGCTCCCATCCGTATATACTGTCCAGGTGACACTTTCTGTACGTCACACAATACAACCAAGTCATTTGCTACCAATATCATCTACCGCTTGATCCAGAAAACTATCTGTGCGACATTTCTCTGGGTCGCAGACTAAATAGCCACCGTTAACAGGGTGTCAGTCAGTTCTACCATATTTCCTGCACGTCACGTTCCCAAAAAAACAAAATATAAAAAAAAAAATTATTAGTTCAGTTGTTTTAGCTCAGTGATACAAATCCATTTTACTCAGCTTTGTGTAACCTTTCTGTGTGTCACAGTTCAGCACATTCGCTCCCATCCGTATATACTGTCCAGGTGACACTTTCTGTACGTCACACAATACAACCAAGTCATTTGCTACCGATATCATCTACCACTTGATCCAGAAAACTCTCTGTGCGACATTTCTCTGGGTCGCAGACTAAATAGCCACCGTTAACAGGGTGTCAGTCAGTCCTACCATAGTTCCTGCACGTTACGTTCCCAAAAAAACAAAATTGTAAAAAAAATATAAAAAAACAAATATAAAAAATATATATTTTTCAGTTGTTTTAGCTCAGTGATACAAATCCATTTTACTCAGCTTTGTGTAACCTTTCTGTGTGTCACAGTTCAGCACATTCGCTCCCATCCGTATATACTGTCCAGGTGACACTTTCTGTACGTCACTTAATTCTACCAGACTGAACAAGTTTGTGGGTTTCAGTACACCAGGCCCGTTTAATTTTTTTTTTATATCATACACTTATATACAAACAATGTTGAACCCCAGGGCTAAGGGTCGAGGACGAGGGCGTGGGCGTGGGCATTCAATTACTGCAGGGGGCAGAGGCCGTGGTCCTGGGCAGGGTGAGACAGTACCTGCTGATGAGGGAGCTGTGGAACGCCGCAGAGTTACACTCCCTAGCTTCATGTCTCAACTTACAGGGACACGTGGTAGAGGACTGTTGAAACCACAACAGTGCGAACAGCTGATCTCGTGGATTGCGGACAATGCTTCAAGTAATTTGTCCACCAGTCAGTCTTCCACGCAATCCACCCACGTTACCCAAGGGAGCACTCCTCTGGCTCCTCCACCTCAACCTCCTTCCCCCCAGTCTGCCCCCTCCCAGGAAAATTTGGAATGTGATCCGGCATACTCTCAGGAACTGTTTTCTGGACCCTTCCCAGAGTCACAAACCACTTCTCAGGTTGCTGCTGACCTCGTTCCCGATGCCCAAGTTTTCCAACTGTCGCAGTCTGTGGGTGATGATGATGACAATGTTGAATTAGTGGAAGAAGTTTGTAAAGAGGTGTCAGACGATGAAGAGACACGGTTGTCAGACAGTGGTGAAGTTGTTGTTAGGGGAGGAATTCCCAGGGGGGAGCAGATGAGGAATCAGAGGATGACGAGGTGACTGACCCAAGCTGGGTTGATATGCCGAGTGAAGACAGTGCTTCTGAGGCGGAGGCGAGTGCTGCACCAGAACAGGTTGTAAGAGGCAGTGGTGTGGCCAGAGGGAGAAGCAGGGCCAGAGCTGGTGCATCAGCAGCAACTGTTTCACGTAGTGAAGCTCCCGTGGCGAGGCCTAGATGTTCGCAAGTCTGGAGGTTCTTTAAAGAAAGTGAGGATGACCGACGGACTGTGGTGTGCAACCTCTGCCACACCAGGATCAGCAGGGGTGCCACCACTACTAGCCTAACCACCACCAGCATGCGCAGGCATATGAGTGCTAAACACCCCACTCAATGGAACCAAGGCCGTTCACCACCTCCTGCGGGTCACACCACTGCTCCTTCCCCTGTGTCACTCGCTGCCTCTGCTAGTCAACCCCCTGCGTCACTCGCTGCCTCTGCTAGTCAACCCCCTGCCCAGGACCCCGGCATGAGCGCCTCCCGCCGGAAAACCACACCTTCGCCTCAGCGATCCTCCACAGTGTCCACCAATGTGTCCCAGCGCAGCGTTCAGCTGTCTTTACAGCAGACGCTGGAGCGCAAGAGGAAATACAGTTCCACCCACCCACATGCCCAAGCACTCAACGTCCACATCTCCAAATTGCTTAGCCTGGAGATGCTGCCCTATAGGCTGGTAGAGACCGAGGCCTTTCGCAATCTCATGGCGGTGGCTGCCCCTCGGTATTCCGTCCCCAGCCGCCACTATTTTTCCCGATGTGCCGTCCCAGCCCTACACCAGCACGTGTCAGAGAACATCATCCGTGCCCTGACCAACGCTGTTTCTGAGAAGGTCCACCTAACCACAGACACGTGGACAAGTGCTGCCGGGCAGGGACACTATATCTCACTGACGGCACATTGGGTTAACTTGGTGGAGGCTGGGACCGAGAATGACCCTGTGTCTGCTCATGTACTGCCCACACCGAGGATTGCGGGGCCTACCTCGGTCACGGTCTCTCAGACGTACTATGCCTCCTCCTCCGACCCCTCCTCCTCCACCGAATTACCATCCGTGGGCACGGCGCCTTCAGTCGGTAGCTCTAGGCGCAGCAGCAGTGCCGTGGGTAAGCGCCAGCAGGCGGTGCTCAAACTGCTGAGCTTAGGTGACAAAAGGCACACCGCCCAAGAGCTGTTACAGGGCATCACGGCGCAGACCGATGTGTGGCTGGCACCGCTTAACCTCAAGCCAGGCATGGTTGTGTGTGACAACGGGCGTAACCTGGTGGCGGCTCTGCAACTCGGCAGACTGACACATGTGCCATGCCTGGCCCACGTGTTCAATCTAATAGTTCAGTGGTTCCTCAAGACATACCCCAATCTGTCTGATTTGCTCACCAAGGTGCGCCGCATCTGTGCGCATTTCCGCAAGTCCACCACAGATGCTGCCACTCTCAGGGCAGCACAGCGCCGCCTACAACTGCCCGCTCACCGACTGTTGTGCGACGTGCCCACTAGATGGAATTCCACATTAAACATGTTATCCAGAGTTTACCAGCAGCGCAGACCTATTGTAGACTGCCAGATGTCATCTTCCACCAGAACTGGTAGTCAGGTCTCTCAGATTCCTCAAGTCTACAATGAGGAGTGGACGTGGATGTCTGATATCTGCCAGGTGTTGAGCAACTTTGAGGAGTCAACACAGATGGTCAGCGGCGATGCCGCCATTATCAGCCTCACCATCCCGCTGCTTTGCCTGTTGAAAAACTCACTGCTCAGCATCAAGTCGGATGCTTTGCGCTTGTCACAAGAGACGGTGGAGGAAGATACGTCGCTTGATAACCAGAGCACCCTCCGGTCTGTTTCTCAGCGCCTATCGGAGGAGGGGGATGAGGATGAGGAGGAAGAGGAGGAGAATGTCGGCGAGACAGTAGAGGGTACCAGTGCTCAGTCCTTAACTCTTGAGCGTGTATGGGCTGAAGAGGAGGACTTGGAGGAGGAGGAGGAGGAGGAAATGGAGAGTCAGGTCAGTGAGGAGAGGGAATTCTTGCGTGTTGGGACTCTGGCGCACATGGCAGACTTCATGTTAGGCTGCCTATCCCGTGACCCTCGAGTTAGAAGAATTTTTTCCAACACCGATTACTGGGTGTTCACTCTCCTGGACCCACGGTACAAGCAGAACCTTTCCACTCTCATCCCTGCAGAGGAAAGGAGTATGAGAGTGAATAGGTATCAACAGGCCCTGGTGCACAAGCTGAAACAATTCTTCCCATCTGACGCCGCTAGCGGCAGAGGGCATGGTTCTGTGGGCCAAGTAGCGGGGGAGAGGAGGCGAGCAGGCAGCTTGTCCAGCACTGGCAGGGGAACGCTCTCCAAGGCCTTTGCCAGTTTTATGTCACCCCAGCAAGACACTGTCACCTGTCCCCAGTCTAGGCAGAGTAGGGGGGAGCTGTACAGAAAGATGGTGAGGGAGTACCTAGCTGACCATACCAACGTCCGTAGCGATCACTCTGCTCCATACAACTACTGGGTTTCAAAGCTGGACACGTGGCCTGAACTGGCGCTGTACGCCTTGGAGGTGCTGGCCTGCCCTGCCGCTAGCGTGCTGTCAGAGCGGGTATTCAGTGCAGCTGGTGGCGTCATCAACCGATAAGCGTACACGCCTGTCAACTGACAGCGCTGACAGGCTGACGCTTATTAAAATGAACAAAGCCTGGATTTCACCGGAATTCAAATCTCCTCCGGGGGAAAGCAGCTAAAGATTTAAATAACTTATGTATCTGATTCCTCTTCTCTACTCCTCTTCTCTACTCCTCCTCCTCCTCCATATCGTCTTTGCCTAACGCTGACCCAAAAAACGCCATTTTTTAGAGGTCCAACTGGCACTCTTTTAGCACAATTTTTCTGGAGGGCCCCGTACAGGCCCTCTCTTCAAACAATTTTTCAGGAGGGCCCCCTACAGGCCCTCTATTTAAACAATTTTTCAAGAGGTCCACCTACAGGCCCTCTATTCAAACAATTTTTCCAGAGGTCCACCTACAGGCCCTCTCTTCAAACAATTTTTCAGGAGGGCCCCCTACAGGCCCTCTCTTCAAACAATTTTTCAGGAGGGCCCCCTACAGGCCCTCTATTCAAACAATTTTTCCAGAGGTCCACCTACAGGCCCTCTCTTCAAACAATTTTTCAGGAGGGCCCCCTATAGGCCCTCTATTCAAACAATTTTTCCAGAGGTCCACCTACATGCCCTCTCTTCAAACAATTTTTCAGGATGGCCCCCTACAGGCCCTCTATTCAAACAATTTTTCCAGAGGTCCACCTATAGGCCCTCTGTCCAAACAATTTTAACGGAGGTCCACCTACAGGCCCTCTCTCTCTCCAAACAATTGTTCCGGAGGTCCACCTACAGGCCCTCTCTCCAAACAATTTTTCCGGAGGTCCACCTATAGGCCCTCTCTCCAAACAATTGACGTCTTTTTCCTATCTTTCTCTCTCTCCAAACTATTTTTCCGGATAGCTGCCATATACGGTATTAAACTGAGAAGAATACGGAGAACACATGCTACACTTGATCAAGTTCATAATTTACGACTGTACCGGTTAAAGCAACAGTTTTCCCAAATCCAGTCCGGCTGTTGTCACCACCACACACGCTAGCCCAGGGGGCACTCCTCTGGCTCTTCCAGCGAAACCTCCTTCCCCCAGCCTGCCCCCCACCTACAGGCCCTCTCTCCAAACAATTGACGTCTTTTTCCTATCTTTCTCTCTCTCCAAACTATTTTTCCGGATAGCTGCCATATACGGTATTAAACTGAGAAGAATACAGAGAACACATGCTACACTTGATCAAGTTCATAATTTACGACTGTACCGGTTGATGCAACAGTTTTCAAAAATCCATTCTGGCTGTTGTCACCACCACACACGCTAGCCCAGGGGGCACTCCTCTGGCTCTTCCAGCGAAACCTCCTTCCCCCCCACCTACATGCCTCTCTCCAAACAATTTTCCCAGGTAGGGGGACGTATTAGATATTGTACTGATTTTGAATTGCCTCCTGCGATAGAAGGGAATCGAACCCGCGTCAACTGCTTGGGAAGTAGCTATGCTCACCACTATACCACCAGCAGGCACAGCAACTGATAAGAACAGATACTAAACTTGATTTTAGCTGCAGTGCCAGCATGAGTAGTGGTGTCACCTGCAGGCGGTGATGGACCTTCGTTGCACCTAGTTGGGTGCTTCCCTAACATGTGATGGGCATGTGCCTCGCCTTTCTTGGTCTGGGTGAGCACAATTGCCATGAGGGTAACCACCAGGCTGTTGCCTGAGAATTTGGGGTAATGGTGGGATTAGGCAGCCTCAGAGGCATCCATGCATGCTGCCCCTGCTGTTTCCTGTCCATTTCCGTGGTGTTTCCATCATTTTCTGATGTTTCCAGGTTTTCACCCAGCCTTTCCTAGGCAGAGCCTTGGTCCCCCGCAAAAATGCTCGAGTCTCCCTTTGACTTCAATGGGGTTCGTTATTCGAAACGAGCACCCGAGCATCGGGAAAAGTTCGACTCTAATAACGAGCACCCGAGCACTTTAGTGCTCGCTCATCTCTAATAATAGGACAACCACATTAAAATGTGGTAAGGTCACAGGAACCAATTTGTCTGTCTAGCAATATAGCAAGGAATGTCAGGATTATATAGGTATTAATTTATTAAAAAGTCTAATGATTTTTTTTAAATGGGAAATGCCCAATAAAGAATATTGGGTGCAGTTTATATGGTCTGTGATTTTGTAAAGTGCACTACATTATCTGAAATATCAATGTCTTTTTTAGTTTTTTGGTTTTTTTTTGTCCTTGCAAGTTAGATGGGCATGGAAATATATGGAAGTATATATATATATATATATATATATATATATATATATATACACACCAAAGAGAGACAGCAGCACAAGTCAGCAATAGATCCACAGGTGCAATTCCTCCAGGCCTGGGACAACAAGCCAAATACGATATAGTATGTAGAAAGTGAGGCAGCACTCCAATTCTGTGATATAAGTGAAGAACTCTTTATTCCAAAAAGCAGCGTTTCGACCTACTCCATGAGGCCTTTCTCAAGCCATAAACAACCAGTGTACTGTGAACATTAAATAGACAAAATGCCTCCCATTTTGATCACTGCAGCATGTGATCAATTATTCAATAAACACGTGATCAATCAATCAACAAATCATGTAGTTGTACTTTGTGCAAAACATAAACATTTCCATGTGCAAATTCGTGATCAAAACAAAGATGTATACATATTGTGCTAAACACATCACTTGCGAATACATATCACATAACACAAGTATCCATTACATTGGAGATGGGATGTGTCCCATATATCGCCGTAATCTAAAATCAGCACTTTTAAAAACAAAAATAGCGACCGTAGTCACTTACTGTTTAGTGCATGTAGAACATCTAGATGGGGAATCGCTTGAGCCTACAAGAAATTCTAGCGGCGTCTGTGTAAGCGCAACCCGCATGTCTCGTCACAGGAATAAGGCTCGTCGACCCCATATGCCAGCTAGAGATCAGCGAATTTTTCAAAAATTCGATTCGGCTGGTTCGCCGAATTTTCCGAAAAGATTTGCTTCGATCCAAATAAATTTGTGGCGAATCGCGTTAAAAAACGGCTACTTCCAGGCTGCAGAGAAACTGAATATTGGTGTAGAACACTGTGCCTTGCAGTAAAACGCATAGGGAGTCTACTGTGGTAGTGAAAGAATATTGTGAGCCAGTGTGACACATAACAGGTATCGCTCTTAGAATCGCTGCACTTTTATGTATTTGGGCAGTTAAGGGGCCAAAACTCACCAAATAACTACAGCAGGAGTAGGCCACACAGTGGCAGAATGACAGACCCTGGAAGTGGCAGCAGCAGTGGAAGTAGTAGTACAATTTGGAGACTACAGAGTGGCACAATTACATAATTTAGACATAGCAGCAGTTAGGAGACGGCATGTGGAGTCGGCGGCGGCAGCAGCATCAGGCCGGAGAGTGGCATGGTGACATACCCTGAAGAGCAGACCGTAAAAAAGAATTCTCGGCCTTTTGGTTAAGATCAACTGTAGTATATGTTCTTATCAGTATCGGGGCTGATTATGCCAGCGGACGGGAACGTAAGACAGAAGAGGTGCAGTAAAGGCTCCAGCTTTGACTTAACTATGGTAAAATGTCAGTATTGACGCAGTACGCCAAGAAAGCTCGGAGTTCCATCTTGAGATCTAGCTGGCGGTCTGCAGGGAGCTGAGCTACTACCTGTGGGAGCCCCTGCCTCTCGCCTCCCCCATGCTCATCGCTGAGTGTCCCGGGGGCCGGAATAGTTTACTTTTAAAAATTCAAGTGTTCAAAACAAACAGGGTTTACTGTATACTTGAGCTATGAATAATGGAATAGGACTACAGAACGTACAAAAAATTTACATGTGACATGCTGCTGCCGAGCAGAAGGTTCAAAAAATTCTAATCAATTTTTGCACCGTAACAGCAGCTGCAAGAGGCAGCAGCAGTCGGACAAATTTACTAGGTCAACGAGTGGCACCGTAACAGCAGCTGCAAGAGGCAGCAGCAGTCGAATACATTTCAAGGCCACAGAGTGGCACAGTAACAGGATCTGCAAGAGGCAGCAGTCGAATACATTTCAAGGCCACAGAGTAACACAGTAACAGAATCTGCAACAGGCAGCAGTCGAATACATTTCGAGGCCACAGAGTGGCACAGTAACAGCATCTGCAAGAGGCAGCAGTCAAATACATTTCCAGGCCACAGAGTGGCACAGTAACAGCACTTGCAAAAGGCAGCATTCGAATAAATTTCAAGGCCACAGAGTGGCACAGTAACAGCATCTACAAGAGGCAGCATTCGAACACATTTCAAGGCCACAGAGTGGCACAGTAACAGTGTCTGCAAGAAGCAGCAGTCAAATACATTTCAAGGCCACAGAGTGGGAGAGGCAGCAGGAGTCGTACTAATTTTAATTAGACAGACTTACACAGTGACATACCCTGGGAGAGGCAGCAGCAGTCATAAAAATGTAAGTGCAACATACCGTAGAGTGGCACAATTACATAATTTGGAGGTAGCGGCAGCAAGGACACAGCGTGTGGAGGCGGCAGTAGCAGCATATCGTAGAGTGGCACAATTACATAATTTGGAGGCAGTGGCAGCTAGGACGCAGTGTGTAGGGGCAGCAGCACCATGAGTACGCCACAGAGTGGCACAATCACATAATTTGGAGGTAGTGGCAGCTAGGACACAGCGTGTGGAGGCGGCAGCAGCAGCATCAGGCCACAGAGTGGCATGGTGACATAGCCTGGAGGTGACAGCAGTAGCAGCATGAGGAGACCTGATTGTTGAGGAGGCAGCAGCATCAGAAGGCTACATATTGGGTCAGTGACAGAGTGGAGAGGTGGGTGGTAATACCAGTCACTGGTAAAGATGCTGGGTGGCATCAGGCTGGTGGCAGCATCATAAGAGTAACTGAGGCAGGTAGCCTGAAGAATACAGTCTCATTTGTCAAGGTTTGGGTGACGCATAATGGCTGATCTAATCTGATGCATTAGGCATTGGTGGGTGGAAATTCAGGCTGATCCACACCTGATTCATCTTGACAAAGGTGAGTCTTTCCACATTTTGAGTGGACAGGCAAGTTCTCCTTGGGGTATCTATGGCCCCCGCCGCACTGAACACCCGCTCTGATGCCACACTACTAGCCGGGCAGGACATCTTCTCCAGTGCAAACTCGGCCAGTTGCGGCCACAAATCCAGTTTGGCTGCCCAGTAGTCCAGCGGATCTTCAATGTGGGGTGGCAGGGTGCTGTCCAAGTAGGCCACCACCTGCTGGTTCAGGGTCTGCTCCTGGTCTACCTGCTGCTGCTGGTGAGTACTTTCCACAATTGGCGGGTGAAGAAAGCTGCTCATCAGCGACTCCAGACTCAAGTTGCTGCCGATGGAGCTGGTACTGCTCCTACCCCCACCCCCCCAACAGCAGCCGTGGCAGTGGTACGTGAGCGCTCAGGGACCCCCCGGTCAGACCTGCGGGAGGATGGACGATGAAGCAGATAGTCAGCAGTCAACTGACTACATAGGATGTCTCTATAGTACTTGAGTTTGTCCTCTCTCTCAGCAGGTGAAAAAAAGGCCCCATTTTAGACCCGTAGCGAGGGTCCAAGAGGGTGGAGAGCCAGAAGTCATCCCTCTGCCGGATGGTGACTATTTGGCTGTCACTATGTAAGCAAGTAAGCATGCATCGGGCCATTTGCACAAGTGACTCGGAGGGACTCCCTGCCATGGTGTCTCTGGGTCATCTGCCTCATATTCCTCATCTCCCTCTACCTCCTCTGGCTGCTCCTGCTCCTCCTCTTCTGTCACCTGTATAGAAAAGCCACTAAATGCTTGTGCTCCAATGTCCTCCTCCTCCAGTTCAGCCCCCACCGGACTCATATGGCCTTGAGATGCAGTCTCCACGTCTCCAGTCCCCTGACCAGAAAGATTTTGCAGCATCTGTTCCAGGACAGGAAGCAGTGGAATGACGTTGTTCATACCGTAGTCCTGGCGACTGACAAATAACGTGTCCTCCTCAAAGGGCCTGAGCAAGCGGCAGGTGTAACGCATGAGCTTCCACTGGCTGACATCAAAATTACACAGGGGAGTACTCCTGTCCGCTTGGATCATTAAGAAATCGTTTATGGACCTTCTCTGTTCGTACAGTCGGTCCAACATATGGGGGGTAGAATTCCAACGGGTGGAAACGTCACATATCATCCTATGTTGGGGGACGCCATTCTGCCGCTGCAGCTCAAGGACGGTGTGCTTGGCGCTGTAGGAAAGGCTGAAGTGCATGCAAAGTTTCCTGGCCATTTTTAGAATGTTTTGCAGTTGGGTATAAGACTTGAGGAACCGTTTGACAACCAGATTAAATACTTGCGCCATGCAGGGCGCATGGCTCATCCCTCCTTGGTGCAGCGTGGATACAATGTTCTTTCCGTTATCTGTCACCATGGTTCCGATTTTTAGTTGTCGAGGAGAAAGCCAGTAATCAACTTCTTTTTTCATGACGCAGAGCAGTTGCTCCCCTGTGTGACTTCGTTCGCCCAGGCAAACAAGGCGTAGAACTGCGTGACGCCAGCCGTGCCCTTCACATGTGGTACGCTGGAGGAGCACTATGACTTGGCCCTGCAGTGGAGGCTGAGGTGGTGGAGAAGGAGCCGGACATTAGCGCAGGATCAGCAGCTTGACAACAAGAAGGAGAAAGTTGCGTCACCTGTTCAAGTTGCTCGTGTGGCTGGGCAGGAAGCACATTGACCCAGTAGGCCGTAAAGGACATGTACTGGCCTTGACAGTAGTTACAACTCCACACGTTGGCGCTGCCTTGCACTTGGCAGACACTGACAGGCTCAAGGACTGGGCCACCTTCTCTTCTACATATTTGTGCAGGGCTGGGACTGACTTTTTGGCAAAGAAATGACGGCTTGGGACTCCCCACCTCGGCTCGGCACAAGCCATAATTTCTCTGAACGGTGCAGAGTCCACCAGTAGAAAAGGGAGGGACTGTAGCAAGAGCAACTTGGACAGGAGCACGGTCATCTTCTACGCTGTAGGATGGCTGGACGCGTTCTTCTGTCTCTTTGCAATCGCCTCGGTGAATGACTGCTGCCGTAATGAGTGACGAGGAATAAGAGGAGGAGGAGCCGGAGCATCTGGAGCAATAGATAATGACAGACAGCTTCCTTCGGCAGAGGTGCTGGAGCCTTGACTGCCTGAAATGGGATGCGTGCCACTGGGTGATGCTGCTGTTGCTGCTGCCGACTCGACCGCCACATCTGAGCTACAGTTTTTCCAGGCCACTTTGTGGTGACGCTGCAGATGTTGGCGCAGGGCTGTGGTGCCAACATTAGCAGCCTGGCCATGCTTTACTTCCTAAGGCGTCTTAACAAAAAACTTCCACACCGCCGAATAGGCGATTTTACCACCAACACTCTGCACTGACTGAGTAGAACATCCGCTGCCTGGCTGAGCCCCTGCGCCACTCTTTTCAAGGCCAGAAAGCACCTGCGAGGAGTACGGTCTACCCCGTGCCCGTTTTGCTCCCGACCTCGCACTTCTGCCACTCCGCTTACTAACAGCCACACTACCGACTTACTGCCTGCACCGCTGCCTGACGCGCAAGCTGTCAGTCTCGTCTTCAGATGATGATAATGATGATGAAGCCCTTGCTTCATCTGGCTCCCAAGTGCGATCGGCTACATCATCATCAACTACAGTTTGCACGTCGCTAATGTCCTCCTTAATAGAGATGAGCGAGTAGTGTTCGATCGAGCCGGTATTCGA
>ONZH01030983.1:0-28387 GCA_900303285.1 Rhinella marina | reverse complement strand
AGACCATGTATTTTAGCATTTAGAGCAAACTGCGTCATATATTGTTTGCCGCATAGTTGAATGCTTTTACTGCAAAGATTGCATTTTTTACCTGTGTTAATTAATGCATTATGGAATCAAACATGTAATCTAAACCACTTTACTGATTGTTCCCAAAATAAATGTTTGTGTTTTTTAGAAGGAGGAGAGAGGCATTTAATGTTCTCTTAAATTACAGAAAATACTTGCATTTTGCCAGTACCCTTTAATATCTGTGTACAAAATTCCTGACTTTTCATGTATAGAAAACCTGTGATTTTTTATTTTTTATTTACAGGTCTCATTATAAAATGTCTTGAAAACAGAAGAGTGCAAAATGAAAAACCCATGCCTTTTCATCTGAGAGTCAGAATGTGGGTAGTTGCAGCAGTAACAGCAGCACCAGCCATCTGGCCTGTGAAAATAACAGTAGAAGTAGTAGTGGCTCTTGTAGCCATGGTAGTGGTGCTGGAGGCAGTGGTAGCAACTGTGGCATTCTGCACAAACATGAAGTAGGGAATCGAGAGGGGGGGTAAGAGCCAACAATGATAAATGTGTCACGAAGAGTGAAGACTATTATAATGATTGTGTGCTGGACAGGACCTAGGAGCTGAAATCAGGTTTCTGAGAAGGAGGTAACATCAGAGGAGAGAGGGTGGTGGCCACGGCGGCAATAAAGAGATAGATGCAATGTACGGCCAAAACCTCCCAATACACTGGCAGGACCAGATCTGCTTCTGTCATGGTCATTTTGGGGACTGGTGATGCTGTTGATACGGTGGGAGCAGGCTAAAAATGTGCCAGAACTAGGCCAAGCTTGGCTTCTCTAGCTCTGTTTGAACAATTCCCATATGGCGGTTTTTCTCCACAATGCTGGCCCACAAAGACACAGCCATGTGCAAGATCTGCAGGATTAAAAAAGGCCATGGGCATTCAAGCACACACATAGGTATCAGGGCTCAATTGCAGCACATGAGGCAGCATCAGTGGATCCAGTGGGAAAATGGAACTGACCAGCATTCCGAATCAGACCATGTCTGCCCTTCTTCTCTTAGCCTTCTTTGTGCCAGCCAGCCCACATCCACGAGCAGTAGAGTGTGAGCATGAGAAAACTAGTTGCAACCAGTAATTAGCTTGTGTGAAAGCTAAACTCCCACCTGGCCAAGTTGCAGTGCAGTTGCTGCTATACCACTTAGTAGAGGTAATGGGGCCACAGTTCTGCCCCTTCACCAAAATGTAATTCCACTGTATGATAATCATACTTTTGCCCAGGTGTTCTTTTTTTCAAAACAATTGTTTAAAATACCAAATCTCACTATGTAGAAAGGGGGAAGCCACCATGGACACCTAGAGCAGCTGTTAGGGGCAGGTACAGTACATGTCTTTCAAGGCCTACTAGGTCAATGTTTTTCACAGCAGCAGCAAAGTAGTATAACAGCAACAAGGCATACTCGGACACTTTTAAGAGGCCACCAGATTTGTTAGTAGGTTCAACTGTAGCATCAACAATGTCACCCCACTGATATTGATCTTAGAACAGACGCTCACGCTGATGGAACAAGGGATGGCAGAAGAACAGCTTATGCATCTTGCTGGCCACCATGTATCTGTTGGGAATCCACATGGAGAAAGCCCCATGGAAGAAGAAGTAGAGGAGGAGGAGCTGCTACTGGAGGAGGAGGAGCAGGAAGAGGAGTAGTCACTTGAGCAGGAGGACAACGCCGATGATGATGAAGATGACACTGGCCATAAAGACCAAACATCTCAGTGGGGGAGTGGAGCCGGAAAGAACTGGGTCCGTGGTCACGCTGGCCAGAATGGCAAGCTGTGTGCTTGTTTGAAGCAGTCTGATGATTACCAGATGTTTTTAGACCCTCACTATAAAAGCTGTTTGGCCACTGTTGATGAAAGGAAGGCCAAATTACTTTATTACCAGGATACACTATGTATGTAGATTTGCTGTAGCTTTCAATGAGCAGGCGCCTGTCTCCCACATGTTTGAGGATCATATGGTTGATACTGCTGCTCCCGTTATCATGCCACTGCTGCTGTCTGCCTACCATCATGTTCCGTACCATATGGTTGCTGCTGGTGCTGCCATCTCCATAGCTGCTACTCCTTGCTGCTAATCTCCCTACTGCCACTACCATTACTGCTACACAGCCGCCACCACTACTACTACCCCAACACTGCCATGTACACATCTACTGCTTTGTCTGTTCCATGCTGTGCTGCTGTTATTGCAGTCATATGACATGATTACCCTACCTTTTCCACATCCATACTGTACTGCTGTTGCTCCCAGTTAAAAGAGAGAATTTTTCAATGCTAGTTCAGAACATGCCACTCTTTCTTCTGACAATTAACACTTGTGCATGCATTCTGCCCCGGTTAACAAAACATTTTTGGATGTTTGTGCAGAACAAGCCACTGTTTCTCATGACATTAACATGTATGTGTATAAATAGGAATCTGCCCTATAATTTTTTCAACGCTTGGTCTCAACAAGCCACTGTTTTTTCCTCATAACACTGTGTGTGTGTGTTTAAACATCATCTGCTCCCAATAAGAAACAATTTTTGGAAGTTTTCTAATATGAAAAATTAAAAAACCTGCGACTCTGCAGTGTGCTGTTTTTTTTCATTTTCAAACATGCTGTTTAACACCATCAAGCATGCATTTACTCATAGCAGTCAAACATTATTAACCTGATAAATCACTATTTTTGGTAGAACTGATATTTCTACATAGAAAATTATTTACTTGTATAAGTGTAGTAGAGTAATGGAAAAAAAACAGACCCAACAATTAGGACAGGCATGCCGCTCACATTTAGTAATGAAATCATTGATTGAAAGGTGCGTGCTCAAGATAATAGCGGTTAGGAGTTAAATTGGTGAAGTAATTCATTTTGTGGAATAAAAGGTGTCAATTTTTGCCCTTATTTAACGTAGGAGCATGGCAATAGTGCATTTCCTACTGAAGTACTGGGGAAAATGGGTCATTCCAGACATGGTTCTGAAGTAGAACATGTGCAGCGAGCCTTTTGGAGTTGAGGATGGGAGTAGTAGTGGCCCTGATAAGGTGTTGTGTCATGGTTTACTCCCTCTAGCTATTTCTCCCTATGGATAGTGAGATAGAAATTTATAAAAATCTCTATATGCTGCAAAATATAACTTATGGTATATCCAGCAGCAGTAAATACAAAGTGCAGTTTATGGCACCAGATGAGGAGGTATAGTTGGATAACAATTGATTGGCACTAGCAGACACTTGTGGATACAGGTGTCCACTGAAACATAGGCTTTATGTTAGTCTGGCCTAGCGGTGGCTTGGGCGATGGGTGTCTGATCTGTAGTCCCTTACCCTGAAGCAATGTCTGTAAAGCTGTAATTTTGCTAATCACTCTTTGGGTTGTGACACTGATGCTTTCTTGTAGCTTTGTTATTAATTCTGAAAGTCTCTGGAGTATTGGTTGCAGAGGAGAACTATATCTGGTTTCTGAATATCTCTCTGGAGTGTTGGCCTCACAGGAGAATTGGATACAGCTCCTAAGAGTAGGAGCTCTGCAGTGTGATTCTTTACTTCTTGCTGTCTGGACTGGAACTCCCCTTTCTCGCAAGAGTAGGACCAGCTCACTCCTACCAAGAGGGGAGAAACAGGGTGGTTACTACTGTTCATACCAACCACTGCCAACCATTCCTCCTCTTGCTAGAACACAGGCATAAACATATGAAAATATATTACATGCCAATACACAATAAACATCTGCAGATACCCTCAGGCCTGGGTTACTGCATGTACTTTGATCAAAAATGTTGATTGCAGAGGGAAAAACATATAAAGGAGTGCATTGAATTCTAGGCTGCTCAGCTAAAATGATGTCAAATTCCTGAAGTGGCAACCAAAACCTGAAAGACATGGAAGGAATCAGGGAATTACTGTTCAAATGGATGGAAGAATAGCCAAAATGACAAAGGGTCAGCCAATGATCACCTCCAGAAAGATGAAAGATCTGAAATTACCAGTGAGCCCTGCTACAATCAGAAGACGATTAATTGAAGCCAAGTTAGGCCGGGTGCCTATCACCATTATGGATTCCGTTATTACAAAAGCTTTTAAAGGCTTCCGTTTTGCATTCCATCATTATAGAAGTCTATGATCAGAATAACGGATTCATCCTGGTTTCCGTTATGCAGGACTGGACTCCTACATAATGAAAACCAAGACAGATCCGTTATGCTGCCCATAGACTTGTATTATGAAGGATCAAGACAGAATGCCTCTTAAAGGCTTCCGTTTTGACTTCTGTCTTATGGATTCCGTTATTTTCCGTTATAACGGAAAACAATAATGGAATGCATAACGGTGATGTGAACTCGCCCTTACCAGTAAGAACTCCCTGCAATGTCCCATTGTTGGTAAAAAAAAGACAAAAACATTTTCTAAGAGACACATTGAATGGTCCAAAGAGAAATGGCCCAACGTTTTGCTAAGTAATAAAAGCAAAATTGTTCTTCTTGGGTCTAGTGGCCACAGACCGTATGTCAGGTCACCCCGAGCACTGAATTCGAACTACAGTAGGGAGATTTTATCCCTTAGATATAATGATAGATAGATAGATTAGATAGATAGATAGATAGATAGATAGATAGATAGATAGATAGATAGATAGATAGAAGATAGATAGAGTATGTTATAAACATAACCCATCCCTCCAGCAGACATCATTCTCCTGTGTATTCCGCTGTAGTTCAATATGGTGCAGAGAGTCAATGTCTATTTACGGAATCAATTCCTCCCTGTGGAGTTTATATTGAACCGGAAACCCATGGTGGTCAAGGCAAATTATTCAATCCTGCGACCTTCCTGACTTTCCCAACTCCATGTTATATGGTTTCTTTGGCTTCATGACTTTTCCATGGACAGAAAATCTATAGTAAATTAACATATTGATGCTCAGCTATCCATTTCCATTGTATAAGTTGACCTGTGTGTTGGTCCTGGGGTTGATCATTTTTAGAATAATCCTTAAAGAAGAACTCCCGCAAAAAAATTTATTCGTGCTAGAAATTTACATGATGTAATCAGTAGTGAATGTCACTTTCTTACCAGTAGCTGAATTTTTGAGTTATACCATCCTGAAGTTTCTTAGGGCTCTTTCACACCACCGTTAGGGATTCCGTTCTAGCTTTCCGTTATAACATTGTTATAAAGGAAAATAATGGAATCCATAGGACGGAAATCAAAACTAACACCTTTAAGAGGCATTCCGTTTTGATCCATCATAATAGAAGCCTATGGGAAAGCATAACGGATCCGTCTGGTTTCCGTTATGCTGGATGGAAATCAAAGTTCAGTCGACAGGACTTTGTTTTCTGTCCAGCATAACGGAAACCAGACGGAACTGTTATGCTTTCTCATAGGATTCTATTATGACAGATCAAACGGAATGCCTCTTAAAGGTGTCCGTTTTGATTTCCGTCCTATGGATTCCGTTATTTTCCGTTATAACGATGTTATAACGGAAAGCTAGAACGGAATCCCTAACGGTGGTGTGAAAGAGCCCTCATCTGTATCATGTGACCAGCAATTAGACCCACCAACTCACACAGAGACTTATGTGTGGACAGGAAGTCTAATTTTCTATGCATTCCTATGGGAGCCTCACTTTCAGTCTCATAGGAATGAATAGAGCAGTGACTGGCTTGCTGTCCTGGGTCAGTTGGAGGTCAGGGAGTTGGTCACATGACCCAGCTACAATAAGAAGAGAGTGGAAACTCTCAATTTCAGCCTCTGATAAGAAAATGACATTCACTACAGATTATATCATGCACCTTTCTAACAGGTCAGAGAATAAAAATTTTTGCGGGAGTTCTTCTTTAAGAAAGCTTAGGGATGTTCTCTGATGGGCATGGATGAAGGTCGTCAACTTTTTTTTTTTTTTTGGCTTTCAACCAAAGGCAGTATTGGGATTCAAGAACAGGTTCTCTACTGGACTGACAAAGGCATGAGAACCACAGTAAATTATTACAATACATCTAATAAACCAGCTAAAATAATATTATATAAATTACATATTAATATACACCCCAAATGAATATTTTTGGTTCATATTAGTCCACATGGTAGATGTCTGCCAGACTTTGCCTCTACCTAAGCAAAATATCTTAAACCAATTATGAACCAAGTACTGTATTCTCAAGGCTACAATCAGTTGGGGTTTTGAAAAATATACACCATATATACACCAATAATGACACCATATTTCACAGTGATGTGAATTTTACCATCATATAATACCAAATTAATCCCCCTAAAATAATGCTAATGTAGATATGCAGTGTATCCCCATCAGCCATAACATTGACACCCCTGACAGGTTAAGTGAATAACACTGATTACCTCCTTAGGCCCCTTTCACACGAGCGTGACGGATTAGGTCCGGATGCGTTCAGGAAAACTCGCACCATTTTGCAAGCAATTTCAGTCAGTTTTGTCTGCGATTGCGTTTAGTTCAGTTTTTTTCCGTGCGGGTGCAATAGGTTTTGATGCGTTTTTCACGTGCGTGATAAAAAACTGAAGGTTTACAAACAACATCTCTTAGCAACCATCAGTGAGAAACACATTGTATCCGCACTTGCTTCAGGATGCAATGCGTTTTTCACTGAAGCCCCATTCACTTCTATGGGACCAGGGCTGCGTGAAAAACGCAGAATATAGAACATGCTGCGTTTTTCACGCATGATGCATGAAAAAAAATGCTCATGTACACAGACCCATTGAAGTAAATGGGTCAGGATTCAGTGCGGGTGCTATACGTTCACATCACGCATTGCACCCACGCGGAAAACTCGCTCGTGTGAAAGGGGCCTTACAATGACACCTTGAGGTGTTATTGCAGCCAGTGAGCTAGTGGCTTTCGAGGTTGATGTGTTGGAAACAGGAAAAAGGGACAAAGGATCTGGGAAACAAAGAGGAGATTGTGATTTCTAGATGATTAGGTCAGAGAATCTCCAAAATGGCAGGCTTTGTTGAGTGCAGTGGTTAGCACCTACCAAAAATGATCCAAGGAAGGAGAACTTGTGCTTCAATGACAGAGCCAGGGAGGATTAAAGCTAATTGATGCATGTGGAGAGTAAAAGAGGAGCTCCTCTGGTAGAATCCAACAGAAGAACTCAGCAAATTGCTGAAAAGTTCCTGCTTGCTATGAGAGAAAGCCCCATACAGCAGTGTATGCTGATGTGTAGCTGCAGACTGGTCAGAGAATCCATTCTGACCACTGTCCACAACGAAAGTGCCCACAAAGGCACATGTACATCAGAACTGTACCATGGAGCAACAGAAGAAGGGGGCCTGGTCTGATGAATCACGTTACATAAAGATAGCTGAGTGTGTACTTACCTGGCGAAGAGATGGCATCAGAATGCACTATGGGAAGAAGACATTCCGGTGGAAGCCATGTGATGCTCTGAAAATGTTCTGATTGAAAAATTGTTTGGAATGGTTGAGGACCATGGTAAAGAGTTCAGGGGGGTGACTTGTCTCGAAAATTTCCCAGATCGTAATCTAATTGAGAATCTGTTGGATGTGCTGAAAAAACAAGCCCAATCCGTGGAGGTCACACTGAGCAATTTACAGCATAGAGGATCTGCTTCCAGATACCACAGGACACCTTCAGAGGTTTTGGAGCACACATAATCACATACAGTACATATGCATCTAAATACACATGTACACTTACATAGTTGTATGTGCATACAACATATACAGAAGTCTGATACCTGATGACAAAAGAATTGTATGTAAAATATATTTTCCCTCACAAGGATGCAGTATGCTAGCTACTGGTGCCACTCTACTTAATCATGTGATGCAACCATTGTCTCAGGATCCTTTGTGGCCTCCAGGTTGCTGTTGGCTGCAGATGCTGGTCTTTGGGGATTTGAAAAGTCATAGCCTGAGAGCTTTATTGTGATAATCTACAGATACAAGCCTCTGGCGGTGTTGCTTAGAAGCCATGTGTGATGCTGAGTTTAAAAAGGACTTCCTACTAATTTGTAGCCAGTGCCATGCATTACAGAATGAGCCGGGTGTGTAGAAACCAGAATGAGAAGTCTTCTACCGTTGGGTCTGCTCTTTTCTTTTGGGGATAGATAAACAATGTATTAGATATCTCTTTGATATTAGAGTCCTACTGAACTCGGCAATTCCTTTTTGGTTAAAGGGGTTTTCCAAAATTTTATAACTGAACTAACTATAGGTCAGGGGTTCGACACCTGGGAACCATTCGATCAGCTGTTTGAGAAGGCACTGGCGCTTGCAGTAGTGCCGTGGCCCTCTTTCAGATTTTCATAAGCCACTGACATCACGTTCATTGGCCTAGGCGCAGCTCAGCTCTATTAAAATGAAAGGGACTGAGCTGAGATACAAAGCACAGCTGATAGAAAATGTATGGTGCTGGACTTGAAGAGCACTGAGAAGGCCGCGGCGCTTACAAAAGAGCTGATGCCTTCTCAAACAGTTGATCAGCGGGGGGTCCTGGGTGTTGAACCCCCATAGATCAGATTCTGATGACCATTCCAGAGGATAGATCATCAGTTATAAAATCTTAGAAAACCCTTTTAAGACCAAACGACATTGCTGTAGGGCAGGAGAGTGGAGCAAGCTCCATAGCCGCTGGGTGCCTGCTGTTGCAAACAGCAAACAGCGGGGCTAATGTCTGCAATTGGCAATAATGCCAATCGAAGACAGTTAACACCTCAGATTATGTGGTCAAATATGACCACGGCATCTGAGCATTGAAACTCCCGGGGATGGGACAACTGCCACTAGTGTTGATCGAAGATGCTGTTCACTCCCTGTGTCAGGCTTGGTCCCTCTGACGGATCTGAGGCCATAGCCTGCCACAGCTCCATAGGACCATAGCAAATTTCTCATAGAATTCAAGGCTAATTCATTGGCGTCTATGACAAAATCAAACAAGATAGCTTTTTTCTAATCTGTTTTTATTTTCTGACCAGCAGAAGGACCCAGCTTCGCACGGGTATATTTCATCTATTTCATTTAATGTTGGTGTATGTCATTAAAAGATATCGACAGTATCCACTATAACAGTGACATCTACAGTACCCCGCCCCTTTAACAGTGACCTCCACAGCGACCGCCCATTTACTAGTGACCTCCACAGTACTCTGTCTCGTTAACAGTGATTTCCACAATAACCCACAACCTTAACAGAGACCTCCACAACACCCCGTCCCCTTAACAGTGGCCTCTACAGCAATATGCCCTTTAACACTGACCTCTATAGCGGACCGTCCCCTTAACTGTGACATCCACAGCAGCCTGCCCCTAGGGTGGCCAGAGGTCCGGTTTTAGGCTGGCCAGTCCAGCTTTCAGACTCCCTGTCCTCCGTCTGGCGCAGGGCCTGGACGGACACAGGGATGTCCTTTTGAACAGCTCACTCTCAGACAGCATCACTGTGCTGTCTGAGCGCAAGCTGAAGAGAGAAAGTAACCCTCCCTTCCACCCCTGCAGCTGACAGAAGTTGATTTTTACCTTCATTTTTTCAACCCCCGTCGGCTGCGGAGTGGGGGCATGACCTAAAAGGGTTGGGGCGTGGCTTAGCGGGACCTGGAGCAAGGTTTTTAAGTCCGTCTTTTGAGAGTGGCCTGAATAGCCACCCTACCTGCCCCTGAACTGTGACCTCCACAGCACTTTGCTCCCTTAACAGTGTCATCCACAGCGCCCTGTCCCTTTAAAGCTGACCTACAGCAGTGAAGAAAAATGGCTGGGTTGTTATGGAAACCTGATGTAAAACTGTGTGGAGACTAACTGCCTGCGAGCTTCTATTGGCTGATAAGGGTCATGCATATATAGCAGTTGGAATATGATGAGAAAGACCTGCAGACTTCTATTGGCTAATGTAGGTATGAGCCATATTTGCATTTTTTGGAAATATCTCAGGAACAGTATGCCGTAGAGAGCTGAGACACGGTCTAAAACCTTTCCGGGCACCTGATGTACCTGTGTGCCGAATTTCACTATTGTAAATGCGACGGTGCGGATTCCTTTAGCGGACACACACACACACACACACATATACATACATTCAGCTTTATATAATAGATTGCAGATTTCTTTGTTCTATTTCCTGAACTTGATTATGAGGGCGGCCATCTTGCCTGAGCCTTTTTTAATAGCATTTAGAGAGCATTAAGAAAGTAGCTTTACAGCAGCCCATGGGCCATAGACATAATGGTCAGGAGGGGACCTCATTGACTTCTATGGGAGAGTCTTCTAGGCATGATCTGTGACCTGTGCAGAGGTTATATTGTACAAGGAAAGAATAGATAACCTTTAACAATCACCTATTGTGAATGGTGGATCCTGTCTTATCTATACACAGAGGTGATATCCTTACAGGCAGGATTAGAATGGTAGATAACTGCAGTAAAGTGATCTGTACAGACCAAGAAATGGCGCCTATTATTAGGGATACTGGCCCGTTCGAAACCTGCAGGATTCTAAGGCTTTTTGTTTAAATATAGATATTGGCATGGAAAACTAAAAATAACATCATCAAACATTCTTTAAAAATATTTTAAACTTAAAAACATGATTTAGGTCATTTTCTGATTACATATTCCCTTTCGTATTCCCAGAGACGAAAGATAACAGGTCAGTTTTACTGCAAAGTGAATTTTTCTGTAGCTTCAACAATGGCAACAGTAAGTGGTGACATTAGAAAGTACAACTTGTCCTGCAAAAAATAAGTCCTCATACGGCTAGGTTAATGGAAAAATAAAAAAAAATATATGGCTCTGAGAAGGCCTGGAATAAAAAACGGAAAATCACCATGTCGTGATTTAGCACACATGGTGGTTTAATGGTTGTAACTTTTTTATTTGTTAGACTACCAAAATAATTCGTACAACTTTTTTTTACATTGCATATAGATCTTTTTAATGATTTTTTTAAAATGTTTTTGTTTTATTTGGGGGAAAACTGTACAAAACATTCTTAAAAATTATTTTTTTCTAGCTATAGCTCCTTATTCTTTAAAGATGCTAACTGATACCAAAATAAATTATTAAAATGAGTTCCCTATTTTGTGTCAGTCGTTTTGATACATTATATAATATGTACAGTATAGCTTCACTTGAGTGTGGTGATAATCCAGACAGTTTTATTTGGCTTGGGTGTTTTTATTTATGTATTTTAATTGTATTTTTTAGCATTTTTTCCCTTATTTTTTAATATATTTTTGTCACATATGTCCTCCAAGAAGTCAATAAAGGACATCTGGGAGTCAATAACACTTTTTTTAATGTTTCACTATTCAAAGGATCCCCAGTTACAGGGGAAAACAGCCCCTGTGGGTGCTTTTTACAAGTCAGAGCTGATCAGAGTCTGCTAAGACCCTGAAGCTCTGCCCTCACATGATCACCAAGTCCAGGGTCTTTAAACGTGGCTACATTAATAAATTATAAATGAGACTGCCGACCCCTCCTTTTCCCTGCCCACCCCACAATACCCCCTTTTTTAGACCTGGCGTGAACAGCGGAAAAGGTGATAGATATAGGCCAAAAAATAACCCCCTAAGTGTCTACATTGTACACTAACATCCTACCAGAGTACTGACACCTAATGAACCTGTTGGTGAGACAAAAAATGTCTAAATTTCCCTTAAAACCAAAGGATGAGAGCTTTTTTTTTTCTGAAACATATCTCCTTATCCACTACAGACACCAGAGAAAAAGAAAACATTCCGCCTGCCTGCAGCTATTAGGGGGAGATCAAGAGATTCCTGCATACCATTTATACATTAAACTCAGTAATAACACAGTATGCAGTAAACGTATGAGCTCCCCCTTGTGGTGATTGCAGGCAACTATTTTTATATCTTCTAACTCTATGATTATTTTGGGTGCTGACTGCTAAATATGGCTGTCCATATAAATATCATATAGGACATGACAATTTCTTTCTAACAAAGCTAGAACCAGCCCTGTACCTCACATGGATCCAGAGATCTCACCATTCATAGCTCTGCTAGATTTATATCAAGCTGACAGCTCAAGGGGAGTGTCTTTTCTGCTGCAGCTCAGGGGGCGTGTCCATGTTCTCCCTATCACAGCTCAGGAGGCGTGTCCAGGCTCTCCCTATCACAGCTCAGGAGGCAGATGAAAGATGAAACTGAGCATGTGCAGCCATCTCAGTGAGCAGGTCAAAGAAATAAGAAAAAAACAAACAGCAGGTGGCGCTATACAGATAAATTTTATTTAATAACTTAGTGGCTATGCTAAATTTTTAATTACATGAAATTGTAGAAGTATCCAGATCCAGTTGCTGGTTTGAAAACTGTAGAATATTTTTTGTGAGACAACCCCTTTAAGTGGGTAGTGAAGAGTATACTCACATGTTGCCCTTTATTTCACCTATGGAGCCGCAGCTCTGCCGATTCCCAGGTCACTCTTCTGCCTCCTAAGATAAACGCAGCACTTCTCAGACTATGTGATTGTCCCTGCCCATAGGTAGCAAAATCGAACAGCTCTGCACCAATCTGGTGCTAGTCAAACAGGTAGTGTCTGGGACAGGGATCAACAACCTCCGGCACTCCAGCTGTTCTGAAACTACAATTCCCAGAATCCTCCTTTCATTTTTATGGGAGTTACAAGAACAGTCGAGTAAGTATGCATGCTGGGAGTTATAGTTTCACCACAGCTAGAGTGCTGAAAGTTGCTGAAGAGAGGACCAGTTATCAATAGGTGAAATGTTGAGCATCAGGTAAGTGTACCCTCCATTCCCAGGCTAGTGTAAAATTTTTATCTTGAACTAGAGGGTCGCTTTAAATGAATCATTCACCCGAAAGGGCTATTGAAAGACATAAACAACGCCACCCCTGTCCATGGTTTGTGTCTGGTATTACAGCTCAGCTCCACTGAAGTGAATGTGACCAATCTGCAATACCACACAGCACCTATAGACAGGTATGGCACCACCTATAGACAGGTATGGCACCACCTATAGACAGGTATGGCACCACCTATAGACAGGTGTGACATTGTTTTTCTTATATTGGATCCTTTAAGTCCCTTTTTAACATATCTTCTTAAACTGTTCTTTGTTAAGAATGTTTGCTTTGTAATGAAAACAAAATTGCTCAGTGCATCTTATGTTTCCATCTTTGAGTTTCCAGTGTAACCACCGTGGCATTTTGCAGTCTTGGCTTTAAACGTGTTGAGTGTAACTATTCCTTTAATCATTAATAATTCTGTCTGTGGTGTCAAGCTCTTATTTGTGTTCTGCTCTGCTGGGAATCAATAGCGCTTTACTTTCTCCACAGTCGTCTGCTGAGTGATGTCCTCTTGAGCGAGAAGCCAATTATATCACCGTGATTATACAAATAAGATGGAAATAGCACTACATCGGGATATTACTTATTAAGGGCAATTATTATTCTAGCGGTCAAGCTCTGAAAAAACCTAAATTATTTTACCTTTTTTCTATTTCTATTTATTTTTTACTCATTTTTCGTTTTGTTTAGTGCATATTGTTCTTTACTATTTTCTATTTATTCCTATGCTTAGTTTTTTTTTTGTAATTTTTTACTTAATTTACTTAGTTTACTTACTTAGTTTATATTAATGCTTTATTTATATTTCTTTTTTAGATTTGTATTGAGATTTTTCTATTTTTGCTTATTTCCTACGCAAATTAGCTTATACCAGACACTGCTCTAAAAAGGAAGAGCAACCCATCTATAGACAGCCGTTTCTGGGTTTTTGACCCTGGGCAGTATAGAGTAGGGTACTGGCTGATGGGATGAGAAGCTTTAGACACAGCTCAGGCATGTACTAGTTAATCTTTGGTTTGGTTGACATTAGCTTAATTGCATACTATGGAGTATTGTCGGAGTCAGCACCCAGCATACTTGGGCAAGTGCCGAGCCCGCTGCTCCATGGGGGCCCACTGCTTAATGATGTGTCAAGGGGGTGCTGGGCTGGCTGCTATGCTCATTGCTCATTGCTGAAGTGCAGGGGAGCCGGCTGTCCTTTCATTCAGTAACTGCAGCTCCGTCTCTCCTCCAGGCCTGGCCCAGAGGTAACATCATGATGTGTGTCTGTGTTGCGCTGGCCTGGAGGAGAGAAGGAGTGCAGGGAGATGAGCTGCAGTTAGTGAATGAAAGGACCGCTGGCTCCCCTGCGCTCTAGCAATGATAGGTATGTGAGGGCCCCATTGCACAGTATAATGACCCCCAGGGCCCCCCATTTAGTATAATGATCCCCAATGACCCTCCATTCAGTATTATGATCCCCAGAGCCCCCATTCAGTATAATGACGCCCAGTGACCCCCATACAGTATGAACCCCAGTGAGGGGCCACTGGGGCGGTCATTATACTTTATGGGGGGGCCACAGGAGGTCAGTATACTGTGTAGGGGCTGCGGGGGGTCATTATTCTGAATGGGGGAGCCACTGGGGGTCATTATTCTGAATGGAGGGCCAATGGGGGTCATTATACTGTGTGGGGGCTACTGGGGGTCATTCTGAATGGAGGGCCACTGGGGGGTCATTATACTGAGTGAGGTTTATTGGGGGGTCATTATACTGTGTGAAAAGCCACTAGTGGTCATTATATTGTATGGGGGCCACTGGGGGTCACTATAATTTCTGGAGGGCACTGGGGGTCATTATATGGTCTGGGAGCCACAGAGGGACATGTAAATGTAAAAAAAAAAAAAAATGTCACAAGGGGGCCCACTGAGATTTATCGCCCAAGGGCCTACATGAACCTGGAGCCAGCCCTGATTGCCAGAAATCTCCATACACATATGGTAACCAGTAAATGAGGTGCCGATTTTCAGTTTTTATTATAATTTTATTGCATTTTTTTTTAATATGATTTTGCTCATTGTAATAAGTTCTTGAAGATTGCAGCATCCTTACTCCAATACTAAAGCACTGCAGAAGACTATTAATGCAGCCTCATTAGACATTCATGGTCATTCATGGTTATTATTAGAGTCAATTGCATGTTTCTCCAAGATAACTTTGTGGCTGTAGATAAAGTGAATGTAGTACAAGCGAACAACTTCTCTTTATTGTGTAGGATTATGGCTTTTATATATATTCTTATGGATTTACTTGAAGACATAGGGAAGTGGATAGTTAAAGGGGTTATTCCCACAAATCCTTTTCATACCTAAGGAGGCTATTGTTGTTTTATAGTAACTTCCAATGTTTTTAGCAAAAAAATATACTTTTTTCATCTCTTTTGCCTATGTTCTCCTTGGTGCTGCTGATAATCTGTGCTTCTGAGATCAGAGTTTAATCAGTCTCCTTCCCCCTATGGCAGCTGAGCCTTCCTAACTCCTCTGCATAAGTCATGTGCGATCCAAAGCAGTGTTCCTTTTAAAGGGGTTTTCATTGTCTTATAGGTGTGGGTCCCACCTATGTCGAGAACGGAGCCCCAAAAGTGTTGCGCATGCACAGCCGCGATTCATTTTCTATGGGTCCGCCATAAATAGTTGAGCGCTGGCTCAGATATTTCCGTTGGGCCCAGAGAATTGAATAGGAGCGGTGGCCGGTCATACACGGTGCGCTGCCATTCACTTCTATTGGGAGCGCACTTGGTGGTGGCCGGACCAGAGTTCTCCAGCCACCACCTTGCGGGACTCCTTTCCTGATATAGGTGCAGGTCCCAGCACCTATAAGACAATGGGGGGCATATCCTAGCAATATGCCCCCATTGTCTGTGATGATACAACCCTTTTAAAGAGGACCTTTCACCTCTCCTGACATGCCTGTTTTAATAGCTTCATACATTCCCCATATAATAAGAATTCCGGAGAATCTATTCTTATGTCTCTATGTTGTGCCATTCCTTTATTATTTCTACTAGAAGTTATGAATGAATTGCTAGCAGTCTGCAGTAAGGGTACAGAGGGGTGGTAACCTGTTGGGGGGGTGTGTACCTGCACAGACTCACTCTATCCAATCAGTGCTGCCATTGTCAGACTGTGCAGGTACACGCCTCCAACTGGTTACCTCCCCTCTGTTCCCTTACTGCAGACTGCTAGCAATTCATTCATAACTTCTACTCGAAAAAAATAAAGGAATGGCACAACATAGAGCCATAAGAATAGAGGCTCCAGAATTGTTATTTCATGGAGAATGCGTGTAACTATTAAAACAGGCATGTCAGGAGTAGGGAGAGGTCCTCTTTAAGCGTTTGTGTCTAGAGAGTGGAGCACTTAGGCACCTGGGCTCTGCCCTCTCTATACAGAACCACATTAAATATCACAAGATACAGAACATCTTCAAGTAACTTTTTTCTGCCACGTGGCTTCAGCTCCACACTGACTCACTTCCTGGTTACAGCTCCTTTTATAACTTTTCCTAATTCCAGCCACAGCAGTGACATCTAGTGACAGTACGATTGGGATTATATACAAACAGTGTGCATACAACTCTGTACATATAGTATATACATGAAAGCATCAAAAGAACATAAACCTAAAAAAATATGAGGTTTACCTCCTATACAATTATACATCTTACGGCTTGTGAAACCATTTCTGTGTTCATTTTTAAAAGAATCTTTCACAATATAGGCAACCGGCATATATTGTTGCTGTTTAGTCAGCCCCCTAATATTTCAAAATTTGCAGGTACCAGCTAAGCACCTTTCACATTTTAACCCATAATCATCCCAAAGCAACAAAAGGGAGCTCAGTCAATTTTCAGAAGAGAGAAATGTAATGGCTTGAAAAACACTGTTACCCTTCATAGAGAGCTACGGGGGACAACTATGATGACGTCATGTGACATGCAGCCCCGATTTTTACTGGCTAATGGCACCAGATTGGCTTCTAATTGTTGAGCTTTGTACATGAATAGTATGCAGGCCGATAATTGTATGCCTTTCTAGGGGGAATATTTACACAATATTATTTTTTCTGTCAAAATCACAGCTGGAACGTTGCTTAGTGCCGCTCTCCCCGACGCTATCGAAGTAACAGAAGCTCAAGACGTTATTGACATTTATGACTCTTTATTAAAGCAATTCAGCAAGAAATGATAAAGAGAAGCACAAGTCCGCAGGGAACGGCAGAAGAAGACCAAGGGTCACCATGTACCGAGGTGTGATTTGCAAACTCCATTAATACGGTGTAACAGAATTCTTCCATTCTCACAACGCGACGCTTCATGCTGGCAAGCGGCTGACATTCAGAAATAAAAATGAACATGTAAATACATAATTTGATCACAGGCATTCTTAAATAGATATAAAAGAGTCTGAAGAACAGCAATTATGTCATACAGGCATGTCAAGAGATTCATCTCGGAATATAAAAGTAACGTGTTGTTCTTATTGTTATGGTAACCAAGCGGTTTCGAGAACACACATGTACGGTACTTAACTAATCTACCTTTCTAAATCATTCGGAATATCATTTAAAGTATTATTTAATGTTTCTACTAGACATCAAGTAGAAGGTCTTGTTTTGCTTCTTGGTAAGGGTGAGATAGAAGCTTTCTCTTTGACAGGCTCCTGCCTGACATTGAGATGTCACCATGTCAGGGCTAGAAAATAAGTAAGATTATCATATACCACACTTCTGAAGGTAGACTCATCAAGTCTTTATTGTATTGTGCAAGACTTCCTGAGATGTTATAGGTAGTGATATAGCTACATGGGATGTAGAAGTAGCAGTCGCACCTAGACTCTGGTATTTGAGGAGATCAAGGACCTTGCCATATCAGAAGATACCAGTTTATCAATGGCACATGGTAGGTGGGGGGGCCTTTTGTAAATTTAGTATTAGGGCCCAAGGTCTTGTTTTGTCTTGATAGGGTAAAATGGAAGCTTTCTCTTTGACTGGCTCCTGCCTGGCATTGAGGTGCCACCATGTCAGACCTAGAAAATAACTAAGATAATTATCTGTTGCCTTTTGGAAAGTAGACTCACCAGGTCTGTAATGTATTGTGTGAGATTTTGGAGATGTTATAGTGGGTAGAGCTACAGGGAGTGTAGATTTAGCAATCTCACCTGGACTCTGTTGCTTGAGGGGACCAAGGACCTCTCTGCAGGGGCGGATTGGACATAGACCTTACAGGGAAATTTCCTGGTGGGCAGATCACATTTTTGGGGATGTATTTTGCCAGTATTTTGGCTCTGTTAGGGTGGTATACCACAATATGGTATTGCTGGCCCCGCCTACTTTTGTTGGCCCCCCCACCTTCCATCAGTTTGGACCCAACTACAAAACGGGGCCACTTTTGTTATTTTTTCCAGGGCCACTTTAAGTTCTCAATCCGGCTCTGCCTCTCTGCCATAAAGGAAGACCCCAGTATTCTAAATGGCACATAGTAGGTGGGCTTAGGGCTATAGGATCTGTTCACACCATTTTGGGTCTTCTCTATAAGGTTTTCAGTTCTAATTAGACCACCATAGTGGTGTATCATGGTACATTATATGAAGCAAATATGAGCATATCTTAACAAGACAGGCAACTGATATGAACTGTATAATGTGTAAATGGGTTTTCTGGATTATGATATTAGGATAGGTCATTTATATGACAGAATCCTGAACAATGTTTATAGAAAAGAACGTAATGAACGGGCACTCAATATCTGGATATCATTAATAATAATACGAAGAACATTTATTAAACAATATACACCTTAATAATACCTTAAAAAATTCCTTAAAAATTTAAAACAAAACAAAAACAAAAAATATAAAACAAAGAAGGTATAATTGTGCTTCTTACTTCCAATATTTACCACAGCCACAATAAGTTCAATAATGTATAGTTATCTGCAATATTTAGATCTTTTGTGGCGTCCCACAAAATGACCGCAATTGTCTAATAGTAGCTGATATATACAGTACGTAATTAAGACTTATCTGTGGTCCAATGGCACTTTTAGGGGCTCATTCGCTGAGGCTGATATCTTATCTGACCTCGATGGTGGTTTAATGGATGCCGTGCTGCTTATATCCGTATTGGAAGGTAGATACTCCTCAGCTGAAAGGAGGTTACTGTCTCCGCTGAATCAAAGAAATACAAATGATGCCGGGCAGCAATCTTTAATCCCCGTAAGTCTGAAGCGTCATAGATAATATAAAAAGCGTCATAGATAATATAAAACCGCAGTCTCTATCCCCCGTCGCTCTAAGGCATCGGCGTCAGAGAGCAGATGGGAATGCGTTCCCAAATGCTTGCACTTCGGTGTGTTTTCTTAGATGTTTGAAAATGGCGGGGTTTCTCGTCAGGTTTCTTTCGCTGTTGTTATCAAACAGATGATAGAGATTCCCAGTTATCAAATATATATGGAATTGGTTGCAGATGACGCCATAACGCGTTTCGAAGTGTTCACACTTCTTCCTCAGTGGCCACTGAGGAAGAAGTGTGAACACTTCGAAACGCGTATGGCGTCATCTGCAACCAATTCCATATATATTTGATAACTGGGAATCTCTATCATCTGTTTGATAACAACAGCGAAAGAAACCTGACGAGAAACCCCGCCATTTTCAAACATCTAAGAAAACACACCGAAGTGCAAGCATTTGGGAACGCATTCCCATCTGCTCTCTGACGCCGATGCCTTAGAGCGACGGGGGATAGAGACTGCGGTTTTATATTATCTATGACGCTTTTTATATTATCTATGACGCTTCAGACTTACGGGGATAAAGATTGCTGCCCGGCATCATTTGTATTTCTTTGATTCAGCGGAGACAGTAACCTCCTTTCAGCTGAGGAGTATCTACCTTCCAATACGGATATAAGCAGCACGGCATCCATTAAACCACCATCGAGGTCAGATAAGATATCAGCCTCAGCGAATGAGCCCCTAAAGTGCCATTGGACCACAGATAAGTCTTAATTACGTACTGTATATATCAGCTACTATTAGACAATTGCGGTCATTTTGTGGGACGCCACAAAAGATCTAAATATTGCAGATAACTATACATTATTGAACTTATTGTGGCTGTGGTAAATATTGGAAGTAAGAAGCACAATTATACCTTCTTTGTTTTATATTTTTGTTTTTGTTTTGTTTTAAATTTTTAAGGAATTTTTTAAGGTATTATTAAGGTGTATATTGTTTAATAAATGTTCTTCGTATTATTATTAATGATATCCAGATATTGAGTGCCCGTTCATTACGTTCTTTTCTATAAACATTGTTAAATATTGGTAAGGGTGTACCATATCTTGACGGAGCACCTATTCCATTTCGAGTAGGAAAAGTGAGCCAGCAAGCTAGCATTCTATTCAGAATCCTGAACAATCACTTGACCAAGGGCCATGATGCATTACTCTGAATAGTGCCACACATCTGGCAGTGGCTGCACCTGGTATTGCAACTCAATCCTATAAACCCTATTGATAAAGTTGTGCAGCCCCTCCAAGTCAGCTATTCAGTGTGGTCAGACACCACCAATTTGATACTGATATCTAATATTGATAGAACAGGCCATCCCTTCCTGGGACAGCTTAATACAACGCTACTTTCTAAAAAAAAAAATGCACACAAATTTTCAAAAAATAAATAAATACGTTTCCATTTGAAATCCAAATCTTTAGGAAAAAAAAATATTTTGTGCCAAAATAGTATCCTTAGTTAATAAACAGGGCTTAAAGGCTATGTACACCTTTGGAGTCAAATTTTTTTATGATTACATTTAACTTATTTTTGGCTAAAAATCATATTTACAGTTGGCCTTTATTAAAAATATTGAGATGTTCAGTCACAAAGGGTTAACTGTTTTTCTAACTGTGTGACTGGTACTTTCACTTTCACTTTGTGCTGGTCAACTAACTACCCTTATCTGTAAACTACTGAGAGGTCATAAACACTTAGGCTACTTTCACACTAGCGTTTTAAAATTCCGGTATTGAGTTCCGTCATAGGGGCTCAATACCGGAATAAAACGCTTCAGTTTTGTCCCCATTCATTGTCAATGGGGACAAAACTGAACTGAAGACAACGGAGGCTCCTAAAAGCATTCCGTACCGTCTTCAGACCGGAGAACAAACCGCAGCATGCTGCGGTTTGCTCTCCGGTCCAGGGATCCGCACCAAGACGGAGCTGGAATGACCCCCAATGCAAGTCAATGGGGACGGATCCGTTTGGTGTGGACACACCAGTAATCCGGATCTGTCCTCCATTGATTTGCAATGGGAGATCATTCTGGATCCGGCTACAGAGCTAGACACATACATAAATACATACATACATACATACAGACATACACACATACATACTCACATACTCCAGGGACGCCGGCAGCATGTCTTCACGCGCCTCCTGCGCGCAGCTATGACGTTTCCCCACTGCGCCCAGCAGAGGGCGCTGTGGGGAATCATCATCACTGTGCGCTGCTCCGGCTCCACACATGTATCAGCGTTAGCACGGATCCGTTGGCACCCTTTAGGTGCCGGATCCGTGCTAACGCTAGTGTGAAAGAGGCCTTATTTAAACCACATTCTTATCAGCAAGATAAGAACTAAGTGTTTATAATGTGAGAGAGAAGAGATAAGGAGCCCTTCAGCTCCTCAGATGACAGAAATGACAAAAAATCCACAGGCAGCTAATAGAGCATCTCAGCTCTGTACCGAAAAAGGATACCATATTGTTAATAAAGAGCAATTGAAAAAATGATTTTTAACTCAAAATAAGTATAATGCAATCATTTTAAAAAATGCCCCCAAAGGTGGACATAGCCTTTAAATATTTCAAGTTTGACGAGGGATGAGAAAAGTTGCAAAAAATAAAATAAAATTGTACCAAATTTGGCGCAAGTTCTAAAAAAAAAACAGCATAAACAGATTGATAAATGAGGATCTTTGATCGAATTCGAGCCCCGCACCCCAGCACTGTAAAGTAACACTGCTCACCGCTGAGCCTCCCTTATGTATCGGTATATGAGATACCTCATCAGTGTCCATTATAATAGACTGTATAATTAGAGGGATACAATCAGGGCCATTATAAATGTAGTCGTACAATGCTCCAGAAACTTTTATATTACAGCGCAGCGCTGTTAATATTGTGTCAGGCTTCATTAATAAAATGGATGCCCCCTTCACCACACACCTGTGTCACGTCTACACACATAATTAGCGTACCTCCGCCACCTTAATGGGGTAATTTACCACACCTTTCAATCCTCGGACAGCTGCTGGCATTAAAAATCTCCTCAGGATTAACGTCTAAATCCCATCCTTGCGTCTTTAGGGGTTTGGGAAGTAGCCATAGCAACATAAGGAGACGAAAATGATTTCAGCTTATAATTGCTTGAAAAATGATTCTAATGTTATTGAAGCGAGGTACGAGAAGAATCACCAAGTTCTATCCTCTCAAGATATTCCGTAAGGGCTTTGACCAGAAGACCTTGGGCAGGTGGGCAGTTTTGGCCTTTAGGATGCAGAACATTTCTTCACTTTTGCCTCACTGCACTACAGGAGCTGTCATTTTTTAAAATTTTTAATTAATTGTTTTCTAAGTTCTTGAATTTTTATTTTATTTTCCATTTTAGGTTGTGCATTTTTTAATTATTTTTTCCATTACCCAAAATTATGATTTAAATGTATCCTATTAGGTAATATAATATGTATTTTATCTAATGTTTTATGACATAATAACTTTATTATATTTTTAAAAATACTCATGTTTCTTAATTAGTTTATTAAACTTTATTTTGTTTTACAATTGGATTTTTACTTTTAAATTAAAGACGAGGGAATCAATTCTAGCACTTCATATGCATAATACATGTGCACAGTATTGTAAGCCACACAATGGCCCTTTGCATTTCTGGAAAAGTTATTCAAATTAGCTTTCTTAAGCCTTAACAGATGTAAGATTTATGAGATGATTTTCCGTTTCTTTTGGAAAGGAGACTAGCTTGCACGCTTCTTTTCCAGAGAAGCATTATGTGGGGACATAAGCACAGCAATAGAGAAAAAAATCTTAATATGAAAAAGCACTGATTGAACAGTTTGAAGCTACCACCAGAGCAAAATATTATTAAGAAAATGCACTGATTGAACAGTTTGAGGCTACCACCAGAGCAAAATATTATTAAGAAAACGCACTGATTGAACAGTTTGAGGCTACCACCAGAGCAAAATATTATTAAGAAAACGCACTGATTGAACAGTTTGAGGCTACCACCAGAGCAAAATATTATTAAGAAAATGCACTGATTGAACAGTTTGAGGCTACCACCAGAGCAAACTATTATTAAGAAAACGCACTGATTGAACAGTTTGAGGCTACCACCTAAAACTTAATGGAAGAATAGGGGGAATTGATGAAGCACTCAGGTATGTATATTGCAAATCAATGCTATGGATTTGGAATTCATCCTGCATTTTCCATACAATAGAATTCTAACAAACCCAAATATTTTGGAATTCATTTCAGGCAAATCAAGAGAGAGGGAGATCCATATTTGAAAAACATATGCAATTCAGAGTAGCATTCTGATACAACAATAGGAAACCACAGAGTGTTATATACTAACTTTAAGGACAATTGGAGCAATTTGATTTGGGTAGTAGAATTAATTTGTACTGTACAGTAATTGGACTCTGGTGCTTTGTTAGTTTCAGGGCTTACCTTTAACCCCTTAATGCAAAATGTGATACATCTACAGGCTTACGAGTCTCCGATTGGTTGCTATGTCAGCCTGGAGCCTTGTGAAGGCTCCCAAGCTTGCCAAAGTATATTGCCTGTTAGGCCAGCAGGAAGCCTGAGAAAATCCAATAGACTGAAATAGTATTCTATTTTAGTCTATGATAAAAGCGGTCAGAAGATTACATACTAAAGACCCCTAGGGGACTAAAAATGGCAGTAAAAAATGTAAAAACAATGTTTAAAAATCTAAAAAAAAATTAAAATTAAAATAAAAATATAAAAATAAACAGTAAAAAAATAAACATCATACAGTAAATTTTGCTGTGTCCAGAAATGTCCGGACTATCAAAATATAAAAATATTTTTCCTGTGCCGCCAAATAATTTGCTATTTTTAGGTCACCTTGCTCCCCCCTAAAAAAAAGTGACCAAATAGTCATAGGTACCCTGAAACAGAACCAATCTAACCCCAGCATATTTTGCAGACAGTGATGTCACAGTCCAGGAATAATAAACACAATGATGTCACAGTACAGAGATAATTAACACAGTGATGTCACAGTACAGGAATAATACACACAGTGATGTCACAGTACAGGGATAATAAACACAGTGATGTCACCGTAAAGGGATAATAAACACAATGATGTCACCGTACAGAGATAATAAACACAGTGATGTCACCGTACAGGGATAATAAACACAGTGATGTCACAGTCCAGGAATAATAAACACAATGATGTCACAGTACAGAGATAATAAACACAGTGATGTCACAGTACAGGAATAATACACACAGTGATGTCACAGTACAGGGATAATAAACACAGTGATGTCACCGTAAAGGGATAATAAACACAATGATGTCACAGTACACCTGTGCAAACAAGGCCTGGGGGGGCGCAGATAAGGCTATCATCATGATTTAGAAAAATCATTCCCCGATGAAATGTTGCAGTTCTCAAAATTCATTCAAAGTAATGAAACTCCACCAGCACTGGAATGCCTTAAAATAATCAGAAATAACAAATTGCCTGTACTGTGACATCACTGTGTTTATTATCTCTGTACTGTGATATCACAGTGTTTATTATCTCTGTACTGTGACATCACTGTGTTTATTATCCCTGTACAGTGACATCGCTGTGTGTATTATCTTTGTACTGTGACATCACTGTGTGTAGTATCCCTGTACGATGACATCACTGGGTTTATTAACCCTGTGTAGTAAGGGGACTGAGTGAGATTAGTTTATAGTGGGCGGGGTTAGGGGCATGGCCTACTGCAGAAAAAATTTGCCAAGGCGCGCTGCGCGCGCCGCACAATGTATCCCTCTTTCTCTCTTTGCAAAGTTGGGAGGTATGTGGATATAATGGTATCATTTGAAAGCTTGGAATGCCAGCTTTCAAAGCAGGTCAGAACCATTTTTCTATTTCCCAAGATATGAGCAGATAAAGCAGCCCTTCCCCTCTTCAGTCTGGTTGGCTTTGGGCACTTGTAGCAACAGAGCTGGGCACTTGGGAGCTGTTTTCCTGCAGAATATAAGTGCTTTTCCTGGATATGAAATACAGACACACAGTGCACACAGGTATGTCTGGGATGTGACATGTAATACACACACAGTGCACACAGGTATGTCTGGGATATGACATGTAATACACACACAGTGCACACAGGTATGTCTGGGATGTGACATGTAATACAGACACACAGTGCACACAGGTATGTCTGGGATGTGACATGTAATACAGACACACAGTGCACACAGGTATGTCTGGGATGTGACATGTAACACACACACAGTGCACACAGGTATGTCTGGGATGTGACATGTAATACAGACACAGTGCACACAGGTATGTCTGGGATGTGACATGTAATACACACACAGTGCACACAGGTATGTCTGGGATATGACATGTAATACAGACACACAGTGCACACAGGTATGTCTGGGATGTGACATGAATACACAAACAGTGACACAGATATGTCTGGGATGTGACATGTAATACACACACACAGTGCACACAGGTATGTCTGGGATGTGACATGTACAGACAGTGACAGAATGTACATTACACACACAGTGCACACAGGTATGTCTGGGATGTGACATGTATACACATCAGTGCACAGGTATGTCTGGATGTGACATGTAATACACACACAGTGCACACAGGTATGTCTGGGATGTGACATGTAATACACACACAGTGCACAGGTATGTCTGGATGTGACATGTAATACACACACAGTGCACACAGGTATGTCTGGGATGTGACATGTAATACACACACAGTGCACACAGGTATGTCTGGATGACATGTAATACACACACAGTGCACACAGGTATGTCTGGGATGTGACATGTAATACACACACAGTGCACACAGGTATGTCTGGGATGACATTAATACAGACACACAGTGCACACAGGTATGTCTGGGATGTGACATGTAATACAGACACACAGTGCACACAGGTATGTCTGGGATGTGACATGTAATACAGACACAGTGCACACAGGTATGTCTGGAATGTGACATGTAATACACACACAGTGCACACAGGTATGTCTGGGATGTGACATGTAATACAGACACTCAGTGCACACAGGTATGTCTGGGATGTGACATGTAATACACACACAGTGCACACAGGTATGTCTGGAATGTGACATGTAATACACACACACAGTGCACACAGGTATGTCTGGGATGTGACATGTAATACAGACACTCAGTGCACACAGGTATGTCTGGGATGTGACATGTAATACACACAACAGTGCACACAGGTATGTCTGGGATGTGAACATGTAATACAGACACACAGTGCACACAGGTATGTCTGGGATGTGACATGTAATACAGACACACAGTGCACACAGGTATGTCTGGGATGTGACATGTAATACAGACACACAGTGCACACAGGTATGTCTGGGATGTGACATGTAATACAGACACACAGTGCACACAGGTATGTCTGGGATGTGACATGTAATACAGACACAGTGCACACAGATATGTCTGGGATGTGACATGTAATACAGACACAGTGCACATAGGTATGTCTGGGATGTGTCTGCAATCTTCTGTGGGGCAGTGCTGTTAATTATATAGGTGAAAAACAGGTGAAAGACTCCCATTAAATACAGCCTCAGGGAAACCAAATACTACAGGACAGCACAAAATACTGCTGCTCGCCCCAGAGTATGAAGTAGCATTAACGTCCTGAGGATGGCAATATCATTGAATTTAGGAGGGCACCTGTGGCCACTGGTCAGGTGCATAAGTGCTTGATGCTCCTACATATATTAATGCTGAGAGCATCAGATCTTTATGTAACTTGTTGATGGCTTACCGGGAAATTTCCCTATGGCCAATTTGCCCATGGTTCAGGGGTTAATAGTGCAAGTTATAACTTCTCTATGCCATGTCCATTTTTGTAAACACTTTCCAAATTGATAGCGGTGGCTCTAAAGCTCTCCAATGGACTCCCTTATTGTGGTCCAATTAACATTAGAATTCTGCAACAATTTTGTCCCATCTCCCCTTTTAATTTGTATTGAAAAACAAAAATCGAGTTTCCCTTTAAATTGAAAACCCATAGACCTCTTAATAGATATGACCTGGCTTTTGTTCACAGTGACGGCAGCGGCTGTACGGTTTGTTGAACGCGATACAAATGCTATACATCTGCAGAAACAATTGTTGTAAGAAGCAAATAATAGAACGGAAGTTGCTGGAGTTTGAAATGTTTTCAGATTATGGAGCTGATTCCTCCTTGTGTGTTTTGCATTTAGACTTTGTTCTGCATCCTGCATAAAAGGAGGAATTCAGTTTGATTATTTAAATCGTATGTAATGAATTTTGCAGCTTTTGGCAGCACTGCCTAATGCCAGCTACGCCACAGATCACAAGTCTTGGAGCAGGAAAGTCATTGTCAATTTCAATCATCATTCTGCTATTCAAAGGTGTTATTACAATTAGGGATGAGCAAATCGACTTCAGATGAAACAACCAAAGTCGATTTGCATAAAACTTTGTTAGAATACTCCGTACAGTATTACAATGTATTGGCTCCGATGAGCCACAGTTATTACTTTGCGAAGTCTCGCGAGACTTCGGGTAATAACTAGAGATGAGCGAGCATGCTCGTCCGAGCTTGGTGCTCGTTCGAGTATTAGGGTACTCGTAAGTGCTCGCTGCTCGGACGAGTGTCTCGCCATGCTCGAGGAAATGGCATCTCCCGCATTTTGAATTTTTGGCGCCAATCACAAGCCAGGAGACTCTGTGGTACCCCCCCAGCATCACGTGGGGCCCTTACATGTTGATAGCAGGGGTTGGCTGGCCTGATCAGGTGACCCTGGAATATACTAGTGACTGCCCGCGGTGCTCGGCTCAGATGCCGTCTGGATGTCGTTAGGGATAGAGTTGCTGCCTTTCAGGGAGAGTGTTAGGGCCTGGATTTAGTTCTCTGTTAGGCAGGAGTGATCTCAAAAGAACCCAACAGCCCTTCTAAGGGCTACAAGATACTTTTTTTTGTCTCCTGGCTGGGCTGGCTGGCACTAGTAGTGCAGCTATCGCCATATATAACAAACTTAGTTTTTTGTTGTTTTATCTCAGTGATACAAATCCATTTCATACAGCTGTGTGGAACCATTCTATGTGTCACAGTTCAGCTGTC